>JAUMHF010000001.1:5086927-5117692 GCA_032359275.1 Microctenopoma steveboyesi
AATATTTAAAATTTTTCAGTTACGCTGATCATTAGTGGAAAGTGAAGATTATAATAGGACACATACAACAGACAGACACTGCACTGCAACACTGCACTGCTGCTTTTACTTTACATCTACTGCTTGATGTTCTTTTAAAACACAATCTTGAAAATGTTTGACTTATTTTGCTTCTCTCAAATTGCGGCATGATGCGGATCTTATCCCACACTGAGGCTCATGGGGATATAAAGCTTTGGGATTTCTGCAACACCCAGCTGAGCTGTGACACAGGCAATTATATCACAAGGACTTACACAAAGAAGGTGGTTGTTAGTCCCCTGAACTACTAGTTACCACAGTAAGAGGAGATACCTTGACAAATACGTTGGTTTTAAGGCATTTAAGGCAATTTACTTTCATCCTGTTTTGATAATCCATTTATCTGATAGTTCTGCATCACGTCCACACTGCACCTGCCTACCTGTTTGCTTGTCCAGTGCAAACAAACCGGACATGTCACCAGGAAGGATGTCATAGGTGACCTGTCCAAACCGGCCAGAATCTCGATCTGTAGCGACCACGTTGAGGATTTCTGTTCCGACCTGCGCGTGGCCGCTGATGCTCACAGTGTACTCGTCAGGGTTGAACACCGGAGCGTTATCATTGACGTCTTCTATCTCGATGTGCACGTATGTTTGAGCACTCAGGCCTCCCTGCGAGTTAGAAAGGGGGACAAGAAGGAATTAAACTGCCAAGCTTAGCATTCAATAGCCCAGGAAACTTCAAAGCTTGTGAGTCAAGTGCAATTTTTGATGATCAGCCAGAACATGTGTCAAGTCCAGTTACTCACTGGATCTTCAGCTTTGATCAAAATGTCGTGGACTGTTTGGCCTTCATCCCGATCAATGTCCTGAGAGACACAGAGCTCTCCAGTCTGTGGGTGGATGTGGAAGAGAGGGTGTTTGTCCTGCTTGTCGAAACCGTCGGACAGAGTGTACAGCAGCGTGCCAAACTCAGGGCTGTCAGCATCTGTGGCAACAACCTGTAGAGAAGACGACAATGAGTCTTTCAATTCAAAATTAAAGACACTGTGTGTGAATTCGGTCTTTGCATCATTTTCAAGTTTTCCAGACATCTTTTCTGTTAAGATTAATAAATATAAATCTCTGTTTGATGGTAATCCTTTGTTTGTGTGCAGCTGCTCTTACCACAAAGCTTTAATCTTAATAGTAATTAATCTCCATTAAGTGTCAGAGATTATCTTTTACAAGTTCAACATGAGGATCTCTCATAGATTAGAAAATAGGAAAAGATCACCAAAATATTGTACCTTGACTAATGAAACTAAACACATACAGTATGAAAATACTAATAAAACCTTAAATGATCAATCAGCTTTCTAGATCCTGCTCCTGATTAGTCCCACGCTAATTGACATTCATAATTCATACTTTGAGCTCTAAAATGTTAAATTTATGTATTACTTCTAAATAAGTTACAGTTATGATTTTTATTATTCATCTTTCTCTGAGAGTCTTCGGTTGCTATGTTTCACTTTCTGTCTCTTGTGCTTCTTTATGGTCTTGTTTATCTTCTAACTGATCTCTATGACTATGTGGACTGTGACTGCTGGGCCCACTCAGTATCGTCGATGATTAACAATAGCGCTGCAGTGTCCTTAACCTCTGTAGGAGCTGAATCATAATGCAAGTGTTCCTCCAACAAAGATCAAGGTCATAAAACAATAAAAAAAATCCCCACAATCAAAGGGTAAGGACTATCCCTGCGAGAGAACAAGAGACAGACGGACTGTCACACCTCAGAGAAGAGACACGTTGTATAAAGCGCTCACTACTCATAAAGATGATACCACCTCCGACTTAGTGAACTGTGACATGGATCAAAGTCTAATTAGACGTATAACACACCTAAGAAGCTTCAGGCCATCTGTCTGTTCTCAGGTGTTGGTACCTGACTTGTACAGACCAGCTGCATGACTCTCACTCCTTCAGCACCCTGTGTCTGAGAAACCTTCACTTTTTTGGACCTACTGTATCGGTAGCTTCAGCCAGAGCACACAAGTTTAAAAACAAAACCAACGTGCACGGCTAAGCTATGACTTAAATATCACTTATATTCACAGATAATGCACTGGTGCATAAAGCACTCATTTAAATGCGCTTCAGCTTGTGCCAGGCGACAGAACTGTGGTACCAGGCGTCACATCGGTCATGTCAGAGTCACAGTGCTTGACCTGGAAAGAGTCCTGTTGTGCGTGCTCAGGGGGAACACTGTTGGCTCTGTGCATACGGAATGAAGGACACTTTTGTCCTATGAGACATAAAGAGATGAGACACCAAGGCAGAAAACTCATCAGAGATTTCTGTAAGGCAATGTTTGCCTAAGTATCAGTCAAGATGCAAGTAAAAGCTTCACTCACTGAAAGTAATACAGTGCTGCTATTAAAATATTTGTATATAAAACCTTTTGATTATTTAATTATTTACTTTGTGATTTGGGTGCACCACCCCCAATCTGCAGCGAAACATCCAACCAACATACTTGCAGAAAGCAGCTGCCGGCGTCGCTGTGCTCTGGGATTGACACGTTGTACAGCTGCTGCTGAAACACCGGCTCGTTGTCATTGACGTCCTCCACCAGCACCGTGACTGTTGCCGTGGACGACAGAGCCGGTTCCCCTCCATCCACTGCCACTACCAGGAACCACACCTCCATCTGCGTCTCTCTGTCCAGAGCCGCAGCTGTGGTGACCAGGCCTGACTCGGGGTTAATGCTGATCAAGTCGTCCCGGTTGGACTTGAGGGTGGAGTATCTGACGTCTGCGTTGACACCTTCATCTGCGTCTTGGGCCTGCATCTGGATGAGGGAGCTCCCCTGAGGAGCATCCTCTGAGATTCGTATGACATACACATCCTTCTGAAATACTGGGTGGCAGTCGTTGGCATCAGCCACCCTCAGGAAGAAGACTCTCTCACTGCTCAGGGGGGGGCTACCAAAATCTGATGCCTGCACCTTCAACTCATATAAATCCTTCTCTTCCCTGTCCAACTCCGCACTAACACACAGCGCATACAGGAAATCATCTGTCTGCTTCAAGCTGAACTTCCCATCACCTCCCTCGAGTGTGACAGTGATGCTCTCCTCCTCACGGTCGGGGTCCGCCACTGAAACCCGAGCAACATAGTCCCCAGAGGCTGCCGTCTCCGACACCACTGCCTCTCCGCTCTCACTGAGAAACAGGACACTGATGGTGGGACAGTTATCATTGATGTTTAGCACTTTCACACCCACAAAAGCGCTGCTGTACTCCGGCTGAGCCCCGTTGTCTCTGGCACTTATGATCAACTCATGGAAGGTTTGGGTCTCAAAATCAAGCAGCTTGCTGAGGTAAACCACTCCAGTAGTTTCATTAATGGAGAAGACCTCATTTGGGTCACTCTGCCTCCTGTTGATCTCATAAGTGATTTGTCCATTGTTGCCCAGGTCCAGGTCTGTGGCGTGAACCTGACACACAAAAGACAGCACTGGGGCATGTTCTGGTACAGACGTGTGATACTCTGTCTGGTTGAACACAGGTAGGTTGTCGTTCTCATCCAGGACGTGGATGTTCACATAGAGAATCCCCGTCCTGGCTGGGATGCCACCATCGAAGGCCTCAATGGTCAGGGAGTAGAAGTCCTGTGTTTCTCGGTCTAGTTTGCCGTCAAGGACCAGATCCAGGCTCATGTGGTTGTCTGATCCACTGCGGGACTCCAGGTGGAACAGCTGCCCCATGTCGCTCTCTGTGATCCTGTATCCCTGGGTACCAAACTCGCCCTCATCCTGGTCTTCAGCACCTTCAAGTAGAAATCGACTTCCTGGCGGACTCAGCTCTGATATTTCCAACTCAACCTCCTCTGAGGGAAACACAGGTGAATGGTCGTTGACATCTTTCACCTCAATCTTCACTTCAATCATCTCGCCTGTGAGCGTGGCCGCAACGAATTCATAGCGGTCTCTGCTCTCTCTGTCCAGGATCACGGCTGTGGAGATGATTCCCGTGTCTGCGTCTATCTCCAGGTCTCTGAACACGTAGGAGTCTCTGCTCTCTGAAATAAAGAATCCAGTACCTGGCCTGCTTAGTCCCGCTGCGAGGTCTCCTACGATAGTTTTAGCGGGCAAGTCCTCTTTAACAGAGAGCGTGAGGTTGAACACCTGTCCGAGCGCGAGGCCGCAGAGCAGGGACGCAGCCACCGTGTGAAGGAGAACATATGAGGCGTTGTTGCGACCCATTCCTCCTTTGAACGTGACTTTTCTTCCCAAATAAATGTCAGGCTACATATTTCTGCGTGAAACTCCTCACTCCCGTTTTAAAGCACCTTCTCAAACGCAGACGCACCGCGCGTTTTTACGCGCAGGAAAGCAGCCGCTCATTCTCGCAGTGCTGCAGCGACTTGTTGCGTGATTCTGGAGAGAAGAGGTCCACTATGGTCCACACGTCTGATGGCGCAAATCCCCAGGGCTTCTTCACGCGTCACGGGACCGAGTGCACACAGAGAACGGACTGCGCACAGCGAGCGCACCTCCTGGCATCATGAGCGGCTCCATCTGTGACCCTGATTGCCACAAATAAGATTTAATCAGCCCAGAGATTAGCTACTAGCTTCAGTGCCGCGTGCTGACAGGTGGCAGGGTAATTATGACCCGTGGAAGATCATAAAGTGCGCTGGGAGGTGTAACACATGCGCAATGCACTCAGCGAAAGATGAGCTCACTCCTTCTGTGGTTTAATGCGTCTGGTTTGCGTGATGTTAATATTTGGTGACTTATCTATAAAGCAGTTTAAGGAGCAGGTCAAGGTTAGTTAAAGAAACGAGCAAGGAGTGCTGCAGTGGCGCCATCTATCGGTGGAAACGTGAAGCACTGTGTGTGTGCGCGTCATTTTGGTCAGCGTTTTACCAAAACGATCTCCAGGAATCACAACATCAGTATTGCAGTTTCAATTTCAGTTTTCCAGACAAAGCTACATAAACACAGAGAACATGGCCACGATTTGACCAAGTTGTTTACATTGTGGTTTGAGGATTGTGCAGATTAATTAGGTCAGAGACTAGAGTACCATGTCTGAAAAGCCCTTTTCTAACTGCATGTCAGCATCACAGATAGATGAGAAATGATTTTGTAACCTGGGCGATTACCAGTGCAGATTTATATTAACTTTGTGTTGCTACTGCTGTGACTTTACTTCACGTGAGCAGCTAATCCAGCCAACTGGGGACAGCTGAAACACAGCGAGACGCCTGGAGACCTCTGCTGCTGTAAGCAGATTAAGGGCTGTGGCTGTAAATACAGGAACGCTGTCACTTACAGGCGAATACAGAAGGTCATCTTTACAAAAGCAACGTGCGATAGGTGAGAAATGAGGTCTTTATTAACTGGAGCAAAATAAGCTAAACAACGCAAGTCAGAAAAAGGGCAATGCTCGTTTGTTCAGGTGGAGAAACTAGTTTCATTCTGACAAGCTGTCCTTTCATCAGAGTTTGACACCAGTCAGACCATCAGAGAGCTGTGCAGAACCAGAACAAACACTCAAAGCATTTTTTGACTAACTTACAGTGAAGACTGCATTTCTTTAAGAGAATTTAGACGCTTGCCTGATGAAAACAAGCAAAGCTTGATGGGGGTATCTACAACAGTCGGTTTGGTAGAAACACTGTTACTGTGACAAGTACAAATAATAAAAAGAAAAAAAATTAGAAAATTAAAATCGTTTCCTCTTGAGGATTTCTGGTTTCCAGTTGACTGGATGGCTTTCCTCTGTCTGTAAGGAGAGAAAAAGTTGACAAATTACCCATCAGCTCACTGGAATGAAGATGAAAAGAATGAACCGGTTTGATCTTCACACATACAGCTGTGTCGTCCTCCTTGTAAACTTTGATGGTCTTGTCAGCCTCGGCCGTGATCAGTCTGCTTTCCGAGTGATCAAACACACAGGCAAAGATTCCAGACTCGCTGTCCAGAGATCCAGGCTGCACGGCCGCATGAATCCGCTGGAAGTTGTAGCCCGTCCTCCAGTCCCACATGTGGATGGTTCCGTTGTCGGCTACAGAGAAAACAGAAATGTGTGAAGCCTTTAATACTTGAACCAAACATGCCTCCAACTGTGGCTGAAGATGTTTAATGTTTCACCATCTGTGGTTAATGTTACCTCCAGAGACCAAGACGCCGTCAGAGTTGACAGCCAGGGTGTTGATAATGGCGTTGTGACCCGACAGGTTCTGGATGAAGTTCCCGTCTGGGAACATCCACTGTTTGATGTTATCAGCAGAACCAGAAGCAAATGTGTATCTGTGAAACAGGAAATAAAGCTTTCTTCAAATGCTCCCTGCAAAGGCAACGAATTATCACCTGATGGTTGATCTTCAGACTGGGCTCTTTAAATTGTGAAAGAAACGTTTCAAGAGCCTGAGATAAAGTTTAGCTTTATTTACATTACCACGAAACCAACAAAAATGCATACGTTAAACCGATGAACGATTAATTCATTCTTTTGTTCTTGTTTTGTTGAGCAGCTAATAGTTTCACCGCTGCACTCAGAGCTACATGTCTGACATTAAATGCGTCGACTTACTGCCTGGGGTGCTGCACCAGAGTTCGGACAGACTTCTTGTGGTTGGTCAGTGTTGCTCTGGTTTTTCCAGCAATCAAATCCCACAGCCTGATGGTTGAATCGTGGCTGCCTGCAAACGAGTTAATCAGTGGTCAGGCTGGAGTTAATACCACGACACAAACAGCTTCTCGGGACTGTAGCTGTATAGTGTCGGCTCATATGTCTTGGACCGTGTTTACCAGTGATGATTTGGGGCTCTGCAGCTTGGCACCGGACCGTGGCTACGGTGTTGGTGTGTCCTGTTAAGGTGTGCACGTTCGCTTTGGTCCTGATGTCCCACACCTGTGTTGACGGAAAGAAAATCTAATTTAGTCCAATGGATTAATCCTGCAGAGGCGCAGCAATAAAGTTCAAAACATACTCATCACAAAATATCTGTTTGTCCAAGAACTGAAACTGCGTGACGCAGCACCATTCTAGTGACGAGTTTAATGTACTATAACTACTGTTTCATTGTTTAGAGTGTCAAACTCATAACCAGATGTAAAATATTCAGACTGAAACCACAGAGTGAATCATGGTCAAGAGAAAACCAGACACGACACAAACATTTTTGTGACTGTTTGACCAAATAAATGTTCCTCCTTTACATACAAAGAAAACTAAATGTACTGTAGGTGTGACCCACAACATTCAAAACAAAACACGCAGAGTAAGCACCTACCCTTGCTGTGGCATCTCTGCTGCACGTTACCAGCACGTCAATGGTTGGATGCAGGTCCAGGTCATACACAGCACTCAGGTGCCCGTGATAGTGCCTGATGACCTGAAAGACAATTAGGAGGAAAAAAGTATTTCTCACTTAGTTTATTAGAGGTTTAATGGAGATTTTATAACGTCATGTTGTCCGTAACACACCTTGTTGTACTCCAGATCCCAGCACTTGACTTGCTTGTCCTCTCCACAGGAGAAGAGGTAGGGGCTGCGGCTGCTCACTGCTACACCGCGCACTGTGCTGATGTGTCCAGTCAGAGAGAGTTTCAGTTTCCCACTGGCCAGGTCCCAGATCTGTCATACAAACCGCACATTACAGTCTAGAAATGGTGTGTGTAGAGTGACACCTTGAGGTGGCAGGAGCATTGTTATCAGAAACACTGCGTGTGTGTGTGTGTGTGTGTACATGCTGATTAGAGTGCCTCTTTAAATTGCTTGAAGATCCTAAAAAATAAATGTATGAGATATGGCGTCTATCAGCAGCACACAGTAGAATATCAACAATCTAATACAATAGGCCTGCCATAAACTATATCTTTATGACGCTCGTAATGTTTCGGGTTTCGGTGATGCTGTCAAACGTTAATATATTGAGTTGTATGTTTATTATTGCGATATTCTAAAAGTTGATGTTTTAATTGTCTGTATTCTAATTAGTTTCTATTTATTTGTTCTCCATAATTACACAACACAGTCCAGTCCGTCCTAATAAAGTGCTCCACATAACATCCGCTATTGTTCTTGACATTAAATAAACAGACACGGATTATTTTTACCTTTATGGTTCTGTCAGCAGAGCCTGTGACAAACCACTGATTCCCAGGCTCCACAGCGATGGACCTCACCCAGCCAAGGTGACCACTGATGACCTATCAGATAAAACATGCCGCTGTTAATAAGAACACACGCTGTGTGTCCGGTACATGAAACAAAGAAAAATTAAGCATAAATGGAGAAAAAGGTCAAATAATCTATATTTACCCGGAACAGCTTCCATGGTGGATGCCACTGGGGTTTGGGCATCGTTGGTGCCTTCCTCATGAGCGTAGAGTTTCTGGTGCCGCCTCCTTCCAATAGCGACTACAATAAATACATTTAAATTCAGCTCTTTTCATCGATTTCACAGCAAAGACAAGCGAAACATAAAATGAAGGCGTGAACACACTGCGCCTACCACAGCTGATGAATGAGGGTGAGATCTCTCTGCTCCTCCTGCGTGTCGATGAATGTCAACAACACTAGCAGAGGTGCGGTTCGCGTCCAGCCTGAAATTCATTTATGATGCAAATTTTGTTCACATATTAATAAGCTGTGTAATAAAAGTTCTGAAAATGTAATTCCCACTAACACTTTACCTAACTTTTACATTATAGAGGTAAGTAACTGGTAACTGTTTACCTGGCTTGTGAGGGTGGCAAAGCCAACGCCATGGAGTGGACTCCTCCCTCACTGGGATTCCTGTGCATCTTTGTGTCAGCAGTCAGAGCTACACCTGTAAAAAAACAAACTGGTGTTGTACTGGAAAGACTAGTGCAACTCAGAACAATTAGCAGAATTAATACCATCAAACTTACCGGGACCAGAGGGGTAGGCATGTGTCCCGGTGACAAGGTATTCTGTGTCATCTCCTGGAACAATACATTATTTTAATCTACCAGAAAGACCATTGTAAGAATTGCGACTACTACAACAACTACTACTCTATTGACCAAAGATATTTCTTACTTCAGGTGAGCAGTGAATGGAGATAAATCTGAAGTTTCAGCAGACTGAAGAAGCTACGTGAATAGGTAGCAAAAAACTTTTGCTACCACTCAACTCTCGATAAAGTCATCTGAATGAAACTTCGCTGACACATGCAAGAAAAGAGAGATAATAACTTGCGTCCCTAATGCTGCGGCGTTTGTTTGTCCCTCACCTGGCTGTGTGTAGATCTGCTGGTCGTGCATGCTGCCCGGAAGCTGCGAAACTCTGTCTTTTCCTTCCTTCAGGATGGGCATGTGTAAAACTGCCCCATAGTCTGCTTTCAGTTTCACTCCCATCTTTATTTTGTAGCTGCAAAAATATGAGAGAAGACAGATCAATAATTCTGTTTCAAAAACACTTTTGTGGACACGACGGTGGACAATTGGCAGCAGTTACCAAATTAAAATGAACCGTTAAATTAGCAGAATATGTAAACCCTCATTAGTTTAGAGCTACAAATACACTAAATGATGACTTTACCTTTCATCATCCAGAGAGACAGATTTCGCATGGTCGGAAACAAACATATCATGGGTCCTTTTGAGAGACCTGAAGACCAGAGTGTGGACCGAGTGCTTCTGGACGTCCTGTAGAAGAATATAGTTATCTTATTCACCTGTCACTTCATGTATTTAACATGTGATGTTCATACGTTTTCCTAAGCTTATATCATATAATGAACACAAGTTAAACAAATCTGGAATCACAACGATAACCTATCGTGTTTCAGCAATTAGCCGGGCCCGACTCTGTGTAACGTAGCTAGTACCTGAGCGGGAGCAAAGAAAAAGTCACGAAAAGACATCAAACATCAACTTACCTCAGTCATGGTGGTGGAAAATATCCTGATATATCACCGTGGCTTAAGTAATTATTTACTCCACTGAATTTTACTTTATCGCGGGCGAAATTGTATCACAAACGTAAAAACATGCCCACTACAGCCACAACACGACGACGTAATGACCCGGAAGTAAACGAAAAACCACGAGCTCCTATAATGTGTCAGCGCCACATCCTGGCCGGGAGGTGTAATGCAGCCCTACTAGAAAACCGATTACACTTTTGTTCTCTCTCTCTCAGTAATTTGAAAGCACATAAATGAAACGCATTAACTTTTTATTTATGTATTAAATTAACCTTTTGTTGGTCCCAGGTGGAACTACATCTTACCTAGTGGAGCACTTTTACCACATCTACCTTGTAGAGCTAGGGCCGATGTTTAATTCCTCTGTCTTATGTACTGAACCATGTTTACCCAAACAGAACAGCTTACGTTGACAAATCCGTGTCAGTTGCTCTGCTTTGGCATTGTGCTAACTAAAACAATCCTGTTAAATCCTGTTCTCTTCCAATTTTCTGATATCGCAAAAACATCTATTGACCTTTGATGACGTTAGGGGGGCTTTATATGAGCCATTTGCACAATCAGCCAGTATTACAACAATATACGTAGAAAGACATTAGTCATTTGGGAACAACTTTTTACAAAAAAACAGATGGAATTTGAACTCCCAGTTTGTTGTTCAGATGACACAAGCACCAGTACACAATTCAAAGTAAACAAACTGTTTAAATGCAGATCGAACTACACATGGCCACTCTGGTATTCTGATAAGGCCTCTACCCCAAAAACTAACTATACAAACCACACTGCAACATTTCAAGTTCACGTGAGAAGTGCTTTATGGATAAGTTATTGTCAAATCGCAAAAGGGTTTTATCTAATAGCAACTGGACTTGTTTGGTTACTTGACGACCACCTGAGCCAGAGTGTGAACTGGTGGTCACATTACTGAGAAGCTTACAGATATTTATTGTCAAAATCAATAAATAAAGGTGACTGCAGCATGTATGACAAGTACAGCGCCCCCTTCAGTTCTGGGGTGCATTTCCATATATGGTATGAGTCTGACAACTGACCCGACACTGCCCCATCCTGTTTGCTGCATCCAGCTATACTTTAGTAAATGGTAAATGGTATTCATCACATTCATAGTTATACAACTTGTAGGGGAAATTTATCCTGAGCCGTCTCTCTTCTCTAAAGACAGTGCAAACGTTACAAATTAGGACTAAAGTCTAGACTTTAAACATCTGTGGAGTGGCCTGACGGTGGCAGTTCACAGACATTTCCCAAATAAATCAATGTGTGAGAAGCCTTTAGAGACTCTGTCCAGATTAGCTGTAATTACTGCCTATGGGGAAATGTATTGTATTGAATTGTCACTTTTTTAGTTGTAAGAAACTTTGACTTTCTCGCACCATCCAAAAACATGTATGTTATGTTGTCAGTCGGTCTTGGCAGTCAAGATAATGGATGGATGGATTTGTAAGAAAACTGAATGTGTTTTAGCATTTCTCCATTTTAATATAAAGGAACAACACAACAATGTGTAGAAACGGAAGGAATCTGACTTCTGTTTTGTGAAATGTTAAGGATTGTTGATACTGTGTCAGCTAGCGCTGTTTATATTAGACAAAAGCAAAATAATATTGAACTGCTTCACAGGTGTATTACAGTGAAAAAACTTTGTCCATTCGTCAACATGCCTTGTTCAAGCTGAGGCTTTTGTCCTATCGCTACCATTTATTTTTAACAGCTTGCCAAGTGGACTTTGTTGTGTTTCCAGGCTGGCAGCAATTGAATCCAAACACCATCCAAGAAGGTTATCACAAACATATTTGGTGAGGACATTTATTTAGAGCTTAAAAAAGATGCGAACATCGTGTCCATTTGGTTCAGATCACCACAATATGTGAAGATCACACAGAGAAACATCATAAACGGAGAATTTTTCAACGAATAGTTGACAAACACACGTCTGCTTTTTATACGCCAAGTTCGCTAAACTGTTTGGCTCCAGCCTGTTGTCCCCCTGCTGAGATGCGGCTGAGGGGAATAAGCTTCATGGTGGTCTCTTTTAGGGAGTACCAGCGGTTGTGCCATGTGACCCAAATGATGCCGTTGTCGAAGCCATATTCACCTGCATCCTTTTCTGTGTACCTGCCCCCTGGATGAGAAGAACACAGCCAGATTGTAGCAGACTTAAAATGACTTATATGTGGTTGAACAGTGGTTTTTGTCACTGTGCATGTGGGAGTGTGTTGCTGGTTTATTAATTAACGAGCTATAAACATTGCTGATCGTGCAGCTGAGCAACGGTTAAAGAACCTGACACTGGTTTTAACCACGCCACTCTTACCCTGGTAGTATTTGCCATTCAAATGTGCAGCGTGGCATCTGTTCATCCACCAGCCAGAGCCGTCCTGCTGAGCGCAGTTGCCGTCATACTTGTCGTTGTCCTTGTCATAGGTGCTGAACTGTATGCCGTTGTGTGATGTGTAGAACTTGTCGCTGGGATCATCTCCAAAGTCGAAGCCATCGAATGCATCTCCAGCGTCGCCAGCTAAGTAGTAGGCATAGGTCAGACGGTACTTGTCAGCCTCTGCTCCCACTCTGAAGTTGCTGTAGTCGGCATATCTGTGGGCAGGAAGCCACAAAGAGGAAAGTGGGATCAAGTTTTTGGTACCGACGCAGAGTTATTTTTTCTTCTTCAAAGAAAACCTTGGGACCGGGGTCGTGTTTGCTTTGTCAATGAGTCGCTTTGCTCTCTTCTTACATAATCTTTTATCGTGTGTGTACCTTTTGTTGCCCTCCCAGTCAACAAGCTCTATCCTCAGAACAGTTGGAATGGCTGCATTGGCACTCAGCAGATGGATCTTCTCGTTGCCAAGCCAGAACTCGGTAGTGTCGTCTGGGGAGAGGTAACCAAAGCCCTCCTTGTACTGGATCCAGTCCTTATTGAAGTCCACACTCCCATCGCGTCTCTGTGGAGAAGAGTGAACAAAGTTTGTTAATTGTTTGTTATTGTTACTTTAGTTAGCCAGAAAAAGGTTCTCACAGCATTAGTCACTGGATAGTGCAAGATGAAGAGCAGTGCATACCCTCTGTATTACTGTGAAGCCACGTCCAAAGCCGTCAATCTCACAGTAGACCAGGAACGGCTCAGTGGCTTTCATTGGCTTGACATAGTAGAGACCACTGGTGGTGGCGCCTTTGTTCGCAACATCCTGGCAGTCTAATTAATAAGGAAGAAAAAACAAAGCTCCAGATGTTACGTTATGTCATGTGAACCAAATACAAATATTTACAATTGTTGGTCTGAATTAAAACTTAAGCTAAGAGAGTTCTTTCAAATGAGGTTACAACACATTATGTTAAGATACGTGTTTACTCTGCACTGATGCAGCATATTGATCTTAGCCTCTGACTAAACACTGGACAAGGACAAATGTTCAGATGATTGAGAAACCTCTTATGAAACAGGAATGACCTGAGGGTCACAGTGGATTGTTGTTTTACCTGATCCTGTAGTGGGTTGGATCGTGACTGAGTCTTTGCAGGGCTCCATGCATTTCTGCTGCAGCTGAAGGGAGATTTGTTTCAGACCTGCCATTCTCCTCTCGTTGGATGAAATTAAATTCTCAAGGTCACTGGAAAAAAAGGATGTAAATCATGTCTCCGTTTTCTTATCTAATGTTAAATAGGATTCTCTTTTTTAATGTCAGCAGTGAGACTTTAAGGGACTCAGTGTCCATGGGGGAAAGAGGTGTGGGTAGCAAAACACCCCGTGGTCTGTGTGCAGTGATAACTGTGTGGGCGAGGAGCACGGTTTGCATTGACCTTAACATGTGGGCGGTGAAACTAGCAAAAATATATTAATCCAGGTCACATTATTCTTTTAGATCAAGAAATCTTTGATTAACTATTATTATTTGTGCAAGCATAAGTAAGAAACATTTTGACATAAAAACATTTGAGATTAAGAAATTAAAAAGCATGGTTTGTATGCAGTTCTTGATTTAGTCTGTTTACATGTTTGTGGCTGGAAATTTGAATCTGCTAAGTAACTTCATTTGTCATGTTATTAGTAACAGACGACTAAAAAGGGAATACTCATATAATCAAAGAATACAGCAGTAGTTGTATACCATAGTATGTAAGGTACAGTACTTCACTGTGTGTAATGTGTCATCCTTGCAGGCACCGTTACTCACAGTATTTGTTCTTCCTGAGCAATAATGGTCTTTTCAAACTGCCGAATATCAGTCTGCATGCTCAATATTTTTTTGAAGTAAGAGTCTAAAATAAAAAAAGTCAGAGTTAGTTAGTTGGGGACAGTTTGATAAGCTACTCGATGTAACTGCTCATGCATTTATGATCACAGTGATTTACTGCTGAAGTAGACAAATGGGTAAATTCCCAGGAAAGAATGTTTTATGGCATTCAATGAAGCCTGTCACCTTGTGGGGAACTCTTTTGATGTGCAACTGCAGAATCTTTCATGTACACCACTTTCTCTTCGGCCCCCTGGGTCAAATTGGAAATTGCTTCCAGCTCCCTTAGCAAATACTCCACGTCCTCTGTCGCTACATCTATATACCTGTGCAGGTAATCGCCCACTCCACATGTAGTGGGACAATACTTTCCCTGAACACAGATGGAGAAAAGGTAAAAAAATGAATGATGGTGTGCTCACTGAAAAACACACATGCAACCTACACAACAAAGGGATCAGAAGTTATTATGTGTGATTGCTTACGTACAAAGCCATCATTCGGGTTGCATGACGCAATGCTGTCTCCTCTGGTTTGCTGCACAAAAAAACACACGTGTTTAGATTTTTGTGCTCAAGAAATCTGTGTACGTGAAAAATCTCACTTGAGTGACTCACTGCCGAAGTGAAGGAAATAAGTAACAGAAGTCCTCCTGCCGCTGCAAGAAGCGATGGAGCCATGTTGCTTCGCCCACCAGTCGTGGTCTTGACTTCTTGGAGAATGAAACGCAGCTCGACCGCGTTGGATATTTATCTGAACAAGGTCCTCGGCTCACTGTTTGATAAGGGGTTCGAATGCAAACATCCCACTCAGAACAAAGCTGTGACTCAGATGTCCCAGACATGACACGGGGCCTGTGATTGACAGCTGGAGCTGAGCTATCAGAACGCAGCTGTCTGTGACTATGAGGCAAACTAAACATTTGTATGCAGCCTAGTGACGGGAAGGATGACGATGCAAGTCTGAGCAAACAATGTGTCAGCTTTGTGTATCCTCTGCTTTGCTGTCAACTGTGTGATACTGAGCTTCTGGAGCAACACAGTTCATTTACCTCTGTCATTCATCTCACCATAAAATATGTCCCTATAAGACATTTGCGTTAGTGTATTGTTAATCAGCTAACAAATGTTGGATTATTTTATATACCAAACAAGACCAGGCCAAAGAAATAGTTAGAATCTTTGCGGTGTGTATTTGGAGCTTATGTCTACAACTTCTTTTGTATTGCACATCTTCAATCCGAATCAGCTTGTTGTTGTTGTTTCCCTCACTTCTTTCCACTCATCCAAACCCTCGCGGAAAACCAGTTCTCCAGGCTTCATCAGGAAATCACTTTTACACTGAAGACCTATTACCCTGAGTAATCACTTTTCAAAGATGTTGTTATGTTTGGCTAAGAAACCTGTGTAAGTGACAACTGGTCTGACATTCCACTGACAATACAGTTGACCTCAAAGAAAAGCATTATTGTTATTTTATAGCTGTCTTTGTGTGAAAGTGAATATCAGCGCCCTATAAAGTAGTTTTCCACGGGTGGGTGCGTGCACGTGCAGTCTTGTGTTTCAGAGGGGTATTAATGATTTTCATCCTGAAGTCTGGAGGGAAAAGGTAGTTTTTTGAGAACACAAAGCAGCTTTTTCACAGGCTTAATTTGTGAAAAGCACATGTGCAGCTGAACTGCTGTTGACTCAAACTCAAGCCAAACTCTTGGGCACAAGACAAATCAATAGAAAAGAGCAGGGCATTGTTTCCCCTGTGGACAGCTAATGTCTGCACATGTTTGGCATTAATAAGCCCTTTAGCGAGGCAGCAAATGAATAACAATATCTGTATCAACACCCTAAACAAGCCTATAAATTAAAAATGAGAGGGCGGCGATTACAGGTGATACAGTGACACGTGTGATATTTTAAATTAGTTTTTCCTTGTTTATCTATGTGGACATTTTGTCCCACTTTGTGAAACATTTTGTTCACAGTCTAACTTATGCTGAAAAGAAAAAAGGAAAGAAACTTGATTAATGTGTTTTTTAGCTTTCCACTCATCTCTCCTTTTAATGTTTCTTTGCTTGCTTTGAGTTACAGTCATCAAAATCACACTTCTCTTTCAACACATGAGTGTGAGGCCTTTTTTTTGCACATGCCCCACATTCATAATGGGAATGTTTGATCTCAAGGTTACAACGTGAGTAAGTTGAACTGTGGTGTAATAACATTGTTCTGCTTTGACAGATTTCTATATTGTTCAAGGATACACACACACACACTGGTTTTATCACACTAATACTGTATATTGTAGGATGCACAGGTTGAAGCAGATGTAGCTGTAGATAATGGGTAACCAGAGGTTGTTCTTCAGGGTGCACACTGCACATACGCCTCTGTTCATTACATCACAACAAACAATGAAGACACACGCGATAACATAAAGCTCAATGAAGCTTCATATATGGGCCCCGTGTTGACATTAGATGATACATCTTACCTTAACTGCATGTGTGTGTGAGCTGGTTCTGTTATGTGCGGAAACTGACCCGTGACGGACGCGGAGCCTTGCTGACCTGAGAGTGAACTACCAGGCCCATCGACCTAAACAGTGCTGAACCTTTGCTGAACTCACTCTCACAAAGCGTGGCGAAGATGTGGATGCTCTCTGACTTAACTCTGTGTCTCTGTCCCGCTGACAATCACACACAGTCTATATAGTTCATCACAACAAAGCATTGTTGGTTGACACACTTCCTAAAGATGTGAAGGTTTTCAGTAAGAAACATTCACATCTTTAGGAAGTGTATCAGTCAGTAATCACCCGAGGTTTTTGCATTTTTAACATGCCGCCCATGTAAGTCTTCTTACCAGGAATTAAGAGTTGTGTTAGGGTCCCCCCCTGTATGTGTGGAGCCCTTTGACCATGGTGGCAATGTCTCCCGAAGAGGGGACAAAGGTTTGTTGTGATACCACCTCTGGGATCAACCTGTGGTCACAGACTGTAAGTCGACTCAGCTGAACGTGGTCTGAGCTGGGCTAAAACATGCAGCCAAGTTGTCGCTTACACATCATGGACAACTTTTGTGTAATAAGTTTATTGTGTCTTTAAATGTAATCTTTACAGGGAAATTATACTAACTAGCATAATGAATGTCATTTATCTACTGGAATCAAAATAAACCAACATAAAATGAGTCTAGTCAGGTTATATATGTCTTAAATCACTGCTGCAGCTACACCTACAACCATAGATGTATTAGAAGAGAACACGGGGATGACAACATGTTACATTATGTGCATTGAGTCATGACTACTTGACTTCTGTCTTTGATGTAGCAGCTCCACCCCTGGCAGCTCCTCCTGCCCCCATTAAGTGGGTGGTTAATTGTCACCAACCTGGTGGACGTGCGATTTGGACCTGATTTTCCTGGGAATGGATGAAACAACACATGTGAAGCCTCCCTCACTCCTCTCTCAAACCACCTGTCTTCTCTGTCCTTTGTCTTTCAGATGAAGGTACACAGCTGATTCTGGCCCTGACTTGTCCCCCCTTATGTGTCCATAATGTGGCTAAAAACCTGGGCACAATTCTGGCGCGGTAGTGTTATTGCCTCATGTACTTTACAATTCATGTACAATTAAGATTAACGTAATGAGATTATTCTAAACGGATTAGGTGGTTTTAATTCATAGGTTTGTTTAGGGGAATGATACAGATATTGGTATCTATTTTCTGCCTCATTGAATGGCCTGTTAATGCCAAACATGTGCAGACATTAGCTGTCCACAGGGGACACACTGTTCTGCTCTTTTCTGCTGATTTGTCTTGAGTCAACAGTAGTTCAGCTGCTTTTTTACAAATTATAATATTAAGTCTATAATTTTCTCCAGGTTTAGCTTTACAGTACTGATTCACTAATCACAGCCGTCCACAAAAACCATGCTTTGTTTGTCAGACTGGCTGCCCCACATCTCAAAAGGCAGCTGACCTAATTTGAACATGTACCAGAACAAAAAGTGTTTTTGAGGAAATTTCTAGGTCAGAATACAAACATGCATGTAAACCTTTTGAGGATTAAGGTCAAAGTAATGTTATATCACACAACATGGTTCACCTCAGAATGCAGACACCATGTGGAACAACCCGTTCTCCACAGCGGACTCTGGATTGATGGTTGTACAGAGCAGACCGGCAAGTGGTGTCTGCAGCGTAATCAGGTTCAATGTCTAATTAGCCAGTTAATTCTAAAGACAAATGAGCCCTCTACATTGAGTGACTAACTCTTCAGTGGTCTTACTTATGTAAAATGTTGATGCAGCGTTTTTTTGTGATGAAATGTATTTCTACTTTTAGGAAATTATCTCTTTTTTAACCATTGACATATATTAAGACAGGCAAGTGGTAAAAATAGGTTAAATGATCAATTACTAACAATTAACAACAGCTGTCCTCCTCTCTGCATTTAATTATTATAAAACATGCTCAGAGAAAATGTAAGATGTAGAGCAGCTGAATGAAAGAAAATACGCACGTGTACAAGGTCACTCGCGGCCAATCGTGTCCTCGGGATTTCCTCCCAGCTTTCTCTCCTCGCGCAGGCAGCGAGGATAAAAGGCTCGTGGCACTCAAGCACCTTCAGACATTTGCCACGAAAGCTCTCAGGATGCTGCAGCTGTTGACCTTCCTGGTGCAGAAGCTTTCTCTTCTCTCCAACTTCAAGCTTTTTGAGTTCAGCTGGTGCGGCGGTGAGAATGAAGAACGCCCCGCGCAGCGCGGTGCGTCTCGGCCTTTCCGGAGAGGCGACGTGTTGCAGGTGCCCAGAAGCATCTTCATCCACTACGGCGTTTACATAGGGGGCAATAAGGTAGTTCACATGATCCCCGACATCCTGCCCGTGCTGACGAACAACAGAAAGCTCATCAGTGCTGTCATAACAAACAAGAGACTCATCCTCGGCTGCATCTACAGGCGCGCCACAGTGCGCGTGGACACGCTGGAGAGCTTCGCGTACGGCGCGGCGCCGGAGGTCAGCCGCATGTACAAGAAGAAAAACGCGCAAGCATTTCGCAACGAGGACGTCGCCAGGAGAGCCGAAAAACTGGTCGGAGCAACGCCGTACAGCCTGCTGTGGAATAACTGTGAACACTTTGTGACCTACTGCAAATACGGATCATCAACGAGCCGGCAAACTGATGAGGTGGAGCCCCCCCCTCCACACACACACACACACACACACACACACACACACACACACACACACTTTACTGTAGCATTTGTGGATTGATTCTGTTAATATAAAATATAACTGACATGTTTGTGTGGCACTGGGGGTTGTTAGACTATCTGCAGGTTTACATTAGTGCACCTAAACAGGGAATGTGTTTGTTGGTGGTGGTCATGTTTGGCTCGGGATGGGGGGGGGGGGGGGGGGAAAAAAGGCTCCAGCACCGGTAGACTAGGCACAGGTCAGATAAAGATGCCAAACAACATTCTATGTTTGTCTGTGTTTTTCCATGCGGTTCAGTGGCACGTGTTCTAAAACAATGGGAAATCTAAGCAAGATGGGTTCAATCTGGGTTTTTAGTGCAGCCCTGCATTTCCTTACTGGTAAAACGCATTGATATGTAACACTTGGTTGATTATACATGTCACTTTACCATGACAGTTGATAAGGAGTCTTGTTGTCATGGTGTTGAAGGGATCAGCAGTTAATCTGTTGTGTAGAGAAGTGTGTTTGTCTTAAGTGTGTTTAATTTGATTTAAACAATTTCAAGGCTTCAGCTGAGCAGACAGTTATACTTTAAATAGTATTTATGCTCGTGTTAAATAATGAACTATTTCTTTTCTCTGCAGTTCTTTGAGGGTATAAAATCAGTCATCAGAGATAAACGCAGCATCCTGGCCGCTGGACTGCTTGGGATCGTCTCCATGGTCTATTTCAGTATGACACCGTGGACAACATTACTCACAGTTCTCGTCCCCTTCAGTCTGTGGATGGCTGGTTAAAGAAAACCTGCAGAGATAATGAGAGAAAACGTACTTCTTTAAGACTGACCAGAAACCTCTCCAAACTGTGCACTCACGTCATGTGATGCCTTTAATAGTGCTTTACAGGAAAACGTTATGTATAGATGGTGTTTATTGTTTTTTTGTTATAACGCATGCATTAATAGTTTTATATATGACTTACTATTGTTGTCTTACAGTGTGTGTGTGTTTGTGTGGTGGTGGTGGGGGGGTTACACATGTCTAATAAACATTTTATTTTAGCTTGTGTCCCTTGTGTGAGGGTGATTCCCATACCAGTAAAAGCAGAGTCTGTAAAGAGCTGCACCTGCATCATATGACATCATATATTGTTATACTGTGAAGGATTCAGCTTATTTATTATTACATTTCCCGTTTTTTTATTATTAGCTGTTTTAAGTTTTAAGTGCAGAATAACAATGAGGCAAATATGAATGTGAAGGATAAAGACATTTATTGTGTTGACGTTCATGTGGGAAAGATGGCAATCATGTGGCTGGACCTAAGGATTTTACTAGTTGCAGTAAGTAAGTCAGAATTCCTAATGAGGGCCCTTGACCCTAATACCACAAACAAGGGACGAGATTCAAAATCCAGCCACGCAGCAAAGTGATTATAGCAAGCTCCTTTATTTATGTCAAAATCGTACTCCACGGGTTGAACCATACCTAATCCTACTGACCACGCAGCTCCTCCCAGCTCCAGTATATATAAAATGCTCAGGTATCAATGCTGCACATTGCCATCATGTTTCTCTGTCAGATACTCAACCTTTTCTTCGTGGCTTCCAAAGAAGAAGAGAAGTCTAAATATGACCTATCCCTGTATAAGCGTGGAGATCTTTTAGAAGTCCCCAGGACATTATTCACCCATTTTGGTATTTATCTGGGTGACAACCGCGTGGCGCACCTCATTCCGGACATCCTACCTGCGATTTCCAAAAATAAATCTGCTATTGCTAAGATGGTAACGAATAACCGCCTGCTGCTGGGGGTTATCTCTAAAGTTGCCAGCGTCAGAGTGGACTCCGTGGCAGATTTTGCTTATGGCTCTGAGATTCTAGTCAACCACATGGACAAAGTGTGCAACCAGCCTCCCCTGGATGGTGACGAGGTGGCACGAAGGGCTGAGAAACTTCTGGGATCGGTCACCTACAGTTTGCTGTGGTACAACTGTGAACACTTTGTCATGTACTGCAGATATGGAATGGCTATCAGCTACCAGACATACCAGGTAGAGCGAGTGGCCTTTTGCCAGCTGAGAATCTGTCTAGGCTTTATAAGTAAAACATGTTTTGATTTGTGGAGAGAAATTTGGTCAATGCAGTTGTTGTCTGGGCTAGGTGTGAAAAGTTTTGTCTCTTCCTGGGTTACAGTGAAGGAATTGTAACTCAAAAAGGGAATAGTTTACAAAAAAAAAGTTCCTTTGGAATACAGCCATTTCATTTGACTAATACATGTCTGGCTTCAAACCAAGTTTGAAATACAATTTTCTGTCTCTTACAATGGATTTGCTGTAGGAAAGAATCTCTTCAGAGAAACAGTTAAAGCAACTAATACATCTTATGCTTTTAAATCAAATAAAAAAAAAGTGAAACTGTTTCTTAACATCAGATGAATTTAAATGTTTAACACAGATTAGAACTGAAGCTACTGCTAAAAACAGAGTGATTTTAGTTTAATTCATGGTTGAACAGTCAGATGTACCTTCAGTGACCTCTGTTGAGCAGTGAGAATCAGTTTAAGCTGTAATTTTTCACAAGCATTTCGTTTGTATCTTGAGGAATGCTGCATTACTGAGGTCACATGCAGAGCCCGAGGTGTTGCACGTGTAGCATTTCAAATGTCTTTTGTCTTTTCCATGATTTTTGTGATTATCAGAATTGTACTTGTTACATGTGGTATTCTGCATGAAGGAGTGTGACTCAGCAGGCGTATTTAATGAGAAGCTGGTGCTTAAATGCTGAAATTCAGACTTAGTGATGTGGTCATAATAGGATTTTTTTTCCAACAGTGCAAAATGGCTTATTCATGAGACTAGTAGCTCCATCTAGTGTTAATCTTTTAAGAGTATCGTCCTGTAAAACTTGCCCGTGACTATAGACCTTCACTGCACTGCTCCATTTATGAGTTAATTTGCATGAAACCACTGCACTGGCTATTTATTCTCTTTCCTGCAGTTTTGCACAACAGTGCGGAAAACTGTCTGCAGCAGGATAAGTGCCTACATGACTGCGCTGTGTGGTGTAGGAACCGCGCTGTACCTGGGCTGTGCGACACCGCTGACACTCTTACCAATCCTGCTCGTCTCCTTCACCATCTGGATGGCGGCCTGATGTCCTGTCGAGACAGTCTGACTCTGAATTACTGTAAAGTCCCATAGTGTCTAAAGCCACTAGGTAACAAATGTGTTCTCTACAATAAAATGTCCTTATGGTTTACCTTATTTAGGTAAATGCTGTTTTATCTAGTAACCCTTTTTCTTTGCTCCTAATTATGGTGCTGTATTCTCTTTGTCTAGGATCTCAAAATTTATTCAGTGACATATTTCTGCTTGTTGTCAATCAGGATGTTAAACAATGCTTAACAAAATATTAAATAAAATAATCAACCAAACAACAGATACAACAATCACAACAGTGATGACAGAATCTCACCATTCCCATAAATTCAAGAGTAGAATTCTTTGCCCTTATCTCAGATTAATGATGTCAGGGGGCTTTCAATCAAACAGATATCCAGGATGTTACAGTGCTGCACAAGTACGATGGAAAGGTCAGTGTTGTCAGCAAATGTATAAACAAGGGCAAAAGGCCAGTGTACTGACAGATGTTTACCATGTTTACCATGTTCAGCCTAAACAGAGGTGAGTCCTAATGAGCTACATTTACTCTGTGACATTTACTTAAGAAATGTTTTGATGAACTAGCAGTAATTTTACTGCACCATACTTTTTACTTACTAAAAAGAAACACTTTTTACCCTACAACACTCGACTCTGTTACTGTTTTAAGTTTTTTTTAACCCATCTCAGCTTGTTAAGCAGCTCGTTCAGCATGATAGCTCAGTGGGTAGGGGGGACGTCTTCCAACCTAAGGGTCAGCGGTTCGATTCTCTGTTCTCCCTTTCAGCACAGTAACAGTCTGCAGGCACTGTACCAGGAGTGTTCACTTTCATCATGACGAGCTCAACGCACCACAGAATATAATGCAGTCTATCAAAAAGTGTCTGTTTCTGTTTCCCTCGTCATGTCATTAAACTCTACCCTGTATTCTCATTAAGCTGCGTAGTGATATTCACATTGACACAAACATACCATGACACACAGCAGTTTCCATGTGGCTCCCGGTCTGTTCATGCGTTCTTACTTTTTTAGGAAAATAAATCCATATGACCTCCAGTGCACATTCACCAGTCATCGTGTGGGTCTGATCGATATGGGACTGATGTGATGAAGAGTTCTGTGCTTCCAGTGCTTGCTTTTGTGGTTTGGTCAGAAGTCAGAATGTTCATACACTGCAAAAAACACATTTATCACATTTATCCTTTTATATGCCTGACATCATTAGATGTTGTTTCTAAAACGTATAACTACAAAACACTGCAAAACTAAGTGTTGTGCAAACTCTAGTGGAAGTTAATAGAGCCGCAACTGAAATGGACCAGTCGCACTAATACTGACCAGAAGACCAGAAGTCAAATGTGCATTCAGGAGTGCCTTCAGATCTTTGTCCCAGAAATATGCTTCTGTGTAAAATACTCAATATGTCATTGATCCTGTTTGGGAAATGTTGCTAGACAGCTGCCAGACTTTTAAGGACACCTAAACATGTAAACAGCCTGGGATTTGTGCCCTATGAGACGATCATGCTGTAGTTCCTATAACACAACTACGGCAGCACAACGTTCTATCAACACTCTAGTGTGGAGCAGGATGAAAACTATTTGTGTGGTTTCCTGTACACCTTAATGCTGAGGCTCATGTACTCCTCAACATTTGCTGCACAAGCTTTTGCCTGTGACATCTTCTCAAGTGATCTTGATGTGGACGTCTACAGCGTTTCTTGGGAGGATATCCGTCACCGGGGAATACTGAGAATCTTCACAGATATTAATTTATTAGTTTTGTCAAAAATACGTGGAGCTTCTAGTGAAAGTGGAGCTTTTGACGTACCGACACAGAGGCCAGTACTTAAACACAGCTTTAGACTTTTCTCATCAGTTATTCTCCTCATCCACCCAGAGGCCTCAAAGTATGTGGTTACTTAGTGAGTTTTAACGTGACCAAATAGGCTACTTGGTATAAGGTTAACTTGTTTGCTTAACATTAGCATCATGCTGCACATGAACTAAAAACTATCCACCTAATGAATAGCTTAGCATCTCTGACCACTGAGAGCAGTGAATGAACGGCTGTTTGTCTCCATGTGTCCCTGCAATGGAGACCTGTCCAGGTGTAGCCCCGCCTCTCACCTGGTGACTGGTGCTGGAGATAAACATCCACTCTCTGAGACCCTAGTGAGCATCGCTGGATCATAGCTAGGTAGATATTTTTCACCTGTGTAACTTTTGTTACACAGAAACTAAACTAAAACTCCATTATGCAATATGAACTTGGTAAATATATTTTGTTGTTTTCTAGTTATTTTGTCTTATTGTTTTCCAGGCTTTATTACTATTTATCTATTTTATTTTCTTATTATTTTGTTATAATTTTCTATGTTGAAATTTGCATTTTTGTTGGTTTGTTTGATCAGAAATAAAGATTTCATAAAGTAAAATTATTTGTTCCTTGCTGTTCTTTATCAGCCTTCACAGTTAGAATTTTTCAAAATATGATCACAGTGTTGTGTCAGTGTTGGGTGCTATAGACTATGTATGATGAAAGTGTGAGGGCTTCTTGGAATTTTTTGCCTGGGGCCCCAAGAGACCCTGAAGCGCCACTGGATATTAGATTCATATTCGGTCCTTTGTATAAATCTTTATCCACATACAGTAGATACTTGATGAACTGTTGTTATAGTAATGACACGGTTCTGTAGTCTTGAACTGTAGTAAGTCCTCAAATTAAGTGCTGAAGTGACTTTACAGTCATTTACCAGTGCTCTGTAAAAGCAGTACATTTCTCATCATGCATAACAATATATTCCAGCTCTAAAAAGAATATTTTATTTGCCTTTTATCTTTTTAAAGAAACACTTTGCTTGAAGCTTTTCTTCCTGTTTGACCTTCAGTTCACACACGTGAAGGCAAAACACGTCATGACAAATAAATACAAGTCAGTGCATCAAAACTGAATGTTTTTTAGTTTATTGCTATGATTAAAGTTAAAACTGTACAATTAGGAGGATGTGGAGGCAGGGTGCTCTGAGTGCTGCAGGATGTTCTGGGTGCTGCAGGATGTTCTGGGTCCAGCAGGATGTTCTGGGTGCTGCAGGATGTTCTGGGTGCAGCTGGATGCTTTGGGTGAAGCAGTATGTTCTAGATGCATCAAGACGTTCTGGGTGCTACAGGATGTTCTGGGTGCAGCAGGACATTCTGGGTGCTGCAGGATGCTCTGGGTGCTGCAGGATCCTCTGGGTGCAGCAGGATCCTCTGGGTGCAGCAGGAAGTTCTGGGTGCAGCAGGACGTTCTGGATGCAGCAGAACATCCTACAGAGCAATTAAATACCAACTAATCCAGAAACAGCTGCTGATCTCTGAGCTTCAGCCTGCTCCCCGAGTGTCCTCCTCAAACATGGTCCTCCTCTCCACTCCTGGGACGGTGTTTGACATCTGCCTTCTGCTGCCAAGTTCCACCTGGTGTTGAAGTCCACGTCCTTCTTGATATGAGCAGTCTGAGAAGGAGTTTGCTGCCCTCCATCACTCCTCAGCATCTCATATTCCTCCATCACTCCTCAGCATCTCATGTTCCTCCATCACTCCTCAGCAGCTCATGTTCCTCCATGACTCCTCAGCAGCTCATTTCCCTCCATCACTCCTCAGCATCTCATGTTCCTCCATCACTCCTCAGCAGCTCATTTCCCTCCATCACTCCACAGCATCTCATGTTTCTCCATCACTCCTCAGCATCTCATGTTCCTCCATCCCTCCTCAGCATTTCATGTTCCTCCACCACTCCTCAGCATCTCATGCCTCCCGCAGCACCCAGAGCCACCTTCAGAGCCTCCTGCAGCAAACAGAGCCTCCTGTAGCACACAGAACATCCTGCAGCACACAGAACATCCTGCTGCACCCAGAACATCCTGCAGCACCTAGAACATACTGCTGCAACCAGAACATCCTGCAGCACCCAGAACATCCTGCTGCACCCAGAACATCTTGCAGCACACAAAACATCCTGCTTTACCCAGAACATCCTGCAGTACACAGAACATCCTGCTTTATCCAGAACATCCTGCAGCACCCAGAACATCTTGCAGCACCCAGAACATCCTGCTTTATCCAGAAAATCCTGCAGCACACAAAACATCCTGCTGCACCCAGAACATCCTGCAGCACACAGCAGGATGTTCTGGGTGCAGCAGTTTGTTTTGGGTGCTGTAGGATGTTCTGGGTGCTGCAGGAAGTGTTGTGTGCTGCAGGATGTTCTGCGTGCTGCAGGATGTTCTGGGTGCAGCAGGATGTTTTGTGTGCTGCAGGATGTTCTGGGTGCAGCAGGATGTTTTGGGTGCTGTAGGATGTTGTGGGTGCTGCAGGAAGTGTTGTGTGCTGCAGAATGCTCTGCGTGCTGCAGGATGTTCTGGTTGCAGCAGGATGTTCTGGGTGCTGCAGGATGTTCTGGGTGCAGCAGGATGTTCTGGGTGCAGCAGGATGTTCTGTGTGCTGCAGGATGTTCTGTGTGCTGCAGGTGGCTCTGTTTGCTGCAAGAGGCTCTGAAGGCGGCTCTGGGTGCTGCAGGAGGCATGACATGCTGAGGAGTGGTGGAGGAACATGAAATGCTGAGGAGTGATGGAGGAACATGAGATGCTGAGGAGTGGTGGAGGAACATGAGATGCTGAGGAGTGATAGAGGAACATAAGATGTGGTGGAGTGATGGAGAAACATGAGCTGCTGAGGAGTGATGGAGGAACATGAGCTGCTTAGGAGTGATGGAGGAATATGAGATGCTGAGGAGTGATGGAGGGCAGCAAACTCCTTCTCAGACTGCTCATATCAAGAAGGACGTGGACTTCAACACCAGGTGGAACTTGGCAGCAGAAGGCAGATGTCAAACACCGTCCCAGGAGTGGAGAGGAGGACCATGTTTGAGGAGGACACTCGGGGAGCAGGCTGAAGCTCAGAGATCAGCAGCTGTTTCTGGATTAGTTGGTATTTATTTGCTTTTTCTACCAAATCTAAACCTAGAAAATGGCAGAATGCAGAAACAGCAGCCTCTTCTCTGGTCGTCATCGACACGATGTTCTTCGTCAGCTGAAATGAGAAAGAGAAGAAAGAAAGGTTTAGATTCAGCAGGAATAATTTTCGTGTTATTAAAGGTGAGCATGTGTGTAAAGTCGTGTGTGGATTAGTTGAGTTACTTACTGTCCCAGCCTTTAACCCCCTCATTCACTTCTGCTCCATTCCTCTTTCTCTGTCGCTCTTTCTCCTCCTTCTTTCTTTCCTTTTCCTCCTTCTTTCATTCTTTCTTTTCTCTCTCTCTTTCCTTCTCTTGTTTTTCCCTCTCCTCCTTCTCCTCCTTTTCTCTCTGTTTCTCCTCCTTCTTTTGTTTTTTCTTTTCTTTCTGTCGTTCTTTCTCCTCCTTCTTCTTGTCCTCATCTGACTATTCTCTCTCTCTCTCTGCTTCGTGCTCTTCCTCATATCTTTTATACTCCTCCAACAACCTTTCTTCTATTTGCCTGTCTCTTTCTTTGGCAAACTCCTCTCTTCTCTTTTCTTCTCTCTCTCTCTCCTCTTTTCTTTCTGTTTAATCTCTACCTCCTTCTTTCTCCACTCGCATCTCGTCCTTTTCTCTTCCTCTAGCCGCTCTATCTTTTCAGCCTCATTATTCATCCTCCATGTCCTCATCTCCTCCTTCCACATCTCCATGGTCTTAAACTTGTCCTCAGGCTCCAGTTTCTTCTCCTACTGCCTTTCCCACTCCTCTCTTTCCACTTCCTTAAAGCCCTGATTCAGCAGGATGTTTATTTCGCGCTGATTGTATGTGAGCCGTCTTTGATGTTCTTGCTGGAGCCTGTCCTCTGCCATGGAGGCCTAATTGAACAAGTGCCTCTTTTCTTTTGTCTCCCAGAGGATGACTCTGTAGTTCTCCAGTGCTTGTTTCCTCCAGTTCTCCTGCTCCCATTTGTCCCTGCTCTGTTTGCTGTCCATGGTGTCGTACAGATTTATGCGGAAGGCTCTGGGTGCTGCAGGAGGTCCTGCGGGAGGCTCTGCAGGAGCTTCTGCAGGTGGCTCTGCAGGAGGTTTTGCAGTAGGCTCTGGGTGCTGCAGGAGGCTCTGGGTGCTGCAGGAGGCTCTGAGTGCTGCAGGAGGCTCTGCGGGAGGCTCTGGGCTCTGCAGGAGGCTCTGCAGGAGGCTCTGCAGGAGGCTCTGGGTGCTGCAGGAGGCTCTACAGGAAGCTCTGGGTGCTGCAGGAGGTCCTGCAGGAGGCTCTTGGTACTGCAGAAGGCTCTGCAGGAGGCTCTGGGTGCTGCAGGAGGCTTTGTTTGCTGCAGGAAGCTCTGAGTGCTGCAGGAGGCTCTGCGGGAGGCTCTGGGTGCTGCAGGAGGCTCTGCGGGGGGTTCTGGGCGCTGCAGGAGGCTCTGCAGGAGGCTCTTTGTGCTGCAGGAGGCTCTATCCTGGTCTTTGTTCTAGTCTCTATTCTGTTCTCTATTTTTGTTCACTGTTTTTCACAAATCTCACATGACACAAAATTGAAAAGTTAATTTTTTTAGACTGAGGCCAATGGAAACCCATCATTTTCTCTAAACGTGCGACTGTAACCAACATTTTACAATTTTCTCACTTACTTAACAGTTAACATACAAGCATTAGTTTCCTCAGACAACACAACATGTGGAAAATAATAAGGAGGTGACATCCAAATATCAAAATGAAAACAGTTAACATCAAACGTCACTAAATCAGCTGTGAACAGGTGCTTTTCCTGTTGTCACAGTTGATTTAGTGACGTTTGATGGTAAATGTTTTCACACTGAACACAAAACACACATCAAATGTATTTTAGAAAATCATCTAGTAATAAATCATCTGTACTGTTTCCAGTGGTTCAGTGTGGATTTACAGTAAAAGTAAACTGCAGTTACTTCAAAGCAAACACAACTTTACAGTGTTTTCCAAATGCTAACACATTCAAATCTAACGTGAAGCTAATCTGCAAACGCTCAGAGATAAAAATCAATCCTCACATCAGCAAAATCTCAAACACAAATCTCTCCTTTTAACACAGCGATTAATTTCTGACACAGTTTTATACAGAAAACACAGGATTCTGACACTTTTTACCACACAGACATTAAAAAATCCAACTGTGTACCCATTAGACTAACACACACACACACACACACACAGCAGAAGCTAAAACAACACAGCACATGTTCAAAACTAGAGAATATCCTTACAATTACACAATATTACATATATATTAACATATAACAGACACATATTCATTAGTTTTCAGTTTAAGCAGCTTCAGCCTGCCCCGTTCACTGATCCTTTACCCAAGCTAATGGCCACATGGCAGCATGAACTTTTGTGGTAGTAGTAGTAGCAGTAGCAGTAGTAGTAGTCGTAGTAGTAGTAGTAGTAGTAGTAGTAGTAGTAGTAGTAGTAGCAGCAGTAGTAGCAGCAGCAGTAGCATTAGCAATAGCAGCAGTATCAGCAGCAGTAGTTGTAGTAGTAGTAGCAGTAGTAGTGGTAGTAGTAGCAGCAGTAGCATAGGCAGTAGCAGCAGCAGTAGCAGTATTTGTAGCAGTAGTAGTGGTAGTAGTAGCAGCAGTAGCATTAGCAGTAGCAGCAGTAGCATTAGCAGTAGCATTAGCAGTGGCAGTAGTAGTAGTAGTGGTAGTGGTAGTAGTAGTAGTAGCAGAAGTAGTGGTAGTAGTTGTAGCAGTAGTAGTAGCAGTAGTAGTAGTAGTTGTAGCAGCAGTAGCAGTAGCAGTAGTTGTAGTATCAGTAGCAGTAGTAGTAGTGGTAGTGTTAGTGGTAGTAGTAGTAGTAGTAGTAGTAGTAGTAGTAGTGGTAGTAGTAGTAGTATCAGTAGTAGTAGTAGTAGTAGTATTAGTAGCATTAGTAGTAGCAGCAGTAGCATTAGCAGTAGCAGTAGTTGTAGTAGCAGTAGTAACAGTAGTAGTAGTAGTAGTAGTAGTAGTAGTAGTAGCAGTAGTAAAATACACATACACATAAATACTGTCTGCTCTTCATGCGAGGTATAAAAGTTCAACACTACAAATACTGTAAACTCTTCAGATTCTGAGTCATTTGCTGATAAAAACTACACCAAACCAACATTTTCCACACATGAAACTCAGGAAACAGCAAAAGCAAAGTGAACTAGTTAAAACCTGTGTTGGACAAAGC
>JAUMHF010000001.1:5117792-5168819 GCA_032359275.1 Microctenopoma steveboyesi
CTCCACTGTTGCTCAAGTGGGACTGTTGGGTTTTCTCTGTATAGTGATATATTGTGTAAGGTCTTAAACCTTACACTATAAAGTGCCTTGAGATAACTTTTGTTGTAAAATGGCGCAATATAAATAAAATTGAATTGAATTGAATTGAATTGAATTGAATTGTCATAGTTTTCAAGGTGTTGCTGAGAGAGAAAGAGCTACGTGCGAATTAAAGAATCTCAAAGACATCTGTATGATGCGTGGCCATTTCTTTGGACCGGTGTAGCTACATAAAGAATTTCTCAAATAAGTAACTGCTTTACGGACTGCTCATCTGCTGCATGTGATGAATAATAACACATGTTGATTGAATCTGGGAATCCTAACACTGTGTCATTTTTACTTTGATGCTAGTGTTTATTTTTGCTACAAAGTTAAATTTTCTTCTTGCATTTTAGCAAATTCCATCCATCATCTGTGGCGCTTATCCTGTAAGTTGATGTAGGTACATGACTTAACAACATAGTCAACATAGATGAAATGTTTCTCTTGTTTAACTGCTTCACCTTCAAACTGGCATCTTATCTTTAGATCTCCACTTTGTGCAGTGATCTGCGGTGCACAGATGACATTTGGTCAATAATTTTATTTAATAGGCTGTGATTAAGTATCCTTGACATAATAGGCCTGTGTAGCTTAGCATATTAATGTCTTTGCTGTCCAGAATGATGAATGTCCCAGTGTCTCCTGCAGACACAGTGTGTAAGCAATGAAAACTCCTGCAGGTATTCACGGGTCAGTCACACCAGATATCTCCAGAGCATGAGTCTATTTAGATCGAGGAGCTCAAACATCAGTTTGCTGTGGCGTCGTGTTCACATACAGGCTGTTGTTTAGTTGTCAAATTTATTAGACAAGATTAATTTATATTTATGATCTCTACTCAGAACTCCATCAGCAGAGCATGGAGCAGGAAATTAAGAGTTAAATAATCAGAACACTATATATAAAATATCTACATGTATTATTCTCCTTAGTTTTGTTTTGTAGTTATGATCAATATACAACAGATGTCCTGATTCTATATTATGAGATTTTTCAGGTCATTCGTCCTCAGCTTTACTGTTGTAATTGTCCTCCAGAGTTCTCAGCAGCTGTATTTCTAACACATTCTGCTGCAGTACTATTGTGGCAAGCTCAAATATAAACTACTATAAAAATGGAAACGTGTAAAAAATATTCAGTAAAATCTACAAAAAATGTACAATGTGATTACAGAGCTAAAACTGTAAAAAACAGTGGTTCTTTATGACAACAGCAGATTCAGTTCTATATTGACATTTGTTGTTCTTTGGTTATCATTTACAGTGAGCTCCACCTCCTAAAAACATGCCTATCTATTCAGAGTTTCCTGGGTTTTGTTATTACACCATCTGTGCTGTTGCATTATGGGCAAAGTGGGCTTTTTCCAGAGAGACTGCTGGACAGTAACTCAATTTCTAAAGGCCACATAATGTCTTGTTTTATAACAGGGGTTAAATAAATTAGGAGCCACAGGCTTAACAGCTTGACTTCGAGTCCACTGCAATGTAGTAGACTTTAAATTCTCATTGTCATAGATCTGGGTTTTCTTGGTTGTGAAGTAAATTCAATTAAACTTCTGTTTAACTTTATTTTTCTCAGTTTCATCTGGACTACAATGACACGCCTGTGTTCTCTTTAACATTTAATTAAACAGGTGCCACTAATCTTTGGCTGTCAGGGCTACAACCAATGATGGGGAACTTGAAGAAGCATGTAATGTGCCTCAAAGCTGACCGCTGCTGCTCCACTGTGGTGAAAACTGTTTAATTAAACTTACACTTCAGCCCTGTGGATACAGGTTGAGTTTTAAAAGTTGTTATTTTTTCAATAATTTCCAATGACACAACTCAAGTGTATATTATGTGTTAGGTGACATATAGGAATGTTCCGATTGTACGTTTTTTGCACGCTGCGGGACATTTAGTGGGATCTGAATACAAATGCTCCACAGACACTGTGGAGAGGAGGAAATGCGCCATTCCAGCAGGAGCAGACGCATGCACGCTCTGAAGGTGCACAAAAACAAACCTATTGTAAAGCAACATTTGAGGATGTTGGTCAGGGAAGGACGCGTTTCCTCCGTGTGATGCACCGCGCCACATATGTCAGGTAATGCGCCCTCAACATCTAACGCGCAACAGTGCGCACTGGCAAATGTTGCGCGCATTCCTGTCACTGGAAGAAAACAATTTCGTCGCTTCTTGATGGCATTACTTGCTTGTTTTTGTTGATCTGAATATTACGTGGAGAAAAAGCTCTTGGAAAGAGATCGCTAAACTTTTCGGGGTGCAGAGAGGAGGAGCGGAATCTAAAAGTCTCTCCCTACGGTGAGTAGGTCTTCATCTATGCGCCAAGACTGCTGCTGCAATAATGCTTTACCTAATATGTTTGATCCACACTATTCTTCCGTAGCAGTAACCTTCTGTTTACGTTCCTACAAACCACAAAGCGGATTCAGATAAATAATGTAAAATCACTGAAGCACAATATGTGGCAGTGCGTTTTCTTGTGAGGTTTTACACATTATTCTTTGTTCAATATGGCATTTATATGATATGTTAAGACGCTTTGTGTGTCAAACTGATCTCCCTTTTCACAGATTGCCTTATGGGACGTGTCAGCCATGGATACAGCAGATCAGCTCAACACAACTCAGGGAGAATATTCATTTCTTGATATGAAGTCGTCCAACTGCTGCTCACCTGCAGGCACAGTGCGCGATGAGCACATTCTGAAGGTGGAGGGGGAGCAGGAGGAGGACAGCACAAAGTTGCTTGGAGTTCAGATTATTCTCATCCTCGCGTACAGCACCATCATATTCTTTGGAGTCGTTGGAAACTCTTTGGTGATATACGTCGTCCACAAGTTCAGAAACCTGCGAACTGTCACCAATTTCTTCATAGTGAATCTGGCGGTGGCAGACCTGCTGGTGGACATGCTGTGCTTACCCTTCACCCTCGTCACCACTCTCTACGGCGAGTGGAAGTTTGGGCAGGTGTTGTGCTTCATGCTGCCCTGCGCTCAGGGCACAGCTGTGCACGTCTCCACCATCACCCTGAACATCATCGCCCTGGACCGTCACAGGAGCATCGTGTACCACATGGAGACCAAGCTGTCCAAAGGCACGTGCGTCGCGGTGATCGTCGTCACGTGGGTGCTCAGCGCGCTGCTGGCCAGCCCCCTCGCTATCTTCAGGGAGTACGGGACATTCGATTTCCCCCCGGACAGGTCCATCCAGGTCTGCATGGAGAAGTGGCCCGGAGGCAACACGAACGGAAGCGTTTACAGCATATCGATGCTTCTGGTTCAATATGGCTTACCCCTGGCCATCATCTCTGTCGCCTACATGCGCATCTGGAATAAACTGAACAGCCACATGGCGGGTGGAGGTCGCAACGACCGACACCAGCGCAGGAGGAGGACGACCAAGATGCTCCTGACCATGGTCGCGGTGTTTGCCATCAGCTGGCTGCCTTTCCACGCCTTCCAGCTGGCCATCGACATCAACAGCACCGTGCTGTATATGAAAGACTTCAAGCTGCTGTTCACCGTGTTTCATATCGTGGCAATGTGCTCCACGTTTGTCAATCCTATCCTGTATGGGTGGATGAACCACAACTACAGGGCGGCGTTCCTGTCTGTGATCAAGTGTCACCAGCCCTCCAGTCTGAGGCCAAGAAACCCCAAGGCTAGATACACACACAAAGAGGAAGACAGGGTCTGTACAGAGTGCAAATCAACAAATGTTTAAGTTCGGGGAGAGTCATGTGTGAACACGTGGCATTTGGTCTTGTGTTGACATCATGATGTATATAAATGAGTGGGGGGTGAAAATACTACATTTGGGTTGGGATCAATTTAAAAAGGCATTTATGGTCATTTTGTTAAATTAATACTAGGTCTAATTCCAAACAGTAGTTCTGGTCAGCAGGTCTTGTTGTGTTTATTTTTTTAATTTTTCAATCTTAAATTTGGGTATTCAGGATACTTTATTTGTCACATGCACAGTTACACAGTGTACAACACTAACATTTTTTGATTTAGTCACAACGACATCAGCTGAAAACATTAACATTCAAACAGTGACATTATGGACCAGCCATTTAGCCTGAGCAGGATCTATCCCATTATTATCTCTATCAACCATTAAATCGTCTCTTAAATCAGCGCTTACCAAGCTGTTTCACCTCACTGCGTGGTTTAAGATTGCTCACAACCGACAGAGGTCACATCCATGTACAGCACATTCAAATGACTGATTCGATCAAAGCATCTTAATGTACCTGAAATAACTATGATATTTGTGGCTGTGATAATCGTTCTACTGCTGCTACGTATTCAAATGTTTATGTCTGATAAATGTAGAAGAAAGTTTATTAATGTCATTAACAGTTATTAACAATCAGGAATTTACAGCCAGTAAAGGATGTTTTGTTTGATAACTGCGTGATTGAGTGTCCTCATACTTATAAACAATCAGAAAAGAAAAGGTGTTTTTGGCCCATGTGGCTTAAATTTACACGCTTATTTTTACTGTTTTGGTCATTATATGATTAATAATGCTATTAATTAACTAACCTAAACATAAAATAAGGAGCTACTCAGGTTTGCATAAAATTAGCCTTCAAGATTCAAAACACTTTATTATTCCCAGAGGGAAATTGTTTTGCCTACTTACAGCTGCTCTCATTTCAGAAGGATTAGAAGACCCACAACCATAAATAGCAACGAATATAAATACAAAAACAACAAATATAACAAAAACATGATAACATCAAGTTGTTGTTCTCCCCTCTCCCCTTTACAGAGGGAGGCGAGGGAGGAATTTAAAAGTTTGATGGCCACAGGAAGAAATGATTTTCTGAGGAGTTTAGTGGAGCACTTGACACTGATCAGTCTCAGGCTGAACGTGCTCCTCTGTCCAGCCAGGACACTGTGTAGGGGGTGGGAGGGATTGTCCATGATTGAGAGGAGTTTGGAGAGCGTCCTCCTCTCAGCTACGGCATGTAAAGTGTCCAGCTCCACGCCAAGAACAGAACCAGCCCTCCTGATTATTTTGTGCAGTCTGTTGGTGTCTGCTACCCAACCACACACTACAGGGCATCACAGCAGCAGGCTTCTTTGTTTGTGGCGAGCATCCTTATTACCAGTGATTACACCGCCGCTCAAGTTTAAAGAGCTCTTCCTGTTGACCAGGTTTATTTCATGTGTACGTGAGGAGCTGAGGGACGGGGATATTAGCTCTACCCCTCCATTTTTAGTAAGCTACTGATGGTGTATTTATTACTAAATCAATAATTGTTTCCTTGACTTACTGATGTTGAGCAGCAGCTTCTGCATGAGGAGGATTTATTCTACTACAATAATCAAGTAGAATAAACAACAGCTAAAAAACTAATTAAATGTGCCTTTGTTTGCCAGGAGTCTCGTCTCTTAGCCTTCTAAAGAAAAAGCACTTAAGCCATGTCTCTCGGATTTTCTCCAAATGTATTGTTTGATTACAAACATTTCATCCATGGAGTGAGTATCGATTTTGTTAATTCAGTGTATGTCTGTATTAAATTGAGCCTGTAATGAAAACACAGTGAGACAGCATATTAATCTGAGTTGGCTGACATGAAGGAGTATTTACAGTATAAGCATGAAGAAATGCTAGGGAAATGAGCTGTGAATAATGTGGGAGGCTTGAGAACCTAGAAACCAAAGAGGCTAAAAGGGATGTTGGTTGTTTGCACCTATTAGTGAGCTCTTTAAATTGATTTTATGTGGATACATCCTTAATAAAGGCAGCTTTAAGACTTTCTGGGAACTTTGATGTGCTATGTGCTCTATTTTAAGCATTTCATAAAATAGTCTAGTCTTACTAACTTACTAATAGTGTCGGCCTGGTAGCTCAATGGGTTAAGCGTCAGACTGGGATTTAGAGGATGTAGAAGGTCGCTGGTTCGAATCCCGTCTGAGTCCTAGTTCATCCCCTACCAGGTGTGTCCCTGAGCCAGACACCCAGCACTAGCTCCCTGTAAGTCGCTTTGGATAAAAGCGTCTGCTAAGCAAAGTAAAGTAAAGTAATAGTGTATTGATATAGGGGGGTGCACTTCCATTTCCAGCCCTGTAGGCAAGTATCAAGGATTTAAACTCTCCACCAGTGGAGAGAGGTGGAAAGAGGTGTATTTCAGCTAGTTGTAGTGAGGAGGGCTGACGCATTTCAGACCATCTGGAGGGCTTTGATTGTGAAAGGTCCAGCCCAGAGAGAGTTACAGTAGTTGAGTTTGGGGATGACTGTTGGACGAGGGGCTGTGCAGCCTAGTGAGAGAAAAAGGCCTAATTTTTTAAATGTTCTGGAGTGAACCCGCAGGACTCACAAAAACATACAACTCAGTACCTCAGTTTGACTTCCATGTGTTCTGCTTTCATGTCGAATGGTTGGAGAGTTACAGAGTTATGCTGGAGCTCCCCCCTGCTGTCTAAGCAGTCAGTTGCTGCAGCAGCAACGTGTTTCTTTTTTGATGGATTAAGGTATTGATTAATTTACTTCATTCTTAACATTAATATTTAACGTTCTGTGTCTGTATGCAGCATCTGAATGCAGCCACTGAATTGATTTTTACACGTTCATCATATGCATTTATTATGTGCTGTGTGTATCCCGTGCATGTCTTGATTTGATTTTTGAATCGTTTACCACAGTTTGAGCCCGTCACACTGAAACTGGAATTGACTTTAGTTTTAATAAAGTTATGTCATTTTGAAAAGAGCAACCCACCGACCTATTGGTTTGTTTAACAGTCAGACATTTTCTACACCTTATCTCTAAAAAATAATCCCCTCATGGTGAACAGGATACTGACCTTTATGATCCTCTTGTATATGCAGACAATAAACAAACAACGCTGGAGAGGTGTACTGCATCATATCCTCTCACATTGCTTTCTTGTCTTTGCCAAGGTCTTTGGCATTACTGGACTTCATTGGCGCTGCAGGTCTCCGGCTCGCCCGTCGTGCTCCAGTCCTGAAGTTATTTTCTCCGTCAGATGACGGAGGCCGGGCTACACAGCCTGTCCAAATGCATGTATGTTCACACAGGTATTGTGGGTTATGCAAGCCGATCATTCCTCAGCTGCTCTAATAAGAATAATAAATGACAAACTTTAATTCGTTCCACTTGACCAGGTGCAGAACCAGTCACTCTGTAAACACCCATGTTGTGCTGCGCTTTGCATTGTTTAAAAGAAGCAGACCTAGATGTAACAGACCCAGTGTTACTTATTTGTGTTTGGCCCTTAATAGGAATCCAGAGTTGAGAAGATAAGAATGGAGACTAACATCATTCATCAGTTTGTATTTAGCTTACTTCACTTCCCACTGTAGTAAATTATTGTAAAGTTGTCTTCAGGTCTCCCAGTCTGCCAAGTTAGAGCACGCTGACAGCGAGGCAACGTGAACAATACTCAGTCGTATAACGTTTTTATTTTCACTGGCACTTTTTACAGTGACATAGCAAAATGACAGGTCAAATGTCTTTAAAAACACTGCTGCAGCATAATGTCCCCCTTTGGCTTAAACGAACTTCGTCATTTGAAAATTTAAACGAAAAATAGTTTTAAGGCTGGATGGATGTCGAGTCTGAAAATGTGAAGCCACTCATTTTTCCCTCTCTCCCAGGTGCTTTCAGATGTTCTCGCGGAGAGATGTTTCTAACACAGCTGAGTTACAGGTCAAATCATCATGTTCTTGCTCAAATGTTAGTACACAGAAAAAGGTTAAAGTGGTCTTTAGACAGATACAGGATATAGGGTGTCTGTTTGTACTTGTGCCTGTGTGCTTGTTAGAGGGGAGTCTACACAGAAGGATAGGTTGTGATGAGGTCGTGTCCCTCTGGTGGCCTCATTCTGGCACGAGCGTGAGTCTCACAGTACAGCTGGCCTTCCACAAAGAAATAGCCCTTCTGTTTGAGGTTGACGTCACAGTCGGAGCACACAAAGCAGCCAGGGTGATGATATTTATCCCGCGCCTTCACCACTGTCCCCCTGTAGCATTAAAGACAGAGCAAAACAGAGATCTATGTTCACTGAATGTAGAACGATGTGTTGTTGTTTCTAAAGAATAACAAGGTGTTTCTTCCTCGATGTCACTCATCATCACTGAGACTGAGTGATACATCAACCACTCCAGCTTTTACCGAGACATTATTCTGGGCTGGGTCTGGAAATGTTTTGATGAAGTGGCCACATGGGGGCGCGCGCACGCACACACACACACACACACACACACACGGAGACAAGTGGCATGTTTGTGGAGACATTTGATTTAAGTGGTCATACATTAAAAGGCTTAACAGAAACTATATCTATCTGTCTATCTATCTGTCTATCTATGCATCTATCTATGTATCTATCTTTACATAGATAGACAGTCATATAAACGTACGAATAAGCAACTACGTCCCGTTCATTTTAGCCTCTTGTTTGGTTTGTTGCTCTACGTAAATGATGCATATCAGACATAAAGTATTATGTAATGTCCAAAGTTTGTACAGTATACTAGGACAAAGATGGGTTCACACAAACATAAAGGTGTTTCTGTCATTTTCTCCACCCTGTGTTTGTGCTGATTGCTGGAAGGCCTGAATGTGAATCACAGATGATTTGCACTATTTTTACTCACACAATCCCATTCCCACACTTGTCGCAGACGGGCAGTTTCTGCAGGTTTCCTGTGGGTGGAGCTGGTTTGGTTGTGGGGGCTTTTACTGTCTTGGTCACAATGGGACGAGTGCCTGCCCACATGGGAGAGAAACCACTCAGCAAAACAACTCTTGGCTCAGCACATAACATGAATAAAGCACACACAGAAGTCAGGGAAACATAGAAGCTCTCGAATCCTAAATGACTGTTGTGTTTTTGTTAAACTTCATTGCTTCAGCTCTGTCAGGATATATTTTGTACTTTGTTAATAAAGGAAATGTTTAAGTAGTACTTGAATAATGGTGGTGTTTTTTAATTTATCTGAGGAGAAAAGTCATTTAGTTTAAAAATAAATGCATAAATGAATTATTAGTAGTAGTTAAGACTCAAAAACAAAACGTGTTTGTTTTGTGGAGGAAACGTATTGTCTGGGAGGAAGAGCTCACCATCGCCGTCAATAAACTCCTGCAGGGCTTTGAATGAGCCAGACTGCCGAGGCTCCTGGGGCTCCTCTTGGTCTTTCTGTAACATCCGGTACACGTCTGAATCCTCGATACTGGTCAAGGTCCTGGGACTGAGCAGCACATTAGTTCAGCACTTGTCAGAATGCAAACACAAAAACAGACGGTGGCCTACAGGCTGCTTTATAAAAGTGACGCATTTCATCATGGACCGGGTCACACAGAGTAGGATGGGGAAGTAGACTGATTAATGCACAGTTATAGATGATATTTCATCCACATTACAGTACTGTATACTGTAGTTTATGTCATAATCACGCTGTATGCGAGTCTGTGTTGTATCAGCAGACGCGACCTGGGTTTGATGTGATTCATGTCTTATTCAGAAGTCATGGTTAAGCCACGGAAAGATCCATTCCTGTGTGCTGTAGTAATAAATTCTCACGATGACAGACCATATATCAGGTAGCGTAATGAAATCCACCTGAAGGCGAAGGAAGGCGGAAGAGGTGAATGTGCTGTAGCACATCTGTGGCCACATTAAGCTGTTCAGCTGACACCTTCAAACAAACGGAGTGACTGACTGAGGGGCTAATCCAGGAAATGAGTCGTGTAAAGGGCAGCTGTATTAGTGTAAATGTAGCAAAAGCAAAAGGTTGTCGGAGAAAAGATGTTATATAAGGTGGCTGAAGCTCCGCTCTATCTATTCACAACACGGAATAGTGCCTGTGGCTGCTCTCAGAAGGAGAAAGGTTTAATAAGGAAGAAGCAATTCAATGCCACAATGCCACGTTCAGCTTCTAACTTATGGTTTAAACCCAAACTGAAGGGTTTTGAAATTAATTTTTTATTCTCACTGTCTGTCATTGGAGGTGTTGGGCTACTTCTAAAAATTTACTCATATGGTTGTTTAAGAATTCTTAAATCTATATTGATTATTGGCCCCTTTGCTCAAATTATGATGACAGATAATTTATATCGTCTGTAATTCTCAAAGAACAAGAGGAAGAAGAAGGAGAAGAAGAAATGTGATCTGGTGATTCTCACAGCTAAATATCAGTTTCACATTTTAAAGAACCTGACAGTTAGGATGACGTGCACTGGTCAGTCACCTCTCAGGCTTGGGAAGGACGAGGCCTCGGATCTGGCCCTCCATGGCATCCTGGATATTGCCTGAGGAGTAAAGGCCTATGGGAGTGTTGTAAGACATACTGACCACCTGCCGCTTGTCATCAATGTTCGCGGCTGCAACAAACGGCTGAGCTTTCCGGTTGTGAGCAGTGCCGATAGGTTTAAGCTCCTGAGGAGAGAAGAAGGGAAGAACAACTCAACTGAAACAGCATAAAATGACAATTTAAAGCTAGACGGCTCCCGTAATCTTTATTTTTCACAAACCTGTGGTTCTGCTTCCAGGTTGATTTTATATGGGTGAGCTCTACCTTCCTCCATCACACGTGGTGACCAAAGTCTTGATTCGTTCCTGGGAATTATAGACAGATGTTCAGAAGGTCAACTCAACTTGGCTGATGATCTGACTGTTGAAAGACTGTCTTCCAGTTTGACAGTGCGTGATTTGTCTATAAAACACTGAAAGTTTCCTGCCATACCATACCATAGACTGTAATACCTGGTAACTTTTTAGTGAATTCTGGGTGTATTCAAACAGAAAATGTGGCAACATTAAGCAAGATGATAATAATAATCTGTTTTAATGTGCTGTTGGATGCAAAAAACACAAGAATCAAGTCATTATTAATTTGAGAAATCTTATTGTGCCGTACGGTGTTGGCCATCTGTTTGTGTGAATGTCTCTGCTTCTAGTGTCTGCATACAACCTTTCAACAGTGAGACAGAGCTGATTGGTGGCCTCCTTTATCTTGTTCTGGGCTTCACAGTGCAGCATGTTTGTGGCCGAGATTCCCTCGATGGCCAGGATGACATCACCGGGACACAAGTTTGCTGTAGAGGCCTTACTGCCAGGAGTAATCTAAAAGAGAGAGGGATGTTTAAATCTTTGTGTGAGGAGATGCAAAGTCAAGGAAGACAGAACAAGTCATGTCATGGAGCTGAAAACAAGACAAATGTGGAACACACGGTCTTCACCAGTTCTCTTCACCCCTATTAAAAACTGCAAATGAGAAAGTATATTTGTGGTTTCTTACATTTTTCACCTTCTGTATGTTTAAAAAGCTGAAAGGATTTTCATTTCAGCAGGAGGAAGCAGGCAGCGAGGAAAGCTGTCTTTGTTTGCTTTCACTTCCCCCTTTAATCATTAAATATTAATCTATTTAATTCTCAGAAAAATAAATCGCTTAATAAACTATTTCTGTGTCACCACAAACAAAAATATGCCTTCCTCACATCCATCTGACAACATTTTGCTGGAGGTCATGAGAAGTTTGGGACCTGGGTCAGTGCACAGAAAAGAAGTAATGAGTAAAGGTGGTGGGAATTAAGCTTGTTGTCCACACTTTTCACTTTCTTAGCGGATGAGAAAAAAATATCGATGTTTATGCATCAGTAGCCTCTAAATCTAAATCTATACACAAACAGGGTTTGTAATTTTCCATTTAATATAGTTAATGTAGTATGAGATTGAAGCAGCAAAGTGAGCCTGAGAACCATCTAAGGACACCAATATTCATCTGAAATGATATTATCTGGCTTATCTGCTGAATGTAAACCAGAAAAGTTCACAATTAAAGGAGCGTACTCCATCTCTGGCACGTCATGTGTCACGCTCTTCTTCTCTGCACAGTCTGCACAGACTCACAGCAGAAAAGGTTCAGGTCACGGATAGACCAAACCTGCACAATCTTCTCAACACTAACTCTGAACCTCTGGCTGATTCCTAACATGCAGCACTGTCTGACTGAACCATCCCCCTGCATGATATGAATGCACGTAAACTGGCCGTCCCCTGTCATGGAGATAAAATAAACATGCCGCTGCTCCCCACAAAGTGACAACATCCAGATGGACTATGTATTCAGCGGGCCAGGAAGTGATCAAGATGAGTAAGAACTCTCATAAAACCATCAGGGTCACGGAGAATGCTTCAGGAGGCAGCTTCAAACCCAACAGGCCCGTTGCACTTCACAGGGCGTGACCGATGCTCAGCCATATTGCATTACGGGACATAGGAAGCTTGGGATGTTACAGTCATACTTAAATTAGGTCATCTGCCTATAAATACCAGTGAATGACTTAGTGCTGTAGGGATGTTTCGTGCAGCCAAAGAAGGCTCAATAATTTACAGTGGAGCAGTTGAATGTATATTTTACTGCTCTGATGTCCGAATCTGTGCACAACCATGTTTTTATTGTATTTTCTTTGTTTCCTGCTGCTCAGTTGTCATGTCTAACATATGTTTGTTTAAATTACTACCATCTTTATTCCCTTTTATATTGGCTGCCTTATCTTTCCTACTTCTATAGGTGTGTGAATAGGACGGTTACCAATAACAACTATATAAAGTAGTTTAATAAATAAATAAAAGTCAGTGACTCAGGATGTACAGTAGGTTCTACTGCTAATCACAGAGTTGGTAATGGGATCCCTGAGTTGCACTAATGCTTTGAATGGCAGCAACAATGTCATGAGTGTGTCTTGTCTTGGCTAAGGTGGTAGTTAGTGTACTGCTGAAAACAAATTGTGATGGACTTGGAGGACACATATTGTGTATGGGAAGCATATCATTTAAACATGCTGAGAACAGCAGGTAAAACATCTAAACCGTGCGAAGTAATGACCAAAGGAACAAAGATAAATGACATATTTTCATCTAATAATAGTAGCAAGTGGAAAAACAACAACATTAGCTTCAGATTTCTGCTCATCTTCTCAAAATATGGATAAAGTTTGAGCAACACTGTAATATCACACATCTCATTGACCCTCCCCCAAGTTTTTATTGCAATAAATTGTTATACATTTGTGGTATCCAGGCAAAAATGATTGAATTGACACCAGGATTTTTTTTTACTTGACAAAGCAAATTATTACAGGTTCAGAAGTACTCGTAAGATATGAAAATCAAGTAAACTGATCTTGATGCATACATTTGGTGGAGTGCCCCTTTAAGAATGCCGTCTGCTAAAGGAAAAGATGATGTGAGATGTGTTTACGTTCCCCAACCAGCTGTGAGCACATAGAAAGACGAGGATGTTCCTGCCCAAAAATGGCAGCAAAGGGAGACGCTGGGTGAAAGCCTGTGCGTTTCCTTCAGAAACTAGGTCTTGTTGTGAGGTGTCTCTCGGGTATGTCAGAGCTCTGCCACAGGCTTTTTATTTAAACACACGTCTCTTTTACAAGTATAGCAACACAGATTGCTGCTTGTGTTGCCCTTCACGCACTGCCAGCGATTCTTATCTGCCTCTGTCCTCGTCCATCCCAGTCCTCTCTCATCACTGCGCTCATATGAGCCTTTGGGTGTCCGCTAACACAACAGGTGTGACGTTGTTTGACAGAGCCACTGGTTTGAGATCTAACTGTGCTTTCGGTCAGTAGTTCCTGATGCCTTTTCCTAAATATAGCTGCATATAACCCCTGCAGAGCGGGATTACTGGATCTCTTCACATCTGATCCTGTGTGACACTGGGGACACTGCCCAAAAATGAAGCTAAATGCCAAAAAAAGACACCACTGTCCAAATCCAGCTATGTGTTGAGTTAACAAGTCAGTAGCAACATAATGTACGTTAAGGACCAGGCATGGTTTCAATCTTCTCATTTAATTTTAATAAAAAGAGACAAACACGTTTACAGAAATGCTGAACTATCCCTTTAAATGGCTCCTTCATTTTGATAACTAAATAAAACGTGTTGTTGGCTGTACTTTCATCAACAGGAAATACCACATTAGTGTAAATGATCAGTTTTGTCCTCGATGAAAATACATTCAGACACTAATCTGAGTCAGTGTCAAGCTGTTTGTTGGTTTTAAGTGCATCTAATAAATAATGATCTGCTAACTGTAGATTTCCCTAAATCATTTACAGTTAAGCATAAATAATGAGTGTTGAGGATCACTATGTTCTGAGCAGCTGGCCTGGCTATAATGGGCTCGTCACAATAGGGCATTTAATACTGTGCTCATCATTTCCAATCATTGACAAATCCATCTGCTTCTGACTCCACTCAGCTGTCAGCATCAATGTCCTACATGTGGATTTAAAGTACAAAAAAACAAAAACAAAGCTGGTTCTCCATCTGCAGAATTCCACATGTCAGGTCCAATCAGGTTTTATTCTGAATGATTCACACACCGAGCAGGACTTCAGTACATTTTTAGGAATATTTTCCATGCCTCTAATTCCTCAGTCTGAGCTCCACTCAGTGAGGCATGAGCATGTGTATGTGTGCACATGTCAGACTACAATGTAAGCTGCTATTTGTATCTAAGCCTCCTGCGTTTACGGTGGCACAGGTGCAAGCCCCATGTCACATCGAGTCCAGACCTTTTCCAGAACACAAGCTCCTGGAAACACAGTGCTGACATTAAAGCAAACTGGACACCTTCACATGCACATTCACATTTAATACAAGAAAAGACGGAGGGAAGAAGAAAGAAGCACATTTAAACTAACCCTATCATGTCACGCGCTTACCCTGGAGACGGTCAGGGGCTGGTTAAAGTCCTTTCCTCCTGTCAGGCGAAAACCCCAAGGGGCCGGACCATCCAGGACAACATTCAGTGGCATGACCCTTTAATGTCTCCTGTTAGATAACTACAGCATGGGCAGAAAGCTGCAGACTGCAGGGAACACAGTTTAAGAGCTAAGCGATATCAAAGTGATGCAGACTTTGAACCATGTTGGGGTGGGTTGGAGGGGGAGGAGAATGGACAGACCCCACCCCAAGGGTGAAGTAATTGGTCAGACTTTAGGAACTGACTTATCTGTCTGTTCCAGCAGCACATGCTTTCCAGTTTTCCTATTTCTGTTGAGAACCTTTTCTTATTTATTGTATCAATAGTCCTCTCTCCAAATAAATAAAACTGAGTTTGCCTCGCAGAGCTTCAGTGGTCTCATTGTCATGGAGTTTTCGATCACACATTGCGAGCACCGACAGTATTTAAACAGAGTCGGGGGTAAAACATCATCCGTCTAATGCCAGCAGTCTCAGCTCAGAGAGAGTCTGGCCTCTTCTTGCCGTGGTTGACGGGTCTTGCTGCTCTGTCCTTATTTGGTCTTGAGGCACAGCTCCAGTCTGAGGCCCTGCAGGTCCCACAGGCACATTCCAGCCACTATTGATCTGGATGGGACTCAGGACTCTAACTCCTCCCGAGCGTGTTAACGGTCCAGTTTTATTCTGAGCTTTGCTTTTTAGCACAATGTCTAAAATTTCCATCCAAAGCTCTGACTTTAAGGGTTTTTTGTGACTACTAGAAAAATATGTAATCACACTGTTGCTCAGAGCAAGACTTTCTCTCCCTGTGACAGGTAATAACAGCCTGTCTGAGTAAACCGTACATATTCACTCTGTAATACTAACATTAGAACAAAGGCACGTATGTATATTTAGCATTTCCATGATGTCCGCTTGTGTTTTACTTTATAGACATGCTGTTATCATTTTTACTTTTAAATAACACAGTTGCTGCCTACGTTGGTGTGCTTTGCCTACAGTTGTTGCAAAAGCATATGTCAAACAACCTAATTAAAAACTGATTAAGCAATTACAATGTGTAAATGCATGTCAACTTCAAAACATTGAATCAACACTGCTAGCAGGTATTGTCTATGCCAGAGGGAGGCATGTCTGGTCCTACAGAGCCGAAGCCCTTCTCGTTTTTCAGCCATCTCTGCTCCACTGCCGTTTACCCAGATCAGGTGTGCTCAGCCAATCAGAAGCTGCGAGTGCAGGAAGGGTCAGAAAACAGGCAGGGCTGAGGCTCTCTAGGACTACAGTTTCCTGCTCCTCCTGCAATAAACAGAGGTGTTACGGGGCACAAATTCAACACTCAGGAAAAATAGTAAACATAGTAGTATCAGCTTAAACTCTTTACCCAAGTAGATTAAAATGTAAAGTAATAAATGTACCTAAAACATCTGGTAATCATATCTTGACTTACTGTAGCTTAATTGGACATGTTCTGTGCACAAACCCTTACAGTAGGACCAGCATGAACTGGGATCGGTTTTTAAAGTTATCTAGCAGGAAGAAACTGCCTCAGACGTCAGAGCCATTAGTATTGGGATACGTCAAAATCCACTGTGCCTCATCCGGCCTTGTGATGCGATCATGTGACATGTGGCACACAGACTTTGTACAAATAGCACAAATGACAATAACATAAAATGCTTTCAGGCTTTATCTAGCAGAATTAAACGTAGTCCTCTAAGAGTTAAGGACAAGCTTTACTCAAAAAACCCTAGGAGTGAAGATCTATGCATTGGGGCCTTGAGTCTTTCACAGCATCTCACCTCCACATTAGGATTTCTACATAACAAAATAAAGTTAGATAATGTTTTTTTGGGAGATTTTCAGGGGTAAAAAAAGATATTTCACACTAAAAGCATAGAGCATTTACAATTTGATGAAAAAAGAGCCAAAGAGTTTTGGAACCTTGCATTACTTTCCTTGACTGACAGAACCACCAGCACACCAGCTGATACGTGGGACTGTGTGGGATGTGCACACCTTCAAACTTTCTTTTCTGTCATTAACTTTCTGTTATGGTGAAAGAGAGAGTGAGAGAGAAAAAATAAATACTTAATCTACCAACTAGATTTTATTAGCAACACAGGCCCATAAAATCATCCAACATATGCTAAGTTATAGTAGAAATACTTCAAGAGTGTGCGTCGACTTTGATATTATCATGAATAACATAAGATAAGATTTACATTTTTATTACATATACAAATATATCAGGAGTCAAATTCATGTCTTCGGTCCAGATCTGTTCCTACTGTTGTATCAAAGGCAGACTAGAGGCTTCACGAATGTTTCAACACTGTAGAGTTCATGTGCACAGGTTCCTGGTGTTTTCTAGACTACATATGCATAAATTATAAATTTTTGCATCACAGAAGAGGTGTACACAAACATGGCTATTAGTGAGTTGGATATAAGGCAGCAATCACCAACTCTGCTCAGTCTACCTACAGTAACTTCTTATAACAGCAAATAACTGGAGAACACAGGACCGCGCCTGGCTAAGATACACAGCTTTCAAATGAGTGCAGATTAGCACCACCGGTGATGAAAACATGAAGAAAGAAAGAGAGGAAACCAAAAGTGATGGTGAGTGAGAAAACGCTGACTTTATAAAGCAAGTAGATGTTGGCCACTTTACAGCTCTCATACAAAAAGCATACAAAAACACCGGACACACAAACTCACAAAATGACCTCACACCAGCTGAAACTGTGGATAACGGGGTGACGTGAACGACAAAGAATGATAAAACAAAATATACTTTAAGGTGCTTTAACAATTGTTCTGTTGTCAGTGTCCATCCATCGTGAAATACAATACAATACACACGAATCCTTCTCTCAGACCACAGGGTTAAAATATCCAATCAAAGCCTAGTGTAAAAACTGGTTACATGACTCAGATTATTAATACGATATCTCATTCATGTATTCAACTTAAATAAATTAACACAAAACATGACAATTTCTTACAGCCCAATAACCGTCATGGTGTCTGAAGCGGTCACTCTCAGAAACTATCGGGACAATGATGCTTGACAACCTTATAACAAACCGTCAAATGTGTGTTTGCTGCTGTTAAAACATGAGCAACGTCTTTGTTCCACTCCTTCAAAACATTCCCAATTTAATGTCCACTAATAAATATCATTCCTAAAGTGTTGGTAGTATGTCTTGCATACACTTTCCACACATGACCAATATGTCATCATCTCAAGTCCAGGGGAAAGTAGGTGTGTAAAATCTGAAGTGAGGTTTGAAATAAAACCCAAAAACGTGTTAAGATTTTGTTAAAGTGCATCAGTCTGTTTGTGATGATGAAAGAGAAGTTTTCTAATCTCATACTTTAAATAATCGGTTTAGACAGCAAGTAGAACAGTGTCAATGACATTTTCCCACTCTTTAAATTAGCAATATTTGAAAGAATTGCTTGATTGTGATTAATAATATTCCCAAACTTGCATCCAGTAATCAATACCATTGGTAACATATAACAATGATAGGTGCACAATCTTCCATGTGTAGCCTCTCTGTGAGAAGTAACCTCGTCTTACCTGATGTGGCGACGCAACATGTTAGCTGCATGGCTGCACTCCCTACAACACAGTTCATACAACAGACCTGCTGACAGAATACTGCTTTTACAACACACTCTGCACATAACGTCATCAAATGTATCAGGCGTTTCTAAACGCTTGACTTGCTACAGGAAAATAAAAAAAGTGACTGTTAATCTTGCTGCTATTTGACAGGAAAGAAAAAGCACTGTTGTTTTACACTGTTCACTATCAATGAGTGTCTGCAAAGTTCCTTCAGCATCCACCAATCAATGTCAAAAGTTAAAGGTCACTCACTGGAGCACAAAGTTTGAGTTCTCCATGATAGAAAAATAAGGATAAAAAGATAAGATAAAAAACAGCCTTATTTTATTCCATTAAAGATGGCTAGTTAGAGCTAAATGTTCTGTCTGTGTGCAGCCGACGAGCCACACATACACACAAACACATGTGCGACAGGTCTCTGTTGACCACTACTGGGAGGTGGTGTCTTGCGGGTGCCGTGCTGAGGGGCGATGGACGTGTCACAGAAAGGGCCAGGCCCCCAGGGTGTAGTCTGAAATCATCTTTATAGCTGCTTCACATAGTTTCCTGGGAAAGTTCCGAACAGCTTGCTCCGTCGAGAGGTCCCTTCAGAAACAAAGAGCAATAAAATTTGATTGTCAGGGCTTGAAACATTTGGCAGTAGCTGTTATCGTTATTCTCTCACACTGCAGGCTGGAAATCAGCCAAATCTGGAGATTAAACTCAAGTGGGACCTAATTACATTTGCAGAGGGCAAAAAATTCCATATAAGAATGTAAAGAACAACACGGCAAAGATCAGACTTGGATTGGACTCTTTGAGGAAAACCATAAGGGTCTATATCTGTGAAGGTTCTCAGTCATCCAGGTCATGGTTATCTCAAAAAAGGTTATTCAATAGCAACTGGACTTGTAGGTTTCTTGACGACGTTTCGCCCTTCTAACCAGAGGGCTTTCTCAAGCCCTCTGGATATGGATTTCTCATACGGGTCTATAAAAAAGATATCACACTGCCACCTAGTGGCATACAGACAACCACATCCATACAATAAGCCCTGTAGATATTACATTAAGTCTCCTTAATAATTGAAAGTGCAAACACACAACAAATATTAACACTATAATAACTGGATTATTTTTCGCCTCCAAACTAACAGACGGGGGGGGGGGGTTCTATTCTCTTACCAACAAACCAGCCATCATCACACTTCTCCATCACATCTACAATATCGCCCTCCCTCAGCTCCAGTTCATCCTCGTTGCGAGGCGTGTACTTGTACATGGCCTGGTACCTGTGTCAGGAAAAAACTGCTGTGAACAGATGATACTGTACTGTACACTTCCCTTCTTTTTCCAGTATGTCCTGTCTCTGAACCCTTTGTTAACACAGATCTTTTACATGCACATAAAGGCCAATTTCAAAAATAAATAGAAATTATATTGTTGAAATATAAAAGCAGATCATCAGTTGTATACTCCAAACCTATCCACACGTACCTAACCTAACGTAGCACACAGAAACACACTTTTATTTGATAACAGTTCAAAGGAAACTATAAAGATGGTCATTTTATCATAAGATATGTGTAATCAAGATATTAATGATGTTAGTAGAAACAATACTTACGGGTCTCCTCCTCCTTGAAGCGCATCCTGTACCAATCGCTGAGTGAGTGAGAGAGTGAGAGTGAGAGAGAGAGAGAGAGAGAGAGTGAGAGTGAGAGTGAGAGTGAGAGAGTGAGAGTGAGAGAGAGAGAGAGAGAGAGTGAGAGAGAGAGAGAGAGAGAGAGTGAGAGAGAGAGAGAGAGATACACACATTTACTAACAGGAAATGTAGACATTGGGGGCCATTTGTCTAAGGTCTGAGTTTAATAAAAACTTGTGTAATGCCCTTACTCAGAGATAATTTCCATCATCATCATATGAAATTCTACATCATACGTTAGCATGCATGTTACAGAATATGTCTACAAGTGTCCTTTCTGCACAGAGTCAAGAGCATGATTGAATGAAGACATGCCCCCCTACCCTTCGACCTCTAACGGTAGACAGATAGGACCTCCGGGACAAGATGGGGCTACGAGGAGGTTTACCACCAACAACTGGATCCTGCTTAACAGGCAGAAAGACCAGAAGCAACAGACCTCAAATCCTCAGTAGTGACCAAGTGAGCGATTTTCACCATGAGCTGAATACACAAACTGTTGTCCATCGACATGCTGTTAGAGGTCAAGCGTTTTAACTTGGTAGGCAATTAATCAAACCAATCTGTGACATTTTTAGTTAATCGCAACCTATAATAAAGATTCCTCAAGTGGTAGCCAGTGGCTGCTGTGGGAAAAACGCTGGACTGAACTGAACTGTACCCAGAAAACAGCCTAACTAACCTTATTTAAGTTATAATTACCTGTAACTGATTCTTCTCAATATTTTTATTACAGGTCATATCCTAAATCTAATCTAATCAGCCACATTCTGAAGTAAACCCTGATATATTTCCTCCTTTATTTTGAACATGTTACTGAAGTTCATCTAAGACTGTAATATGTGTGGAGTTTAATTTTTTACATTAATTGTGAACTAGGTATGTGGAAAAAAGTAACAGAAGACATAATAAGCAGTGTGTGGTGTGGAGGCACTGAGGCATTTAGGGACTGTGTAGATCAGTCATGTCTCAGCATCTCCCCATCATTTAAAGGCCTTAAAATATCAACATCGTCTATTGTAATTATATCTGGGACAAAATATCAACCAACAAAAGCACACATTATGGCAGGCCGACACTGGCATCATATATCAGCCATGGCCTGAAGATCGGCACCGACCACTGAACAAACCACATCAGTTGATGATTGCATTACATGCTATAAATCATAATCCAGCAACATGCCAATGAAAACTCTCCAAGACACATCGCAGTACACTTAACATGAACGGCACACTAATTCAAGAATGTTAATGCGTCACTGAATGTTAGTGTACAGTTGCAAGTACCTTTAATTTAATAATGATGAATCGTTACGTCTATATTTTGCCTCTAAAAACACCGCTAACCATTTCCTACAAGAGTATTATCACATGGGTTCTTGTAAAAACCCTCGGCACCACAAACAATCAAAAACCAATGCACTCGTCTGCACGTTACAGTTTTACCTTCACCTTGGGAGACCTACGTCCTTGATGGGGTATAACAGGGAGAGTGGGAGGAGAGCGTGAAGTAGCAGGAGGGGGAGACTCGGGATTAGAGGGAGATCGGGCAGGTATGGGAATAGATGGTCCTGAATCAGCGGACGATGTACCCGGAGGAGAGAGGGGGGGAGAGACAGAATGTTTTGTGGAAACATTTGCAGAGGGGTGAGAAGCATGGAGGTGAGGTAGTGAGACGGGTGGAGAGGGAGAGACTGAAGGCGCGGGTAATGCTGAAAGTTGAGGAAGGGCCGGGGGCAAAGGAGAGATAGGTGGAGAGAGGGGGAAGGTATCACGATCATGCTGCTGTGAGTGAGGGAAAGATGAAGGAGAAGCAGAAGAAGAAGGAGGTAATGAGGTCACGGGTGGTGGTGGTGGTGGTGGTGGTATGGAGGAAGTGGAGAGGCCAGGGGGAGAAAGCTGTGTGAAAAGAGAGACGTCAGTCTGTGCAGACAGTGAGACACAGACAGACACACACACACAATCAATACTCAAATGCTCAATTAGAGGAACTTTGAAAAAAGAATTATTTGCTTTGCTGTATTTTCCTGAACCCCAGAAGAGTTATGGAGGAAAATATGTTCTTACAATCTCTTCTCTTTAAAAACAGGAAACATTTGTAGCCATGAATATTAATAGATAGCCTAATTGATCAGCCGTTTACCTGTCGGATTAATATCCTATCCTAATGTTTTAGTTACTCTTGATCTTTTTGTGTAAACGTTTCTGACAGAAGCTAAAAACTAAATAATCCAAATGATTTTCCTCTGTGTTCCGTCTGGGGCCCTGTATTACCTACAAGCTCAGCAGATGCAGCTCACACCATGCTCTACCTGTGGTTTCAGCCTTTCATTTATAACTCTAACATCCGCCCCTTTGTCTTCTTCTTCTTCCTCAATGAACAACTCAGTATATCCCTTCTCCTTAACTGATGGAGGCATTTGAGATTCAACTGGTTCATCATAATTCTGAGTTTTTTGCCGCTCCCAGATGACGGGGAGTGGTTTCATTGTCACAGGCTTGTGAAACTGCACATCTAACCAAACACCGCCTGCTGATTCACTTGCTGAACCAGCTGCTGTGTCATTCTCCGCTGGCTGATAGGATTTTTCTGCTTTTGGTTTAAACCACCTGCTTTCGGATTGATTGGTAAGGGTAGCTGATGGGGAATCTCTGTGGGACACTCGGCCACATTCAACAACATCTCTGCTGGTAGAACCATCCAGAACCATAGACAACAACTCATCGTAAGGGTCTTTTACTTGCAGGTTCGTCATCAGGGGGACATCAGGGGTTTTGCTACCTTGGTTTACTGGCAGAGTGGACTTGTGCCTGTATGGAACTTTTGTGAATGACTTTTGTGGATCAAGCACTGTGCATGACAAAGGTTTCGGCTCAGCAATGTGTAATATTTGGGCTGTTTCGGTGAACCCGCTGCCGCTGAGAGACAAATCAGACAGTGGAGAAATGAAGGAGGAAGGAGGGTCGAGAGGTGGAGGAGGTGAAAGAGGTGTCTGAGTGACAGGTGGAACAACTGGACTATGACCTAAACTGAGTCTCTCGTCTGTAAAAGGTGGAGTTCTAGAAATCCTCTGGGGCAGAAGAGATGGTGCAGGCGAGGGTGTCTTAGGCTCCTGAGCCTTTGGGAAAGGTGCAAGGTCAGTCGGAAGAGGAGGAGGTGTGGGTGGTAACGGGGTGGTAGTGAGGGAGTGTGCTGGAGTAAATGACGATAGGTCCATTGTGAGGGACAGCCACTCGCTGGTGATGGCATGTAGGTCTAGCCTTGTCAACGGGGGGTGGGATAGGGGGGGGCCACAAGCAGTGGAGGATGAAGGTAGATGGTAGAAAGACTCCAGGAAGACAAAGTGAAGAGGGAGGAACAGAGTGTGATTTATAAAAGTGACAGAAGACGGAGAGGTACAGTGAGGTACAGGGTATTCTGTGTGTGTTTGACTATTCAGGGACAAATACAGAAGATGTATATACTCCCTTAAGCAGATGAGGAATGTATTTATTTCTTGACTATAAATACATAAACATGTGCATTATTTGTTACGATTGAGCAATTCTTTTTTGTACTTGATCACACACACTACAATCTATTATTTTACTGAGCAGCTCACTGTGTGTCGTTTTAAATTGAAAGCAAATTCCAAATGATATTTTATCCTAAATCTAATCTTATCTTAAATTGGTTGTACGTATTTGATACTGTAGTGATTACCTTACCTTGACAGGTGTTGCGCTGGGCGTCCTGCTGCCGGGGTAATCGTGTGGATCTATGGAGATTTTAGACGGGGAGCGCTTGACTACATCAACGTAGGACACGGGAAAGATGCCCTGTTTGTTTGTGTCTGGGATCTTCCCTTCATACCAGTTCTGATCCACCTGCCGTATCACAATGACCTTCTCACCCTACACACACACACACACACACACAAAGCAATTCCAAAAAATGTTTATTACTCATAGAATTATTTTTAGCTGTATAAACATTATTGTTGTAATAAACGGATGAGCTCGTCCTCTATGAGTTCAATAATACAGCAAATCTCAAACTCTATGCCTCATAATGCCTGGTTTTCGTGTTTTAAACACAACCGAAGGATGACATGCTCAAATTCCTAGCCCTATAATCAGGTGCAAAAAGCAGTGTACTAAAACATGCAGTATGCTTCTCTCCGCTTAAACCCAAACATTAAAACCGGCTACCTTTCTGAGAGACAGCTCCACATTTGTATCAGCATTGAAGTTGTAGCGAGCCACTGCCTCTCCAATCTCTCTGACATGTGCTGGAGGCGGAGGACGAATCGGTTGCAGTTTCTCTGAGGACTTCTGTGTGTGTGAGAGCATTGTGTAATCGAGCGTGTGTACAGGGCAAACATACACATTTGCACATCTGTTGCTCATTTACCTCCACATATGATATGGGAAATATCCCAACCCGTCCACGGTGCTCTCCTTCATACCAGTTGTTGTCTATCTGCCTGATGATGTTGACTGCATCGCCCTTTTTAAATGTCAGTTCCCTGTAACGCAGCCATAACTTTTAAAGCCTTTCTGCATGCATCAGTGATCCACTGCAAAGGTCTTAAGGAAGGCATGAACCGAACAAGACACCAACACTTCTGCCAGCATAGGTTGTTTCATAGAAATGGCATCATGTGCAAAATAACAGCCAATAAAATGCAGCAAAGTAAAGAAATCTGCCTAACTCATGCAACATCTAAAATATGTGATGGTGAGACAAAACAAGTTGCCTTAAAAAAGAAACCACGCAAGAAATGTTTATAATGTTTAAAGCAGCAAATTGAGAGGCGGGATGTTGATGTTCAGTTAGTCATTCATGTGTTACTATACTCACTTAGGCGTTTGTGCCTTAAAATCATAAATGGCTCGTGCGGGCTGTTTCTGATGGAGGAGAGAGAACAGAATAAGTTGTGTCATCTGTTTATGGCAGACCTATGAAATGAGAGTGAGAGAAAGAAAGCCGACGGGCATTACCAGATATAACATCAAAAACAGATTTACGGTGTTTTATTGTGCTGTGGTACTGTACATAAATGAGTGAGAATACTGAGAACCACTTTAAATGTTCTACCTCTCTGTCGGGAGTAGGTCTTCTACTCTGGGGTGTATGGCGCCCGTCCAGGGTGGAATAAATCCTGGAGACATCCTGGTCTGTGATTTGTTGAGAAATATGACAAAGGTTACAGAAGGTACTTAAGGTAGTAATCGCGATCAAGTCACATGCACCTTCATCATACAAAATATATGGTTTGAGAAATTGATGATGACATTCCACAGGAAAATGAGGGAATGAAAACTTGGGTCAAAAAATAGGTGTGTTTTATTTTTCCCATTTCTTGGGAGAAACAGGGTGATCTGACTTTTCCACAATATGACACAGAGAGACACTTGATTCTACAAAATAGATGGAACACAACATCAAAATAAAAGCAATAAAAATCTTTTACAAACATATAAGCAAATGGTTTGAGGGAAAAAATGTGGTGCAGTAAGATGACTCCATAAATCACTCTGCAGAACAGGCAAATAATAATACCAATGCAATACTCACATTTCTTTTCTCCATCCAGAACAATACTGTAAATCCTCATTTACTTCTTACTTAAATTGAATTTAGTATCAGGAAGTCACCATTCTGTATTTTAATTTGCTATTTTTCTAATTAAAGATTATTCCTGGTTATATAATAACAGTTGGCAAAAACAGCTCTCCCTCATTCTATTCAATTTGTTCACATTTATGGTTTGTTTAGATCATTAGCAAATTGTTTCAGAAGCTCAAGCATCATAAGCCTGCTTATTTCCTAACACACTGTGAAAAATCAGCAAGAGCTCTCACTGATATTAAGAAAGAATTGTGTTTTACTCGAGAATTTACAGTTGCAACAGTTACCGGAATGCGCTATAAATAAAGCAGAGGATGTACTGGTTGTGCAATGAGAAGAAGTGCAGCAAATACTGAAAAATAAATATATGTGGATGCATATTTTAACTATGCATTATGTGTCTTTATAAAAAAATAGATGTAGGCATGACTTTCTACATGACAACGTGTACATGTGCATAACTGAGATGTGATGTGTATCATCTCCACCTGAATAAGAGAGACCATTTCCATTGCCCTGATCCTCTCCATATTCAATATTGTTCCAGTTGTCTGAGTGGCGTCCATAACAGGCACTGATTGGTGACTGTAGTCGCGGGGACTGTATCTGTGGTGTGGAAGCATCCCCTCTATAGGTGGCATACTCTGTAAGGCTCCCGTCTGGGTACAAAGATGCCGAGGAGTGACCACCTTGCCAACATCCCCTCCTCCCTCGCAGTGAAGAGCTTCGTTCAGGCACATGTGGCAGCAGTTCGGCCAGTATTCTCCTCAGGATGCTATCGTCTGGTGCCCTAGTGCCTCTGTGGCCTCTTTCTGCTTGAATGTGCTCATATATGTCCCTCAAGGCTGCATCTAGCGCTTCATATATAGCTTGTTTGGACTTGGGACTGCTACCATGCCCACCGCCACCACTGCATCTCCTAGAGGTAGGTGGGGAGCCCTTTTTCCTGCGGAAAGGCACTGGGCTGACCAGAAAGGCCAGCTTGGACATTGCTTGCTGAGACTCTGAGCTCTGGATTTGGGAATGACTGCTGCGGTTCTGCGGTGGTCTCTGGTGCTCCTGGCGTGCTCTTTTTCTCTCATGGCGAAGCATTGTTGTGAAACGCGTATAAGAGGCTGGGCAGCGGCCTTTGCAGGTGCTGATGAGGTGGCGGTGTTGGTAGCCCTGGCTCTGGCCTACACTTTGGTGACCAGGGTGGTGGTGATGACGCATGTGGTGATGGTGGAGAGTGGAGGAGCCAAACAAGCTCTCAGAGGAGGTTAGTGAGCAATGGTCAAAATCACTCTCACTGCAAAATGAAGAGCCCTCCACCTGGATGAAATCGCTAAGGTCTGACGCTACAGCGTCTTGTTCGCTATCAGAGTAGTCTGCATTCGCCTGTGGACACTGAGGAACAGGAGGAGCAGGAAAGGGACGTCCACGGCTGGGCTCTGGACCAACACGAGGCTGGCCCTCCGGAGGGCTACGAGGTCTATTTAAGCGATCCATGGTGTGAGGTACCGTTCCATTATTGCCGCTGTTGTCTTCCTCTAATAAAGATTCTATGGAAAAACGGCGTTTTGGGAAACTCGGGGTTCCACCACCACCACCACCACCACCACCACTGCTCGCTCGAGATGATGAGCCACCTGGTGTGGTAGTGCCAGAAGGCACCTCACTGTCACCCAAATTGGGCATCGATTTGGACTTTTGAATAAGGCGCTCATATTCAGAAATGCGGTTTGGCACCATATCGTGCGGCACCTCCACACCGCAAGACGGTGTCCACGGAGAGAGGGGATGCCTGTGCAAGTGAGGCTGGCGCTCTAGCTCAAGGATGCGAGCGCGGACGGAGCGGATGACTTCAGACGGAATGAGCTGCGCTCTGTCAATGTGATGCATTTTACGATAGAGCTGAAGAAAGCCCGGCGAATCATGCGCTCGACGTCGGTGGAGTCGTGGCAATGAGCGACTGGAAGCGGACCCAGTTGAACCTGAGGGATTCCCATCACATACAAGTGACCCAGCACTTTCTGAGCGGGTGGCTTGGCGTCCACCTGAGCCAGAATGTCCGTCATTTAGTAAGTCATCACAGCTGCGTGACTTGAGCTTGGCAGGAGAGGGGGGCACCTCCTCTGCACTGCTCCATGTCTCAGCATCCTGGTGTTTTGTCTGCCAACCGTTCTTACAACAGATAGACTGCTTCGAGGAAGAGCTGTCTCCCTGGCTGGCATCCTCGTGGCAATGGACAGCGTCAGAAGGGAAAGGGGGCACAAAGGGGGGCTGACCTGGGCAGGGCAAATTGTTTGAATACATGTTGCATGCGTCCCCACCTTTCAGATGTCCATTAGAAAGCAGCGTGGTGAGAGAGAAGAAGGAGGAAAGCAGGTTAAGCAAAAAGTTATAGCGAAGAGTGGAAGAGATCGGGAGAGGGCGAAGAATTAGGAGCGAATAGGATTGGAAAATTATTATTTACTAATATTGTTTTTTCTTCAGACTTCCACCAACATCAGTGGAAAAAAGATATGAGCAAACCAAAATAAATCTTTTGAAAAAGAAATGACTTTTTTTCAGTTCACTCAATGGGCAAACAAAGACAGAGAGTAAAACAAAGAGAGGGGAAGTATCCCGGGAAAAGGAGACATTTGTGTTTACCTTTGGCTCTGGAAGGTGAGGATGGTGAGGAACGAACGACAGGTTTCTTTAGGCTGCTGCTAGGTCTGTGGGCCTCCACTGGTTTAGGGGAATTTGCAGCTCTGCTCTTAGACTGAAGGTTCACTTGGGAACTTGACGGCTCTGACTTCCTTCTCTTTCTGTAGTCGCTGGCGGCACTGCAACAGTCAGATATCAGTGGCACAGGGAAAGTTTACTGTAGGTAAATTTAGATGACTTCAATTATATTTACCATATTTCCTGTGTCATCAGATGAAATATTACAAATTATGAGCAAATTAACTATTGTTCACATCACTAATAACCCAACAGAATAGACCATTTTACACTTCTCTGCTGTGCTTAATTTCCTTTACTTTGCTCGGCAGACACTTTTATCCAAAGCGACTTACAGGGAGCTAGCTCTGGGTGTCTGGCTCAAGGACACACCTGGTAGAGGAAGAACTATGAGTCAGACTGGGACTTTCTGCATCCCAGTCTGATGCTACCAGGCCGCTTAACAAATAAACAATATACTCAATTGCAAAGATCGAGGAACAAACGCTTTCAGGGCAATAATTGTGGGCATAGTAAAAACCTTGAATGCATTTCTAAGTATGTCCAAGTGCATCCTTAACTTCTCTTATTAAAATGACTACAAAGCAATGTTCAAAGAAAACACACTGAATGTCAGTTAAATGAATTACATGCCCTATTCATCACATCCCATTTCTGCCCTTTCTGTTCACTGAGGGAAATGCGACTGAATAAGCAGGCCATTGGTGAAAGGGAGTAGGACAACAGGAGGGAAAGGGGGGTTGAGCAAAGGAAAAGAGGTGAACAGCAGAATAAATAGATTTCCTGGGTTAATTTATTCTGACTCAGTTAGTGGCAGGGACATGCAAAGCACTCTGCCTTCAGTAGTAAAAGCAAACCAAAAAAACCTCAACGTAATCCTTGGAAATGAAGTTTATTTGCACCAGAGATGGTGCAAGGTACCGTAGTACTCATCACAACAAGGATCAGTGCTGCTGAGAGGATGGGGGAGGGGGATGTGGGCAATGCAGAGGAAAATAAAAGGAGAGAGGTTACCTTGCAGGACGCTCTGGAGTCTTGTCTGCAGGAGCAATGTGCAGGGATGTCTGAAACACGGAGGAAAACAAAAGAGAAAGTGAGCTCTACAAGAACAAAGGCTTCAGGCAGAGCAGTTCACAAAGCACAGCCTGCGCGCTGTTGTTGCTGCGCCACACTCAAAAAGCTCCCCCGGTGTAAAGTGTGATGGATGCTGGTTCCACATAGCTGGCCCACCTGACTGTGAAGAGGCTTTCTGGTGTAAACTGTGAAGAGAATTTTCCGTTCCCTTGAGGTGCTCTGGATGAAGATGGCCAAAGTGATAAAGCAAATAATTTTATGAGCCGAGCTCAGAGGGGCAAATGTTGCCCTGCAAAACCTGGCATGGATTATTGGGAATGGGTATCGGTGGTTCCATACACTTTAGCAGCAAAAGTCTCTCTGAGGAAATCCTACGTTTCAAATGCATTCACAGAGTTAAAAGAAAATAATACGTTTTATTCAGAATTGTAATCAGAATTTTCCAAAAAGAAACAGAAAAAAGCATTTTCATACAATTCAAAGGGGAAAAAAAAAGCTGAATAGTGTTTTAATACTTTATGTTCTAACAGTCTTTTAAAAAGTGACCACATTTTTTTATATGGCTAACATAGCATTAGTGCTACATCATATTTAAATCATTTTGACTTTTTAATCCTTTGATTGGTTAGAAATTGTGAGATTAACAACACTACTGAAACACTCACGAGAGATTACCTCAATGCGCTGGCGAGCGGAGATGTCTGGATTATAATCCAGCCGTTTTTTAGGAGGCTTGAGCCCCAAGCAGCAGCAGTGAGCAGGAGGAGGAGTGGACGAGAGGAAGAGGGAGAGGAGGAGCAGGAGAAAGGTGGAGATGAGGTGAAGGAGAAGAAGCAGTGGTGACATGGGGAAAAACCACAAAACAAGAAACGTGGAGAGAGTGACATCAGTTAGAGAATCTGGGTAACCAGATGGCTAGTTCACAAATGCTGATGTGTGTTGTGTATGTGCAATGCACTCATGTGCACACACTCTAGACACATTACAATGCTGCGACTGACAAAGTCAAGCACACACCTACACATAATGCACGCTCATCTCTATGCACAGTCTGCTGTCATCGATGGAAGTTTTGTAAGTAATGACCTCCTACATCAATCTTTATACCACACATATACACAAATGTGCCCATATACCACACAAACACACACACACACATGCGAAGTGTGACAACAAGCTGTAAAGCAGAAAGCCAAGTGAAGCTCAAGCCGCAGTGTTAATTTGAACGTGCACCAAATTGCACGACCAAATAGTGTCACTCAGTGCTGGTTTACTAGTGCAGATTAACTATAGTTCATTCAGTTGGTCAAAGAATTGTTGGGACTTTTCACCTCAATAAAAAGTCTGTCCCTGCTGGACCATTCTCAGCAGGTAGTGAAACCTTCTACATTAAAGGGGCTTATTCAGTGACGTGAAACACGTGAATATTGCAGGCAGAAATCTCACCATGCAGCCCAACGTGAGTCTGGAGGACACAGACTCATAGCAGCTACATGTGACATTTCTACCTGAACATTTCAAATAAGCCCAGCAACACTTGCATACATCAGGGAAACTGGGGTAATTTGATCTCAAATCTGTGGCTAGAGGCATCCCCTGCCCTGGAGCACTACAGCTTTTATATACCACCGATATCCAGCAGGGGGCTCTATCTAGCTGTCCTTCAACATGTAGATTATGCAGCGCATTCTTCCATGCATTAAGTGAAGATAAACTGCGTAAACTTAGGTAAACTGAATAATACTGATGTGCAGATTGACGCGTCTATGTTAGCACGGCAGGAGATGGTTGTTCAAAACTAAACAATGGTATTCATTAACATGAAGCGCATCTACTACACATAATAATGTTGTAACTGAGTGAGTTACTGAGTGCAGTTCTACTAGCCTAAAGGTCAAGTAATTAAGAGACACATTATTTTACTATGTTTTCCTGCTCATTTGGGGGCAAAAATCTTCAATAAGGAACAAACAAAAATAAATGTCTACATCTGTGCAATAATGTTTCAGTGCCTGCTAGCCAACAGACCAAAAAACCCAGCAACACAAATACACAACACAGCCTGCGACAAGGGTTGGGGGAAGGGAAGTCACAGCACCCAACAAGTATCACATGCCCAAACAACTAGCCCCACCCACTCTATTGGCAGAGACATTAAAAACAAAATCATGGGTGGGGTGGAGAGAGTGGATGTATGCCTATGGCAGGGTTGTGGTTGTGGGAGTAGCTATGGCCCTGACTTACCGGCCGCCCAAACTCCAGCTCGGAAAAGAACTTATACCAAGGCTCGTTCTCTAAATCTATGTCATCATAGTTCTGGGAAAGCATGACAGTGACAGAGAGAGGAGGTAGAAGAAAAGACAGAAGAAAGCAAGTGTGGAAAGAAGTCAAAGAAAGACATGGACCTCATGGTTAGGTATGAGCATAGGGGGCATGGGGAAATGGGCACAGGATGAACCAGGATGAAGATATAGATGGACTCATGGGGACAACAGTGATGATGCAAAACTCACTTGTAATTAACACTAAACTGCTTTACAATATGTTCACTGACTGAATCAAGCAATGCAAACTGCATTATTTGTTAGCAAGTGTACAACAGCGCATTATTACCAGAGAGCATCTAAACCTGTAAAAACCCTTCTGTTTTCATATTCATTCCATATGCAAACCCAACGACACCGTCACAAAGCTGCTGCCTCCTTCTAAGCTGTGGGACAGGCGAGAGTGTATGACACACTATAGACTCAGAAGAACTGATTGCATGTAAGATGATAAGAAGAGGTGCATTTGAAAGTACAGATATATACGGCAGTTCAAGGTGTAGAGTTTCTGGCTGGACCTGTATGCCATCATAATCAGACCCTTTTAGACTACTTTGACGTGTGTTGCCTCAGTCATAGCTGCCACGTAGTCTAAGTTATTTTATCAGTACAACAGATCCCACCATGCCACACAGGTGTGGATTTAAACGGGAGGGAGGATAAGTTGATCTCTGTTGATGTGACAAGGGGGCTTTTAACACCCAACTCTTTCTCTATATCACAGAGGAAACTATTTTCATTTCAAATCAGCCTGCAAAAAAATAAGGTCAGCAGGGATCTTGGGTATTTACATGCAGCAGAACGGACAGATTAGCTGTAACACTGGTGTTGCTGTCTCTTAAGTTAATCATCCACTCTTTTCAGCGGTGTGTTGAAAACTCAGACAAGCACAGCTTTCACTATTTGTTTATTTACCGTCTTCGCGGTGCACCACAGTCAAGAGGCGTACTCAGAGATTTTACTGTTATTTCACAGTAGAGATGATGCAGTAGCTTATTACTCTGCCCCCTTTCTCTAACTCTGTTGCTGCATGAAAATAGAGCTTTCACGCCAGGTGATGTTTTGTATGTGTCACATCTCCTATGCTAAGCTTTGAGATGTATGAGTCAACCTGTGGGTAAATGTGGCCTGCAGCAGAGACTGCCAGTCAAACAAGTGCTGGAGACACACAAGAAAAGAAGAAACTAAAAAAAACACAGTGGCATTTTTTGCTCACATGGACACCTCACCACTGAACAGGACGTTTAACGCACCATTTCTTACCTTGGACAGTAGATGAGAAAAAGGCAACAAACAGACACATATATAAGGGGACCCAGACAGCAAATTAGTCAGCGTGGGTTCACTTCTACGCTCTCCTTTTATTGCTTCTGTCTATCTAGGCTGACTCATGCATTATTGCCCTCGGAGCTCTCTCTGCAGACACCACATTAAACATCAGCGAAACCTTTGCAAAAGCTTTTTACTCTCTTCCTATATAACAAACTCATCTTCTGGAACACATTCTCCATTATCCTGTTCTTATCTCAGATACCTCATGTCTATTAATTCTTGCCCTCCCTCCCTCAAAACAGTAATTAGCGCTGCTGTCTGCTTTGTCGTTCCCCCCGCACAGAATGAACAGCCAGTTTGCTACAGGACCTTTGATTTTTACCACCCACGTCATCTCTGATGGAGAGAAGTCGACACAAATGCCCATTACATGAAAATATATTAACATAACTGTAATGTCTACAAAGACTACTGTTAGGAAGGAAAATGCGTTTATGACTCTACTCAAGTCAACCAGCAACTCGCTGTTTGCAGTTCCATCTCTGCACATTTCATTTACTTGATGCTGCTTAATGCTGTTTACCTCTCCAGAAAAGTACCTTCTATTTAACTCCAAAATGCAGCAGAGCAGCAAGAATAATACTTTTACTGAACCATAACAAGAACAGAAATCTGCAACAAAATGCCCTGGAATCTAGCTATTATATCTGTGAAATGTCATAAACCATACAGCCTGAGATGATTCCAGTTTGGTCCGTACAGAGCTCACAAGTTAATCAATCATGAAGGAAAACAGTAATGATGACAGCCAACGACCTTTCACTGGATTAAATATAGTCATGTGAAAGAACAAGTTTAATACTCACTGGTCTTTCGTGCTCCAAAATAGAGGACTTTCCAGGTTCATACTCAAAAATACTCTTGGGTTCTGCACGATACTTTCTTGTATCCACTTTCCTGTCAGGAGGACCCCATTCATTCCTGATGCACGAAAAACAGAAGTAAGTGTCCAAGAAGAAAGCAGAGCGCATTTTAGTTAATTTATTCATTAGTCATGTATGCAGCACAAAATAATGCAAATAATCAAGGAAAAACAATACATGAAAAAATAAATAACTACCTTTTGATAAAAAAGAGAGCCATTTGAATTATGTGTTGGTTGACTGATTTGAGAGAGTGATATGTAATAAATGAAAGTTCCTCCTACATGTCGGGGAAGTCTTTCTCACGGTCACTGCCTCTGGCCCTCAGCTGCAGCAGGGATGGCATGGGTGGAGGTGGCGGCGGTACAGGGGATGGTGAAGGCTCCTGAGGTCCAAGATTCCCTCCATTATCTGAGGGGCTCTTGGACAGTGGTCTGTACGTATGTGTCCGGGGGGCAGGGTGGGCCATGGTGGCACCGGATGACACGCTGTAGTCGTCTGTTAAGCACAGGAAAGAGGAGACGTGATGTGATCCAGATGTGATGAGACAGAGCAAAGCAGAGTGGAAATAACCTCATACATGAAACACAGCTGTTACTGCACAGAACACGTCTTACCATTGTTTATGACGGCGTATGTAGCATTATACGTGTCAGAATAGTCGTCATCTGCAGAAGAAAGAAACATTTTGAGATACATGCACAGGCATACTATGGGTACACAATGTTGTAGTTACTACCTCATGAAGGACAACACCTTTTGTCGGCTTGAATACAGTCAGTTACAAAATAATTTCCAGTAGAGTTTTTCACATTGGAAATCATTTTCAAAACCACTGAAGAGGCATCATTTCCCAGAGGGGATCAATAAAGTATGTCAACATCGTTTTTTATGTCCATCCACAAGCTGAGCATGTTCCACACACTCTCTCACTATCTCTTCCTCTTTTTCCAAATTTTTAGAATAGTGTCAATGACCAGTACAGAACATGTTTTACAGTCCCATCAAACGAGAAAGCTACAAACACTGCTGTTTAAATCCACTGAGATTATATGAATGCAGAAGGACACGTGGGAAATCACTCACACGCAATAAAAAGAGAAACCCCAAGTCTGTAGATGTTTTAGGCAATCATGAAATAGCCTAATAGCGTGTGCTGCAGTAAAAGAAGCCTGAGTAGTTTAGAACAAACAAGCCTTGTACTGACTGCGTGATTCTGTCAAGCCCACAAAATTAGAGCAGATTTCCCAGGACAGCGCTGTGTTTATTAAAGGTTTCTCGCAATTCCTCCTTCTCTCCAATCTCTTACTCTCATCTCATGAGCTCTGGCTCTGAGGTTCTTGGTTTAACGAGAACGGACATGCACAGACACACATAAATCCACAACCTTGTACCAGCAGCATGCACGCATGAGTGCTTCCAATCACAATGTTTGATGATACATTCTTGTAGTGATTCAGTAGAAACTTACCTGCTTTGTGAACCTTGTGGATTTGCTTGAACATAGTTTTGTACCAGTCCTTAGGCCTATCCACCGTCTGTGCAGAAAGAAACAATCATAAAGATTTATGTGCCATGAAATGCAACATAAAATGGATAACTGAATTTAGAAGCCTTAAAGAGCTCACACTGTTTTATAAGACGCTACTGCCTACGCAAACAATTTAACTTATGTTGAAAGATAAATGAATTATCTAGAAAGATTTATTTTGTGGAATTAGGAAACATGGATATAGTATTTTTAGCTAATACTGATCATGCTTGTTGTTACAAATGTAGGATTATTGAAGCATAAAAATAGTATTTTTCCATAATCCCAGTTAAATAATCTTACTTGCAGATCCATGACTGACTGGTAACTCATGTTCTGCACTAATTACTAGTGTGATCCTACACTAAGACATGCGCTTGGATATCAGTTGGCAAATCTTTTCTTACATTCCCAAAGAATGAATGATGAATGTCTGATTTCTCCTAACTTCTCTTCTGCTAATGTGATAAATGGATGCCTCTGTAGCTCTGTAATGCTCCACTATATTATAAGACATAGAAACTTATTCAGTCTGCAGTAACTTTAAGTCTTCAGTTGCTTTGAGAGAAACTAAAAGTTCAACCAATAAATGAGCTTTTTAGTACATATCTTTACATTTTCACTGGTGTGTCTATAACACAGAAGGCTCCGTCATCATTCACAAAATTGAACTGTTCGTAAAGTGCATGTCTGCTTTTAAACATACCTTTGGACAAAATCAGACAAACACACAGCCCACATAGCCATTAAACGATACAATGGCGCTATGTCGCTCGATAAACTACTATGACTTTCTGTTTTAATATGAATGTGTGTCAGCAGATTCAATTTTACAGCAGAGAACGCTCTGTTGCTACAAAAACAAAAATTGTGAGCTCCTGGTACTGTGCCTGGAAAATCCAAGACAAACCCTGGTATGCATGTCTTTGTGTGTACAGTATAGATCTAACAGCCACTTCAAAAAAGAGCTATCAAATGGCAGAGAGACTTAATCCTCTCTTTATTCAGTAGCACTAAACAGTGTCTGGACTCTGGTCAGAGCAGAGGCATTTTGGTTGCACAGTGAAAGAGTGTGTGTGACTGTGCATGTAGCACTGGCACAGCCAAGAGACAAGCCAATTACCACTTCACTCTCCACGGTTACCAAATTGAGTGGCAACAAAAATGTGTGTCTGCTTACAACAAAGAGCATCTGTTTTTCTTCTTTCTTGCAGTGTTTTGTTTTTATTGGACATCTCTCTTTCTTCCTGGTTCTCTCATCCCAAAATTGAACATGTCTGCCCGCTCAAAAACGGATGTGTTAATACGAATAGGTTTACCAGAGATAACACTTAGACACACACACACACACACACACACACACACAGACTTTTAACAAGTGATGACTTGAACTGTAGAACTTCAAGAACTGAAGAAGACACCTTGTCTGAACTCATCCTTATGTCAGCACACAGAAGTACAGTAAAAGCGATACTGAGATAATACGTGTGAGAGTGAAAGGATTCTTCGGGTTCAAAGCTGCTGACAGCTGAGAGTAGTCCTCTCTTATGAACCTGATCATATATCAAGACAACTGAAATAGGCCAAAAGACACCCCTGAGCTATGCTATAGTACATATCTGATTCAGTCTGTGAAAGTTGGACCTCACCGTGCGGATGGCGATAGGTATGCCAGACTCGTCCACAGGGCCAATGCCTTCATAATGAGGGGCTTTAATAATGGACACCTTTTTCTCTTCCTCTGAGAAGCGAGCAATGGGCACTGTGCTGCTGACGCTGGTATGGCCCGACACCATAGACTCTCTGGTGATGGACTCGCTGCCCTCTAGATACAAATAGGAAAAGCAGAAAGAAGAAAAAGATATGACAGCTGTTCCTTAAATTGCTCAGAAATGTGTCCCCTATAATTAGTGGATCTGGTTCATATGTTGTGTCTTTGAGAAAAACACTACAGCCCAAATTGCTCCCACTGTGTGTTTGCTCCCTTCCCAGTTGCTTTGTGTAAAAACATTTTCCAAATGACTACATGTAAAAAGATATATGTACATATGTACATCCTGTACACATTGAAATTAGGAGCATTAGAGTAGAGCACATACAGAACGTAGTGCGATGACTAAAATTATTTCCTCTTATTGCCAACTGAAAATGCAGCATCATTGGCTCAAAAAAATGGGACAAAAGAAAAGGGACTCACCTGAACTCCTGCTCTGTCTATAAAGCCCAGTGTGGAGTAAGGGTGGGGGTGGGGGATAAGATGGGGGAGAGAGGGGCCTCTGCGGATGGCTAGTACTTCCATTCATAGCGTGAGACAGGACTTGGCCCTAAAAGTGACCCACAAGTCAGAAACAGAGGCATTATGACACCAACAATCCCAAATGTCAGCAAAATTTACAAAAGTGCACAATATGGTAGATCTATTATAAAACACTGAGTGTAAATATTAAAACAAAGTGAAGCAGTTAAAACAACATAATGATTAGTTTTATAATTCCAACATTAGTCTTCTTATTGCTACAAACATTCATGGGGTGGAAGGTTCGATTTAGGAATGTATATTTAGACAGATCTGGGATCTGATGTGATTCGCAGGAAGTGCTGTATCTGAGAATCTGAAGTAAATGTACAAAGTATGAAAAGTTAGTGAGGGAAAGGGACAATTACTAAATCACTTCACTCTAAAACAAAACAACAGAGATTTCGACAGTGACAGTAAAATGACAGCTCTTTTACGTACACATACATTTCTTGTGACATGAGACAGCCGGCGTCATAAACTGTAGTCATCATGGGAGGCACATCAGAAGAATGCTCCCGTTTAACACAATGACACAGAGACACACTGTATGATTTATCCGACGAAGGATAATGACCCTTTTTAAATTTAAAAAGGTCATCACGTTCAGATCGAAGATTCATGACAACTCTAAGACCAACGATTACTCTGCAAACAATTTAAAACTAATCAATCCACAATGAAGCAGCAAGCAGTGCCATAGTACCAATGTATCCAAGTCCTGCTTCTAACGTCTTCCATGTTTCCTTCTTAAGCATACAGCAGGGCTTTTCTTGGAAAAGCTACAAGGCCAATCAACACTTTTGTGCATGCTAGATCTGAAACTGTGCGAAAGGAACACATGATTTTTCTCACTTAGCTGAACTGATGAAAGACAAATCTAAAGAGGTTTGTCTTTATGTTCATCAGTCTTGGAGAAAATGGTGATAATGCAATGCAATAATAAGCCGTCTAAGAAGAAGCCTAAATGTTCCAGCCCTTACATCAAGGCAACTATAATTGTCTTCTACCATGCCATATTCTAGAGCTATTCTTTGTCAGGATTTTCCCAAAACATAATTATTTCACACTGCATGTTAGGAAAGGTAACTAGTTCCTCAAATGTTATAGAAGACAACCCTCCAACTCCAGCTTGACAGGTTCAATTTTTTCTTTCCCAACAGGCAGGGTACCTCACTCTGGGGTGACTTCTCTGAAAATTGCTGTGTCATGAATTTGTGATATGAACTGGCCTTAAGAGACACTATAATAGCATTAGATTACCAAGTGGTGCAACAACAAGAAACAAGCACATAAAGACATAGAGCTCTAATGAATACATACACATTAACATAATAAGAGAGTGTAGTGGGCTGAATGTAGTGGTATCTGATAGGTAGATAGTAGTTGATGGTTAGTGGAAAGTAAGAACTGGTAGTAATCACACATTTCTTTTGAGTTTGGTTCAGTCATCCAAAAAGTTGAGGGAGGGAACCATTTGTTTTTGGAAACGATGTGTGTTACTGCAGTGATTTATTGTGATAATTACGTTAGTGACAGTGGCGGCTGCAGCAGTGAAGGCCACAGAGGCTGTTAGCGCATCATCAGGGCCAGCAGTGGATGTGTAGGCAGAAACAAGGCTGAGGGTTGGCGATGGAGTGGGTGAGGCACCAGGTGAGTCCAGGCTACAGATCTGTAGCTCATCCAGTAGACCCGTCGTAGACGACGAGTAGTGGCTGAGAGCTGACACAGTCACCGGGGAAGCCGAGGGCGAGAGGCAGCCACTGATGCTCACACTGCTGACTGCGGTAACGCTCGGCCCGCTGACCGCCCCAGCTGTGCTCCATGCTCCACTGACATATGGAACATATGGGGTGGGTGACAGAGCCTTGGGCATTAACCCTGGCAGGTAGTCGAGTGAATCGGAGCTGTGGCAGCGGTAGGGAGAGTGCCGTGCTGAGGGGTCGGGGGAGGGAGGCCCCTGGTGTTGGAGTGAGAGGGAGTCGATTGAAAAAGGGGGAAAGGGAAGAGTGCTTAGTAACTTCACTCATTAGCCACTTTGTCACAAAGAATGTGTGGAAGTAACATGAGCCTGACAGGTAAAATGCTGCTGTGAAGCCACAGTAGACCCCTGAAACATGATTAATGGTTTAAATCGAAGAAAGGCTCTGTTAGTTCAAACTCTGTGGAATGCAGCAAAATATACAGATAGTAACTGTGACACATGAAGAATGAAACACTTGGTTAAACACACATACAACTTCATATACTGAATATAGAACCACAGTTAATTTTGTTGGTTGGATGGCAGCACCAAGAAACCAAACAAAAGGGCAACACACACAAGCAACATGTGATGTCCATCAAAACACACGCACCTGTTTTGACTACAGCAGTCTCAGACACCATTGGAAATGTGTCTGAGACAATACGTTCTCTCCATATTCGGCCCATCCCGACTGTGGTACACCGACTACCCTGACTATCTGGTTGTCTGGCACATCCAATGTGCTCTACTGGTACCAATGAAAGCGACAAAGCCGCTGTGTTACCCTTTAATCACTCTTGATGTTACCAGGAGAAAAACCCACTGTTGTTTATAGTGATCTTAAAATTTAGGCAACCATTGTGCTCCTTAGCTCTGTGTTTACAGTGTGTAGGCAGTTATGTACCAACAGCTCTGCAGGAGAAGGTCTTGGTGGAATTGCAGGAGGGGAGTCGACCTGGGATGGAGTTGGGTCTTTGGTATGAGCTTGAGCTTGACCAGTGATCTTGAGTTCCACTGTGGGGTTTGGACGCTGAGGTTCCAGGTTTTTCAGTTTCTTGGGGCTCAAGTGGACAGAAAGCGAGGATGTCTGTGCAAGGGGATGAGAAAGGACGGGAACCCTTTGTGGGGAATTGGGTGGAGGAGAGCCTGTGGTGTGGGTCTTAGGTTGGGGATCAGTGAAGTGGTCGGGGGGGTCAGGGATGGTGACCGGGGTTAATTTGAGGGAAGAAACCTTACGTGTCTGGACCTGTGTATTATATGCACTATAGTTACTAGTATCATTTGGGAAAGTGTGCTGGTGTTTCTGTAGGACTGGGTTCACACTGGTCTCTGAGTAGGAGTAAGATGCGTTACTGATATTGTAGGACTCTTTTAAAACCGATTTCTCGTTTTGAGTGAATGTTAGTGTTCCAGGGCTAAAATCGTTAGCCCGGGCAACAGGAGAGCTATAATCTGGTGCATTAGTGCCAGTGGGGGAGAAGTGGAAACTTTCTCTCCTGGGAGGTGGCAATGGCACATGACTGGTATCCTTGTTGATCGGTTAGAAAGGCACAGTCAAAGTAAGTACAAACAAAAAAAAACAAAAAAACAAAAAATCATCAGTAAAATTCTAGTTTTTTTCAGTTTACATAATGTAGAAATTTATCAGACTCTTCTTAAACACAGAGACTACACAGTGTGAATATAATCACGTGATTCTTTGGACTAAACTCTAAACAGCAACAAATAATAAAAGATTTTATAGCTCAACAACTTTTTGTGTAGTGTATGACTTCCAATTACCTGTGTTGGTGACTTTTTATCCTGCAGGTTGGGTCTGACACTGCGAAAACCTTTGGCAGCAAGAGATGAGCTGCTGGCATCTCCATTCTTAAGGCCGTCTGTTACACTGCGTGATCGCCAAGAATCTGAAGTTAACACAACAGTGTTTTTATTATACCTGGTGGCCAACAGGATATTTAACTAATTATTTTGTAAGTCACAATGTCATCAATCTTCTGCAGTGTTCACCAAAACAAACCAAGACTTACCCAGGTCTGATGAGTGAGAATCACTCCCTAGTGAACAGAGAAGACAAAGCAAAAATAAGTTCCACGAGTGAACGTGATGTCACCTCCATTCCTGCATCAAACTCCAGAACTTCTGAACAGGATTACATCTTACGTAGTTCCACAATAACATCCTTCAAAATGCTTCTGGCAATATTTGGAAAGAGGGATTTGGGGTAAACAGGAGACACAGATGTAAGACTAAAAAGAAAAAAAACTGTATTATAGTAGTAAGACTTCATGACTCATCAACATTTTACTTGCTATCTTTAATATTTTATAATATAGACCATCAGTCTGCAAGTATAATGCAACAGAATCACAACATCTATTCCTCAAAATCCTGATATACTGTTTTTGATACCCTTCTCTTAAAAATAAATTTACATGTTCAAGAATAGTATAAAGAAACATCAATTACATGATCTGTATTACACGGGATTACTCCAGAAGGGTTTTGGTTCCATTATAGCATTCAGTTTTGATGGCATTCCATACACTCACTTAATCAGCTGTTTGAAGCATAACTTTACTCTCAAGACCAAAAAAAGGCATAAACGTCCAGAGGAGGATGTGAGACCCATTATGGAAAATGAAGATTAATATCCAAGCAGCAGTAGCGCTGTGCATATTTGGGAGAAGGTGGTTTGATCAGACTTATTATGCTACTAAACCTGCTATATCTGAGAGCAGCATAACAGCTTTCAGACACTGTACTGTTATTGTCAAAGGAAAGCTGACAGTGCCAGAACGCCTACATGGGTGCAGCTGTTAACCTTTATGCTGACAAGATGCAGACACAAACACTAGAAGCCCAGGCGTATAGTCAATATATTTAACTGTGCCTCTCCTATATAAAATATAAAACCCATACTCATTATACTATCTATTAAGAAATGTCAAATTATGCGTGATAGGCAATAACAATAGTTAGTTTCAGAATAAGAGGGCTAATAAAAAGGCTAATACTTATACTTACATATTTAACCTGAGTTTGCTGGCATAAAATAGTACATTTCTTTTACAAGAGACCTGTGTCATTTCTACGTAAAAGAAAACATCCAGGAAAAAGATCACAGGAAAACTAGAATACAATACATAGAATACACATACAATTCTGTTGTACTCCCTGTACGATTACAATAAAGTCTATTCTATACAATATACAGACGAGAAGATGGCCAGGAAGATTTAAGAGCATGGGAAGAAAAATGAGGGCTGCAAGATCTGGTGCAAAAACCACACTGGAGTGCATATTTTGTTAACAATATTGTGATATGATGTACTAACGGCTGGTATGCAGGGCCGTTTCTGGGTCTGTGGGGGCCCTATGCATGATTATTTTGGGGGCCCCTAATTTGAATTCATTTAACAAATTTAAATAATTTAATTATTTGTTGCATAGTAGGTTCTCAAATCTGAAATTAAAACTTCAAGACTCAAATTGGAACAGCTGTTTCTGCTTTTTTTGTGTTTTGAGATTTAGCAATTAGGTTTATTACATAATTATGTAAAGAGCAGAAGTGCCCAAACTTTTTTAAAGACTGGTAGATTTGATGATGTGAAGATTCCTGTGGAAAGATTTCACAGCAAAGGTGACCTACAAATGCACTGATTTAAAAGAAAGTTATTATAATTGGAACAATTTACATTTTAAATGTGAATTAAATCACTCAGGGATGATTGAATAAAAATAAAATTAAATATACATGGTCCAGACTGGTCCTATTTTGTTTTAGGTACCACTTCTCTTTTGTTCTGTTTACTGGAATCCACCTGGTCTCTGCATACTGTAAAGTCATGTGACTACATGCCACACACTCCACTGCTGAAAAGAGACTTAACTATGGATAATGGATAATTATGGATAGTGGTTAATGATTAAACTCCACATTCACAGATGCACACATTTTAAAATTAAATCACAGCCTTTTGGAGAATATAATCATGCAGCACCAGAACAAAAATAAAAATACGAACAGCTAGAATAGTTGATATGATATATGACTGATTTAAGAAAAATAAAAAAGAAATACACAATTGATCGGTTTGAAAAATAGCATTCTGTAGTTCAAACATTGAGAAAGCATAGTAAGGCAGCCACAGTCTATTTGAAAGTAATTCAAATATGCTTAAGCCATATCAATTTGATCAAACCCGCGCATGAGCCACATTTAAAAAACTTACCTCACACTTTAGTCAACAGTGTTTACCTAAACATATAATGTGTTTGCTGAGTGTTAGTACCTGTAGCTAGATTTGGTGAGCTCTGGACCCTCTTCATGGGTGAGAGTATGAGTGACAAGGCCACGCTTGTGTGAGTGGATCCTCCGCTATCTAAGGAATCATAGCCAGGCAGGTGATCGTTGAGGCAGACGCAGCAGCAGCAGCAGCAGCATACATGCACATGCATGCACACAAATACAAAGACACACACACACATGCATCAAGCATGCATTAAACAACTTGATTTTACTGAGGCAGATTTGGTCACAGCTCAGAGGAAATTAACTTGAAATTTGCATTCAAGCTGGTGTGCCGCAGAATTACAACATTTTACTGTAAAATAGAAGTTAAAGATGCTATAGTGCATTAGTTTACACAGTTGATCAGATTGTTACAATAAGAGGAATTAAAATGTATTTTATAATTTATTTAGTTAATGGATGTTTCTGAATAAACCAGTGGAGAACATCAATAGAGGCTGTTAGGGCGCTTCCCCATTAGTCTCAGATGAAGAAGGAGAAGATAGGAATAAAAAAAAAAAACTAAATAAACAATCTATATAGTATAAAGACTGCAAGTACTGTGAATAATCTGCATTCAATTCTAGTTCAAAATTCTTGTTTGCCGCAACTAATGTATTTCCTGTTCCTTTGGGGTCCAAAAATCTTTACCATAGACCTACCCTCTAACTGTTGCATGCACATTGGAACCCCCTCCAATATAAAGTATAAGAGAAGTTTTATGTCCCAGTCTGCCCCAGAACAGGAAATTCAACTGAAAACTCACTGCAGCGCTTGTGTTTTGTTAACATATGGTCAGAGGAGCAGTTTTTTCAGTTCATCATGGAGAAATCTAATTCAATTCATAATACATTATGTTTAATGCTGCTGAATATTAGCAAACTTGCTAATTAATTAGGCAGGGTCTGTGGTCATTGCAGTCCAATTAGCATCTTATAGTTTTACTAAGCAGTGAGCTGCTTGACTGCGTGCTCTCAGTTAAAGGAGAGACAGGCTAAATTTACTTAATTAAAATAAAACAGAGGTGTATTTTTACAATCATTCTATTTTTAAAAAGAGTGATGCACGATAATGGTGTTTTGGTTTATACTATTGATATATGGTTATAAATAACTTCACCAACCTTCACTGAAATTAAATCACAAGACAGAATCATGACTTTAGCAAGACATTAGTGATATATGGCATCAACATGGGTGAATGTGTCATTATGGATAAAATCATAAAAAACTGTTTTAAAACATCTCTGTAAACCAAACCTTTGAACCAAATTATATATTTTATATATATTATTTGTTATATATTACATATTTTCTAATTGCATTACTTATACAGATACTAGAGGTACTGTATGTGAACAGTTGCACTTATTGTTGGCAATTATTAGATGTCATTCCACTTGTGTCACAACAACTAAGATAATACAATGCGTCAAGCTACCACTGGCAGAGAAACACAGTGTTGGTGTGTGGAGGCTTAAATACAGCTTACTTATCACTGACGCTACAGCTGAAATACACAATAAGCTCAAAATGCCAAGTTTAGGACAGAGCTTTGGTAGTGCATTGAGGGTGGAATACGTCACTGTGGTTAAAAGCAACAGGCTTACTCTGCTTATTGATGCTTTTAGTCACAATAATTGGAGCCCAAAATGGACCATCACCAAAGCGGTGAAACAGGGTCACGGTTAGAGTTACAGACTCATGCCTGTGGCACAGGAAAAGCAGCACACAGAGCAGTTTCTAAAATAGCTAGGTGGCCTAAAATGTAGGAACGTTCTTGACTTTTAACTTCAAGGTATTGAATATAAAAAAATAAGACAAACAAATAAGATTAATCGTCAAACAAAAGTAAAGGGCATGGACAGGGTTGATGGTTGGTGGTTGAGTACCCAACAGCCTAATTCATTTTACAGTTTGGCTGTGGGTGTGTGTACATATAGTACCTGTATTCATATTGAAGAGCACTTCTTACTGGTCTACTGTAGGATGATACACTTTCCTGAAAAAGAAAGAAAACCTTTTTTTACACAGAGAAAAATAAACAGTTAAGTGACCCTATAAAACCAAAGACTTCTATATTATCTACTGATTTGCATTTACAATGTGATCTTTCCGTAGACCGCAACAATACATATTGGAGTTATTGTAATCACAAGAGGTTTACTCTGTTTTCTTGTGTTAAATCTATTAGACAAAATCTGAAATGTAAGCAAAGATTGTGGAAATCTGCCAGTTTCCTGTTGCCTCATTAGGTTTACTTTGATTCTAATCACAGTGCTTAAATGCTAAAATCTCTGTTCGGGAAGAATGTGGACAGATTAATGATGTTAAGGAGTAGGACTGCTGTGTGTTGACATACTTCAAGACACGACAAGTCAGCTCAATTTTAATTCCTTTCACGCATTTCATTTTCCCTGTAGTAAGTCTATCTGCTGAGGTACCGGTTTCCTGGACATTAAATGTCATACAGTATGATGGATGAAAATATTAAATTATACTGGTCATCTGAACCACCACAAGATCATGTAACGTGAACTGAAATGGCAATTGAGCCACATTATCGTACGACAGTTCAGAACTGAGATACTGTTTTGTTGAAATTGTAAAGAGGAGGGAGCTATGAGGAAGAAAGCTAGTTTAAAAATCACACACATTCTGCTTGTCATGTTCAAAAAGACATTTATTCCAATGGCTAACACCATGTAATCCAAATGTGAGAACATAAATTCTTCGAGCAGAGTGAGACAATGACCTTAGAAAATTGCCTATAAAATCAGATTATATGTGAATATTTGAGTTTGCATTTCAATAAATGTTTGCATTTTTCCAGTTCCTGACGTTAGCGCTGGACCTCAATGCACAAGACTGATAATTGTGGCTATCCTTTACTGGTGGTTATTTTGGAAAAGGTATGCAACCATATTTTGACATGAATGTGTAAGCTGCCTTAGCAGCTGGCTCTGGTGATCAGTGGCACGAGATCTTTGACAAAACATTGACATGTCCCACTCCAACAATTTTACAGAATTGATTCAGGTGAGGTGGTAGTTCTGGAGGATCCAGAGGAGTCATTTCTGAATCAAAATATACTCAAGATATACTGAGACAAAAACTGACATCATATACGGTTGTCTTTAACCTGCTCATGCGCTAAGCTTTTATTTTGAGACAGATGTGATGTGATTTGAAGAAAAGCAAATCTATATAGGAGTTTGTTACAGAAAGTGTTTCCAAACACACATTAAGATGCCTTTGGAATCATCCCTCAGGCAAAACACAAAATACAGATTCCAACCTGCGTAGCGTTTCATTTATCAACAGCATTTCTTTCTATTTCAAATTAAATTTACAAGGCAGTGTTCAAAAAACTACCCAATCTAGGAAGCCCTTTGAAGTATTGCTTGTGGACCTACATCAAGCCGTGCATCCCGGGATACTTTCAGTCCCTGTAGACCTAATCCTCACCCTTATTCAGTACACCCTCATAAATCTATCTCTAAGAAACACACGCACACACACACTGGGTAAATCATGTGTCTGGCGTCGCAGGTTGTCGGCGTCCAAATGATGGTCAGATTATAAGCAGGATCATGTTTCTTGGGGACAGATCAGTGGCGACATGGCAGCTGTGGTCATGCTGCAATGTTATGGCTGAACACAGAAGGAAAATGCACCAGGCTCTACACCTCTGAAGAGCTCTATCTTTTCACATAGATCTTTTTAAGCTTTTAAAAACAGCGTGTGCAGCAAGGCTAAGGCTGATGATAGATCATTAGCAGTCTATGCATTTCAACATTTTAGCATTTCGACTAATATTCACTGAGCACTTCTCCAAAATGCAGTGCTTAATGTAATGCTTGCAAGGCAAGTCGTGAGAATAAATGTTGTTAGATCGCAGACGTACTCATTTTAGTCACAATAATCATTTATAATAATGAATTGACTTGCTGTAAATGTCGAGACTTAGAAACTTCCTCTAGTATAACTTTACTGAATAAACTAGAATTTCAAATAGATAATAAATGAGAGACCTTAATTTCCAAAGCTGTGTTTTCAGTTCCTGATTTTGCTGGCCAAAACATTTGGTAGGTTAATTTTCTGAGTCATTTTATTTTCTCTTACTTTGCCGTGGTTTATGCAGTAACTGTAATTTAGGCATTGGTGGGCCACTCTGGAGACTAGTGTGTATATAATTACTGGGTGTAATAGCTGTGGGACTGCAAATACCATGGCAAAGCTATAAGCCACAGAAAGCCGTGATGTCCAACACCACAAGCCCATCTAGTCTCATTAATCTGGTTAGTGACCTACTGGGACCTGTTTGGTTTGTATGAGTGGACAATGTTTGAGCATTGAAAACCTGAAAGATTAAGACAGTGGAGTAACTGTGAGAAGAATCTCACCCTCTTAAACTCTAATATTGCATGGCCAATAGGATGACATAGACGAGTTTCAACAATACTGAACTTGACAAAAACCTTGTAGACACAACATAACATAAGAAAAAAAATAGCTGGGAGTAAATAGGACTTTCCATGTGTGATGTGTGACTGTGTGCTATTTAAATGAAATTCAAGGCAATGCTTGGATGACAGAGCAGGGCTTAATCGATGCCTCTAGAGACTGAGGTTATCATAAAATGGATTTTATAGATTTGTCCCTACTAACAAAAATAGCTAGCTAGATGTTTATATTAAATTAAGTTTCTAGAAAAACATCACAAATTTATAACATGGTGAAAAACATAACCCAGACAGTATGACTATCAAAAGAAAGGAAACACAAAAGGAAGGAAAGAAAAACATAAACGTGACCTCAAAGAGCATTGACCGGGATGCCATTACTCACTGGCAATCTGCCTTGGCACAGACAAAACAATTGTCTAGAAACAAACATGGCACCATTCGTTCGAGACAAAGATATACAATAAAAACAGAATTTACATACATTAGAATGTATATACTTTATACATTATACTTTAAATCTTATGCCTACTGATCAGTACCGAATTATAGTACATGTTGTTTTTAAGCTCATCAAACCTCCCAGTTTAACACAGCACTTCACCACTTCCAGTCTAAAAGCTGTTGAGGACAGCACTTATCACCGTAAATGATTTACACTATTTACTGTTTTGTTTTCTTAATGCTAAGGATCCTTCCTCACTTAAAGTGCATGTGGCAGGCACAGTAATTTGCAGTAAGTAATTAAAAAAAACAAAACAATTTTTGTTTTTCCCCATGATCAGGTGAACTAGAAATATGAATGCAGAAAAGTTCCAAGGTGCTTCTGAGTGAACAAATATTTCTTCTCAATTTCATATGAAGGTATTTCTCCCTCGCTTGCAAAACTTGCTCCATACATAGCTCATCCCTTTTACAAGTCAAATAATACTATAGACTCTACATATAAGGTCATGTCATGTGCACTTGTATCAGCAATAATACCTCTAAAAGTCCCACTCCTATTCCCTGTTAAAACATAAGTCATCCCATGAGTGACCCATATCAGTGATTAGATAAATGGCTTCATTAACTTCTAAATGATTCAACATATTAAACATAAAACTCGCTAGAAATAAAACAGTTATTTTGATTTGATGCAGTTTTGTCTAAATTTCAGAATGGCATTACAACCGAGGTTTTCAAGACCACTTTTTTGTGTGTAAGCATGTGTAACGGCGACAGAAAAGAGTGATATAAGTCTCTTGACATAAGCCGACTATGGCCTCGAGGGTCATGACCCTGAAGTGGTCACTCAGACGGAGACATACACACATGATATTAACAGATTATACTGTGTGAAATACTGTGTAGAGAGCACACAAGACCCAACTTGGATCATGAGGATAAAACTGATGTTTAATGCAGAGCAGTCTGAAAAATCCTACTGTAGGAATCAGAGAGAACAAATCCCTTTTTTCAACAAGGCAACAGAATGTCCCTGGAGATCCAACATAAATCTCCACCGAGACATGACTATTCTAAAAGTCAACTGACAGGGAGAATGACCCCTCCAAAAAAGGCCTTTTGAATTGCTTCATTCCGTAATTACTGAATCACAGCCAAGTTATTTTCGTGGTGCATTTTTGTGGTAAAATGTGGGGAGAGCAAGCTTGTGGTGAGAAAAAACAGAAAGGCTTGGGAATCAAAATAACAGTCTAGCTATGAAGAACTACGCATTGTGATTTGTACAAGCATTTCTGGTGCTATTACTGTTTACAATATTCATGAAAACAGCAAGGGATGAAGAATCAATATTCTAACGTTACATATTGAGTCTTTAATATCCAAATAAAAATTAATGAAAACTGTGATACACTAATTTCTACAGAGAATTTCATTAGGTAACTAATATAAGTCTATATTTTGAAACACAGAAAGTCATCTAACACTGACAGACTTGATGCAAACTAGTCTTGTAAAATCAAAAAACTTGACTTATGACTTCGGCAAATCCAAAAGGTTTGCATTGCATACTAGGCACTGATGTAGGTATGAGCCTGCAGGTGTGAAAGCACTTTTAGCCAGAACACATCATAGTCATATCAAACATTCAACAAAACAACAACAACAGCTCAATGGTCGGTCTCATTACTCCGTAAAAATTCTAATTAACTTGAGAACTAAGAGGCATGTGTCAACAGCCTTAGGGTATTTCTTAGGTGCTGTTTTAAAATCCTTTAACGCATACACTAGAATTATCAATCTGCTTATACACTGGTAACTTGCCAAACATGTAAGCCTAAAAGGAACAGTTTTTGCAGAGAGTTAACCTAAAGCCAGCTTATGCTTGAGTTGAAATTATTTCAGCATACTACCAAGGTTACTGCATGTCTAGTTTACCAACTTATACATATATATATGTATATGCAGTAAACTAGAAAATACAGCCCCAGTGCAGAGTGTGTGTGTGTATATATATATATATATATATACACACACACACACACACACACACACACACACACACACACATACATACATACACATATACATATATAATATACACATACATACATACACATATACATATATAATATACACATACATACATACACATATACATATATAATATACACATA
>JAUMHF010000001.1:5168919-5183571 GCA_032359275.1 Microctenopoma steveboyesi
ACATATACATATATAATATACACATATATATATACACGTATATATATATATATACACACACCCACCCACACACACACATATATATATACACGTATATATATATACACGTATATATATACACACACACACATATATATATACACGTATATATATATACACACACATATATATATATATATATATATATATATATATACACACACACACACACACACACACACACACTCTGCACTGGGGCTGTATTTTCTAGTTTACTGCAGAGCTTTTAGTTTCACAACAAGTTTCATGCAAACAACAGTTTTAAACCTCTTTCACAAACGTACAAAGCTACTCATAAGCTGCAGGTCATTTTATAATAAAGATTTCTGTTCCAGCACCATGTAACGGTTCTACCACCACATTACTGCAACTAGCTGAATGATTGCCACTTCCAACAAAGTGTCCGTTATCAGCCTTGTTTGTTCAACCTTGCCACTCATTAGCAGACCCCCCTCTGGCTGCATGAATGGATAGGAGAGGTCAGTACACTGACCCTGCGTGCCCACTTGCTGCCCATACTGCAAACAACAGAGGCCCATGTGTTTTGCAGATTGCATCACAACTCCACTATTGAGCAGAGCCATTGGCCTGAGAGCTCTAATGCAATTATGCAACACAAGCCCCGGTACTGTGAGTTGAGACTATGGGAGAGGGAGAATAAATTGGATGTGACAACTTGTGGGTTTGTTGTCTTACAATTTCTTTACAGACTTCAAGATGCATTCACAGTATACTGCTACGATGTTCATGGAGATGAAAAAGGAAATTCAAAAACAGAAAGTGGGGTTAAGAATGAATGAAAAAGACAAATTACCAACATAGAGAGAGATCATATACAAGAGAAAGAATTTCAAACAATGTCATTTATACCACTGTAGCCAATATTGGGATTTTGCATTATATAAGCCGTCTGACTAAAGCCATTCAGGGACACACAATGTCACCAGTAGAGCTGCCACTTTAATAAGATGAGTAAACCACACACGAAGCTGTGGAGAAACATGTAGAAAATATGTGACATATTTTACATTTATTTAATACTCAAAGCAAGAGATGCACTATAGCTGAATGGTTATCAGCTGAGGCTAAGATTACTTTACCCATACATAGTCTGGATTCCCCAGGTACCAGTGTTAAGTGTCGAGCATGAAGATAAGAGGAACTTGATTAGGAAGGGTGCTATATTTACTGCCATTAGACAGGACACCTTAGAGGACTAAGGTGGTCTGGAGGAGCAAGAAAACCTATCTAAGGAATCTTTATGTTCTGTGAGTGCCAGGCAATATTAAGATTGTAACACAAGGTTAAAGATAAAACTTCACCATCTATAACAATAGGAATAACACATCTGCTTTTTATACACAATACAAAGACTTCTTGTTAACTTATTAATAAGATAAGTAGTGCTTTCCTCCAATACTACAACCAATAAGTGTAAATCAAATGTTATTCAATATGTGTATAAATACAAATTACAAATTATTTTTCATGTTGGATAGAGAAAAGAAAAGTTTACTGAGATTATTGTACACGAGACTGAAGTCAAGCACTTTGTGTTATTCTGGAAAACTTTTAAGTATCTTTGTCCTTTTGTACAGCTTTTAAACAAATACCCAGTATCAGCAAGGGATGAGGAAGAGGAGGGTCAAAATAGAGTGTCAGTAACAAGGGAATTAAAGTGTTCAAGCTGCGGAAAACAGTAGTATTTGTGTCTTCGTTGAGATCTGGATAAGATGTGGGATAACAAACTAAAGGACCAAAAACATTTTCGTAGTTTAACCTAGACAAATAAACAAATCACTTCACCATGTCCCGGGTAGTACACATCCACTAGAGCAACTAAGCCACCTCAGTCACAGTAATGTTGAACCAAAAAGTCCTCAAAAGCTACAAAATAAAGCTGTGTGACTATCACATTTATTATGGAAAATAGTTCATTCTGTGACATTTACATGAAGCAGACAAACTGCCTCGCTGTGTATCACGTGCAGTGGAAAGTGAACCAAGTAAACCATGGTACATGGTGAGGCTGGGAACCACCCCTTACTATGAACCCAAAGGGTCAAGGTGAAATTCCACAACACCTCTGAGACTGGTCTAATGGAGGAACTGGTGCATGGCCTTTGTTCAGTGGGGAAGAAGAGAGCATGAAAAGACGTGTAACAAGAGATGGAGCTATGTAAAAAAGGTACAGAGGGAGGAAAGTGAGTTTCTAGTGCAAAATCATAGGGTTGGAGGTAATAGGAAAGAGAACAGAAGTTTTGTCTATCAAGATACAAAAATAGTGATGGAAATTCTTTTGTATGTATTGTTCCTTTTAATGAGGAGGTCACAGACATTTTAGAAAAGCTTCAATAAACCTGCGAGGGTTCATGTCTAAAAACCTGTAAATCCTGAAAACTGTAATCCAAGTTACTTGCTGATGCTATTTCTGAGGTGACCGTGGCAGAACCGCTGTTTTTATTTGACACCATTTCCCCTGTCCACTGTCACAAAAGACAAAAATTCTACTCTCAGTCTATAATTGTGGGTTTTGGCAGAGGGGATGAATACAATTCCCTTCCAGTGTTTGGGTTGTAAAAGCTTTTCAGATGTCTTCTAATTTGCATTCTCCTTAAAGCATCGTGTGTTCGAAGCAAGTAAATATAGACGCATCAGAAAGTGATTAGACAACAGCGTCAGATCTTTTTTTGTGTGCATTCAAAACTGATCTTAAAGTAACACTAAAAAAAATATTAAAAAATATATAATTTCCATTGGATTAATAATCTTAATTAAATGTGTTCAGTACATAACCACGTTAAAAACGTATTAATTAAACTAATTTTATAAATGAAACTTTGTTTTGGTATGATGCACAAAAGTATATTTATTTACAAGCCGGGAATCTCAACCAGCACAGTGCAGGTGCACTATTCTATAGAGCAGAGAAAGTAAAACTCTTACCGTCATAAAAGCAAACACCTGGAGACTGGGGTCAGGTATAGGTGATCTCAATCGCCAACCCTTTTTCTTTCTTTTCTTCTATTCTGATTTATTTTTGTCTTCTCTTTGCCCTCTGGACAGGATTACATCTCTCCTCCTGGCCAAGTGTTATTCCCAGAGCTTTCCCCGTTTAATGCCTGGGAAGCACAGAGACAACAGAACAGAAGAACGTTAGACACACTAAAAGAGGGAGTGACAGGGAAAGAGAGTTCCCTGTTTGAGTGAAGCAGTGAGCAGATACGGCTATTTTCAGACTCAGGCATGCTCGTCTATAAGACTGGAAAGTTACCCCCCAGTGTACATGGGTGGGGGCTAAGTGACATGGCTGACGATCTCTATTTTACCACATGCACACATGTTTGCGTGCATGCATACCACTCAGTATGCATTCTCGTGTTCACATAAACAGGCTATTTCTATACACAAATTATTTTGCGGTGCAACAACACAGTTGCATTCATCATGTAATTCTTTGGTACATTCCCGCACATTGACAGGTAGACACGCCTTTGAAAAGACATGCAGGGGTAAACAGGGGAGGGTTCCCATTAACAGTGTTGTGAAAACCCAGAAAGGGGTGTTAAAGAGCCTCCACACAACCATCTCTCCTCATGGGCTTTAATGTCACGCAGTAGCCAATGTCTATGTAAAGTATGTTCCAGGCAGAAACTGACAGGAGTGTCCGATTTTTCCCACATGAGATTTTCTTTCACTTTCTGTTGGTGACACTTGGATTGCCTGTCAAGACGGGTCGCTCAGAGATGTGAGATGTGACAGTGTCCACACATTAACATGAAGAAGCAAAAACATCACCCTGCTGCCTTAAAAAAATAAATCACAAATAAACCATGCACATGTGCAAATGTATACACGCTAATTATACGCCCGCCTCTTTCATTAATAAACTTACTGCTGTGTAATCCATATGGGAATGTATATTTGGAAATGACCACACACATACGCACACAGGCTGAATATACACAAGAGAGGTCAGTCCGAAGCACCTCTAGACCCTAGACTCCCTGCTATTCCCAGAATGGTGATGTAACAACTGCTATTAACATCCTATTTAGTGTCAGGATACCTAAAACCGGACAGGCAGCTACTGTGCAACATGCTATTTGGACCACCCTCCTCACAATAAACAAAACGGGTTACAAACACCGGTAACTAACAAATTCCAATGTATCAGGGATTAGAAAGACTGTCAGTCACAGCAAAAGGAAATTCATTAACTTAAGGAAGTACGGAAGTGCTGATAAGAGGGGTGACTTATTCCCCCATCAAAAATAGTCAAAACAGCTGTAATTCCAACTATGACTGTTACACTGGTGTTGGCTCCTTTGTATTTTGTCCTGCCTGATTTGAACTTTATTCAATAAAACACTGAGACATTACCTCTGGTTCTTTAAATGGCGTGCAGACACTGTATGGGACAACAAATATTTAAAAAGGTATACAGATACAGAAGTAAAACTCTCAGCTCATGAACCAGCTCAGCCAAGTGTCAACCTGTTGCCAACCTTTAAATCAACCATGGATGGACTTGAGGTTGCCTGGATCAACATAGTCTGTGTCCGCTGTCATCGTGCCAGTGATGAAGTGGCAATGTAAAAAGTCCGTCTACATGGGCACAGGTGGCTCCAATGAAGCAAGTAGTACTTCGGCACTATGCCACCGCCTCTGACAGCGCACTACGCAGACTTGATCAAACAGCAGCTGCCCCCAGCATTTTCTGGTCACGTGCCAAGGATTAGTGAGGTATGGTGGAAAGCTGACAACTGACAGGTGCTAATGATGTAACCTTGGGGACACAATCAGGGGAGCATCAGGGGACCAATAAAAACACTGAAGGAGTTAAGCACCTGAGTTTAGCTGATTATGATCCATTCAGCACAGGCATTATCGTTTAACCTAACCGTCATCTAAAGTTTCATGTTTTTCTTACAAATCTGGACCATATTCCTCAAACATCTAAATGAAGATGTGACGTTGTGCATGTGATAGAATTATTTATAAAAACAATCAACATGACACAGCCGCAGCTTATGATAACATTAAAGTATCAGAGCAAACTATTTTTATAGCAAGTGACATGCACTCACCGTCAAACACACCGATAGTTTGACCTGTGAGCCACAGACTACAGTGGCTGTGTCGACATGGTCTCACTCGTACAGTTTCAACACCTAATTCATTATCAGCTTCTGCAAGGTCCTGCCATTCCCAGTTAAGTAAGTGGCAGGATATAAAAAGCAGAGGAGCCGTGCGTGTACACATTAGTAAGTGTGATTAACTGTAAAACGCATAAACCTGGGGTCAGATCTAAAAAGGAAAAAAGAATCCACTTCTATATTAATCAACAGGCATAGCTGGAACGTTATGCAGGGCAAATGATGGGAGCATGGAGTGATTTAGATATCACAAAACTTTCTTCAACACAACTCACAAATGGACACATTTTACAACCACACTGAACATTTTCACAACTGACTCCAAAAATGTACAGGCTTTAAATTTACTAATGACATTTCAGTATTGCCTATGCTAATCTATATTTGCCTGGTGTGGTCTGTATGTGCTGCGCATACAGTTGCCATCATGATAATGAAGAGAAATTCTAAAACTGCGTGATACGATTCTTCATACACAAACCAGGCAGCACTAAAGTGCAACATATGGAATTAGTGATTTTTGACGTTTGTTCATATAGTACTTAAAGATAGACTGTGCAACCTTTTTCATTGTATTAAATGTAAATATGCATCTTTATGTGCAAAGGTGGCGCCAAAGACTCCTGTGACACAGGCTCAAAGAACAGCCTGAAAGCAATGAGGCGATATTCGAAGTGCAATCTAATCGAACCTGAAAAGTACGTTTGGCAGCATTCTCACTATTGCAATTCTAAAACCATGATGAGGGGTAGTGCAGAGCGTGGTGGAGTATAAAGCATTGGTTTATCTTAACATATCATATGAATTACAAATTTAGAATTTTTAGGGTATGAAATTACTAAATTCATTAGCAAGTTATTTTGGTCACTGCATATACTGCCAAGATTAGACAGATTGAACAGATTAAAGCACTTTTTTTCTCCAGTCCGTCAAACAAGTGCTTGTTTATTAAGATGTAAAATGTGTGGTGTCGGTTAATTACATGTTTTGTAAAATGTGCTTTATACATTTCAGAAAAATATTCTGAAAATAAACTGAGTTTTCATAATTATCTTGTTCCTTTCATAAACAACAATATTGTAGCATCACATATTCATAGTCAGAGTCACTAATCATCCAAAAAACAAACTATTATTGTCAGAAAAGAGGACTAGCCCAACAGTTTAGATTCACAATCACCTAACAACTCGGTAAGCTCTAAGTGATTTTGTCAATGAGAATGCTCAAGGAGCAAGCACATCCTACGACCGGCCCCTATTATCAGTGAGACCAAGAATTAGGCAAGCTTTTCACACACCACTTGAGCCATGACATCAGCCTCTGATGAAAGGTAGGGAAAGGCGATAAAGGAGCAAAAAGGCAGCAGAAGGACAATGACAAAAGAGCGGCACCAAAACAAGGAAATAAACTGAACAAAGGGAAATCAAAAGGAATGTGTGTGTTTGTGTGAGAGAGACACAGAGAAAGCGCGCGAGAGAGAGGGAGAGAGAGAGAAAGAGAGAGAATGTGAGCTATGAGAGTAACCTGTTGTTACACTGTGTACTTGTATCACATTCTCCTATTCCCCAATGTCCTGCCCTGATTAACTCTGCTCCTGTGTCTCTCCCTCAAACATGCATGCCCACATCATGAACAAACACATACTGTCTTTATTAGTTACTCGAAACTGGCAGGTGCAACAGAGTCAACGCTAACACAGATGCAATATACAAGGCATACTTTCTGCCCATTGGTCATCAATCAATTCAATGTCCAATGAGTGACCATAAGGTGTGAAGAGTCTCTGAGAAGCTGTTCATTGGTGCAGCAGCACCAACCTGAGAGAGAGCAGCCAACTGTTGCTCATCATATTGCATCCTGCAGCATGGCTTCATCTCCCTGAACAGGAAGTACGCAGTAACAGACTAGAGCAAAAATATGCTAATAACACTAATACCTGCAGAACACACTCACTGGCCAGCGATGCCACACCGGGAGCAGTATGAGGTTACGGGAGTGATAGTGTAACGCTTTGTGCCTCCTGGTCACCTCCACATGCTCTCTGTTCGCACAGCATTCAAATGGGACTTACAGATACCATCCATCGCTGCTGGCTTCCCCCTCCCACCATTACATCATCCTTTTATTCCAGATAGCAGGTAGTACCAAAAACACAGTGGGGAGTGAATGACTATCAGCACCAGGATATGCAGTAAGAGAAGTATGCAAAACATCCAAAAATATGCCATAAAATATACCATGAAATATATTAGTGCAAAGGCAAAAGAGTATAGATTTTTGATTCCATCCCTCTTTAAATTAGAGACAGGTTGGTTTGTGCATTTCATACATTGGCCTGAGGTAATAGACCATATTCATAGGTTTAGTAATTGCATTTTGGCAATATTATAAGTCTTGGCATCATAAAATCAAATCGCACTTTTTTTCTAAAAGGAGAAGATATTCTTTAATATCATAAACTCAGTGTGTGTATACCAGTTGTTTGCAGCACTGTCCTGCACAGTCAAAGTACAAGCTAACAATAGAGATTACCCTAAGCACTTAGGATGTAGGTTAAAGACGGATTCTCAATTCATGATTATTGCTGTGAAGCATCATCTTTACAACTAATGCTGGGCAATATTTTTTTTCCACAGCCTAAAAGCGTGTGGTCTCAGTATTTAACATAATAGCAGCCCTGACCGCATCTTCCATTAACGTACTGGAAACACAGTCCACTGGAATGCGCTTCAGCTGAAACAGAGGCGACCTCACCGCATCCCGGATGAGCTGATTCATTTGCCCTGGTCTCGCCCATTACAACTACAGGGTAATTTTTGCTGTGCAGTGCACATAAAACCCTGAATATAGCTTGTTTACCTCCTGAAACAGCACGGGAACTCAGCTCTGGGTCAGGGCTGCTAAAAGCGGCGCGGAGGGACAGATATTAGCACCACAACAACTACAACAACACTGCGTGAACATACCTTAAAACGACCAGATTAAGTTACCAGATTAGTAAACATGTCGTCAGGTAACCGCCAACCTCCCCCGTGTGAGAGGGCTGGGACCCTGGCATGAAGAGCGCAGACACACACAACACAGACACACAGTGCGGGAGCTAGCGCGGTGTCCTGTGATGAAACCGTACACCTGTTTTTCGTCGCGCATGGATGTTGCCGGTGTCGGGCAGTTAACCGAAGGCGACTCCCTCTCTCCGGGGCTCGCCGCTCTGGCTCGGGTAGTAATGCGGTGAAGCTCACGACCCAAGCCTTCAAGGAAGAGGTGACGCGGCGGCACAATAAACTTACCGCATGTAGAGGTTTTTGATGTTCGCACCGCGGTGCAGCGCCGCTCTGCCAGGCTGCGAAGCACTCGGGTCTATCCAGAAATGGACTGAACCTGCCTCCCGCTTCCGTTTTAATTATTAGTGAATGATGCCGGGGCTTCGTGCGCAAAATGGCCTCTGTTAATTTCATTCAGCTACGTTCCTCCGCGAGCTTCTCATTGGGTCGCCGCGTAGCCATGGCAACGCCCGCGGTTCAATCAGTGCAGGCAGGGCACGGCGGCACACAGAGGGGCCTGTGTGCTGCTCGTTGCTAGCAGGAAGGTGAAACACGTTTATGGAGCCTACACGCTGTCTCTGACGATGTTTTATATTTCACGTGTCAACAAACCCAACGTGGAGACCAACAGTAACAATTATCTGATCTACAATACCATATAAGTACTATTACAGGCAGACGTACTGTTTGAGGCGCATGTAAACATGGGCAATGCTGTTTATTTTGACTCAGTCACACATACACAGTGCTGCTGCTGCAAATACTCTCATGAGCACCAAATCCACAACTTAAAATAGTTCCAACCAGGCTTAGGAAGTGATACCCGTGCGCTAGGAATAACCTAAGGGTAGCAAAATGTCTATCTTATGTGTTTTCCAGCACTGCCAGATTAAACTTCTAGAGGGCCCAGGGGCAAAAAGTTTGTGGTTGGACCCCCTGTTAACCCCCAATATAGTATGCTCTACAACTTGACGATTATTTAAGCATTATAAGTTAAATATTTCAAATAGATGAGTATGAGAACATTAAAAGATTTCAAAAGATATTTAAATAACTTATTGTTTAATTATCATGGGTAAATTGTAAAAAATACTTTTTTGGGTGGTTTTGGTCTGGTCTTTGGTGTGTGTGTGGTTCCCCACACTGCCTGGCTGATAACCCACCATCATTTCCCTGTCAACATAATGTGTCATACTGCTTCAAGGGAAATGTTGATCTATTAATAATCACAAGGAAGTTGTAGTATGACTTTGCCCAGAGACGTACTCAAAGTAGGCTAAAACTGTGTTTTGAACATATGATTGCAAAGAACTGAAATCCTTAAACATTAAAATCAAGCCCTAAATGTTTTCTTTATCTTGACAGAGATATGGAGATATGGATTAATATCAGCCCTGGAAGGATGTTGGTTTTAACACACATCAAAATTAAACACCAGGAACTGACTTATGATTTTGTGTCTTTAAGTGTTGGACTGCAACAAAACAGTATTTGTGTTCATTTACCAAAACAAAGCAGCTGAACCGTGTCTTGGGTTTTTAATGGTTTAACTGAGGAATTTTCCCCCCTGCGTGTTTGTCTGACCCTCTCTCTTCCACACACACCAAACTGTTAAATTATTTACAGATTGGATGGTATCCCTTTAAAGTCAATACTTGGTATCCTGAGACTAACCTAGCCCTTACATATTTTTGTCTGTAAGTATTTTAACTAATTACAAATGTCTCAATGTAATACCAGATACAGTGCAAACGTAAAGAAAGAAAGTGAAAGGTTCTCTATTGCTCATAAATTCTTAAAACCTTTTGACACCTATTACACATGGTCTGGTGAGTTGATACAGATGCAGAATCAGACATAAAGACAAACTATTACCCTTTAGCATAAAGAAACTGACACTCAAAGAATTCAGTTTTTATGCAGATATGTAACAGATATAATTGTTTGTCAGCTTATTAAATGTGTGGTCATCTATTAAGGTCTAAAATACTGCAGCTTTGAGACAAGGATGATTCAACTGAGTAGCAGCATAACATACACTGCTTTATATAAGTAAATCCTAATAATGTAATTTGTATATATTGGAATTTATAATAAAGCCTAAAACATGAAAGTAATGACTACATTTCACTGTCAGTGACATAGTTGATATTACTATACCAGTAGGACCATGTTTCTTTATATAATACAACATAAGATATCTGTCTTATATCTGATATGACTATTAACTAATTCTATCCTAATAATAAATATCCAGTGAGCATGTTTAAAGCTGAAATTATCTTTTGCTTTAAAAACCAAGCATAAAGAACCCTTTCTTTTGGCTGCATTAAAGGTGTCCAGATTTAGACTGTTATTGATAGCTGACCTTTGTGAGGTGTCAACAAGACCACATCTGTGAGTGTTAGTGTGAGTGTGTGTGTACATGCGTGTGCATGCCTGTGTTTGGTCTTTTATCACCAGCTGTTATGTGCAGTATAGGCAGCCATTAGTGGATCATACTGTTGTCAAGAGGGAGCATTTTATAGGTGATATGCTATCCAGAGACATATTATTAGCAATCTATTTTGACAAGACAAGGAAAGATGATGGAGCACCTTGTGTCTGGTATGCAGTGGTCCTATGATGATACAGTCACAGACATACTCACGGTAGAGCTTTGAACATTAAAGCCCAACATACAATTGGCAATGTTTCAAGAGTCTTTACCAACTGCCTCCAAGAGTCAAAAATGTACAAAGCATTGATAGAAGAGGGGGCCAACTCTGTGCAACATTTAGTGGAGTCAGGTGTTGACCAAAAGCTGGCCTTGGACATAAGATTCTGAGGGTGACCATGGCCAAGAAGTCTGCAATCCACACACATAATCTCAGATCTGTGCTAGTCCTGCACCCTAAAGCATACATGTAATGATGTTTCCATTAAGAATATTTCTATTTTAGGAACTTTATCTTCATCAAACTTATGTCTACAATATTTAATTCACAAGCGTTAACATACAGAGTACTACAGTCATTCCCAGCCCCACTAAGAATAGCTCACAATAAAGGGGAGCAGCTTGGCACATTGATCTTGTGAAAAAATAACTCTTTTATCAGAGCAGTGTCACAATGAGATCCACATTTGGAGCGACTGATACTGAGGTTCACTCATCTGCTCAGTGTTAATGCAGAATCAGTGGTGTTGAATAATTGGAGGACACACAGTATGAGTGCATGACAGACAGTATAAGTGCATAGTGTCTGGAAATGACATAATCTCCATCTACTTACATTTCAGACTTGCTTTGATGTCTAAGAGCTGACCAGGTGAAATGTCTAAGCAAATCTCTCAGAACCAGGCTGCTGATGTAGAGTCCTGCGTCATCTCTCTGTATAGCAGTGTCACTGATGAAGGTGCATACCTTTCTTATTTTCTGGCTATAGGCTTGTATAGTACTTTTTATGATAACAATAATGTTTAATTTCTTTGTTAGAATAATTTTCCCTTCATTAACCGCTGTTAGTTTGATGTCTAATGATCTTAATTAAGCATCATTGGCTACTGCCACTATCAATCCATCCGTACGCTGATAAAATACAAACCCTGTTATCGTTCAAGCATAGAATTACAAATTACACTAAACCAACAGTCACGAGACCGCCACCTTCCCACTGCTCCATATCAATCAAACATAGAAATCCAGTGAAAATGGCAGTTTCACTTGCAACTCTTCATCCTGTATGAACAGCTGACACTGCAGTGTTATGATGGATGGAGAGGCTGACACAACAGAAAACGGGAAAATGGATTAAGAAAGACAGATGGTAATAGAATAACAAATGCCCCTTTGAAGGACATAGTGTCACAGGCTAAGTTCTAGCTTATACAAGTTGAACCCCTACTGCTGCATGTAACAAATAAAATGTAGAGATGTGATGCTAGGCATGAGTCAGCCAGGTGCATTTCTACATTTTCATCATTTTATTTAATTGGAATTTAAATAAACATTTTCAGTAGATGGGAAATTTTTATGGTATATCATAAAATATCAATGTCTGGGTCCATTTGAAGGGACCACTGTATTCAGTTTTTTCAAATAATGTTTTTCATTGACTGGTAACATAATTATAATAGTGCTGAAAATGTTTTGCAGAGTTAAGTGAGTTAATCTCTTGAAATATTTGTCTTGCAGAGGTTTCTAATAATATAAAATACCTAAAAATGCATTCCCTGATTTAGTCAAAAAATTGTTGGTGTCGTGGTCTGTGTGAAATGCTTGCGTTGCTCTTAAGGTGGCACTGACCAATAATTTCTATAATAAAAAATTACTCACTCAGACAAAGCAATTATTACTATTATATTTTTAGCCTGTTTTAGCTAAATGTTTTGGTTGTGCTTGTCTATTTCTAGCCATAAGAGGCAGCTGGTTAAAATCTCAGATACAAATCTGTGCTCTACCTGCCCAGCATCATGGTGCATTCAGACAAAAGTAAAGCTAAAGGCACATTTATTTTTTGATAATAATTATGTGTTAATGCATAAATAAGCTAAGAAACACATTTTGGACGATATATGATGCAACGATAGTTGCATATTAGAAAATTTTTGCTTTTGCAGCTACAACAATTGGAAACATGGATTTCCAGAGTCCTGAGTAAATACTATCTCAGTCACAACACCTGCATGTAAAACCAGCTCATACAATAGTCTCGTTAAAAGCAACAGTGATAGTTACACTCATTACCGTGATGTCATGGACATATGTAAAGTCAAGACCTGCTCTGCTTTAGCCTTTTAAATAAGGAGTCAGCAGCTGTCGAACACTGAGAGGCAGCTCACACCAAGCAGTAGAGACTGTAGTTGTATAACGAGTGAAACATTGTAATTACAACAGGAGGAAATTAGCACACTGTTAAGTTCCAGAGTGCTATTTTCTCTATCTCTTCCTCTCATCATTTTCTGAACTGTGAAACTATACAGAGGATAATTGTTAATTTCTAAAACTCACAAACAACTAACTTTTTTTAGATTCAAAATGGATCATGAAAAATTCAATTCAAACTTCCTGGAGTGTCAGGTTAGAGATGTTGAAAACTGTTAAGCTTTCAGTAGCAGCATGATTACTCAAATTGTTACAGAAGTCATTGTAAGGATTCTGTTAATTTCTCAGACGTTTCACTTTTTAATCATTAGCAACATGGGTCTGTTGATGGCACTTTTGGTGATCTTTTACCATACCACCCTGATACTGGAACACCTAATCTTCTCATAACATCATCCACCTCTCTCCTTTCCCTTATGAGGGCATGAAGGGAAGGCAGAGCTTATGCCTATTATGCAACCTATCTTTTCATGTTTCCCACATGTGTCTTCTCAACACAATGACTGATAGACAGTCTCTGGAACACATTACTAATATTACTCTGCACTTCACCCACCACAATACCCCTCACTGTGGGTAAGCCAGGCCTCTCCTGTTTGGCTGTTAAGTGGATTGATAAGTAGTGTTGTGGCTGATGAAATGTTGCATAGCTGGATGCCACCTAGAATATCAGGAAGGAAGAAATTCATTGTAGACAAAGCAATGTAAGTTTACACCGTGAGCATAAACATACACATACAGGTTCATTACGGATTTACGTTTATGATTGGAAACCCTCTATTATACAGTTAGCTACCACACACCCAACTATAGCGTCACCATCAGACACGTGGCAGGCTCATTTGTCTGGGAGGTAGCTGAAGAGACAGTACAGTGACACCTGACAGTTCAGGATAAACTGTCCTTGATGCGAAGCTAATGTTCAGGTTTTACACCACTATGTTAAGCTGTGATGAATTCTGCTATATACATCCGCCGAATCATCCTTATTTTGAGCTAGACATGCCATTGTGTCTTTGTTTCATATTGTTGCCTGCCAGTAGAGGGCAACACAGGGATCACCTTCATCAGGTCTGTTAATCTTTTCATCCATTTGGTCAGGCAACAGTTATAGTCACTTCTTCTTCCTTGTTTACTGTGGAGGAACTTTTTAAAATATTTGACATATTCCAAGTTTCACACGTGTATATATTTGAACTAGACTTAGCAATTTCAGAAGAAATCGCGTGGGGGAACATGACTGACTTTGTCTTTGACAAAGACAAAAAGGTGACAAAGATGATAAAGATAAAAAGTTGAGAAAGATTAAAAGTTGAGCAAAGACAAAGTTGACAAAGATGACAAGCTAATGAAAAGAAGAAGACAAAAAGAAAAAGTTGAAAAGAGACAAAGATGACCAACGACAAAGTTGACAAAGATGACAAGCTGATAAAAAGAAGAAGACAAAAAAAGTGGACAAGAGACAAAGCTGAGCAAAGACAAAGTTGACAAAGATGACAAGCTGATGAAAAGAAGAAGACAAAAAGAAAAAGTTGAAAAGAGACAA
>JAUMHF010000001.1:5183828-5210713 GCA_032359275.1 Microctenopoma steveboyesi
AAAGTTGAAAGATGATTCCCATAGACGACAATGTTAAAAAAACGATGAAAAAAGCTGAATAAGTTGAAAAGTATAAACGTTGATAAGCTGAAAAGTAAAAGCACACCATTCCCGATGAAGACGCACGCTTAGAAGTTTGAACGAAGTTTCTACGACAAAGCATCTAGGAGGAGTAGGCGAACGAAAAAAGGGCGGAAAAATAATTATAAAGAGAAAAAGAGAATATCAATAGTGTGGGAGCATCGAATGCTCCCCCACTAAATAAAGAGACCAGTTTAGAGGTGGAGAATAGTAGGTGCCTCCATTAAAAAGAATGGCAGGCACCTAATAATCTGCAGAAATGTGTTTGTATCCAGAGAGGAAATGTGGATAAAAAATGATTTAAAGGTTGAAAAACTTACTCTATCCTCTAAACGGGATGAACGAATGGAGGATAAACAGCTAATTAACTGTGTTTTATTTTAGGTTTCAGTGCCCTGTGTCACATTAAGGATTATTTTAGCACAAACATTTAACAGGAAATGGCAATAACAGTAATGTACAGTTGCTAATGGTTCTAGTATCTTTGGGGCAAAGCATTTTGTTCAGGCTCAGACATTTTTAGGATAAGGAATGTGATCCCTGAATGTCCTTCTTCCTTCTTTGGTAACAGTGCTGCTGTGCTCCAACAAAAGAAACCAGTTCTGACCACATGACCCTAGGAAATATTTGTGTTTTTAGCCAAAGAAGGATGAACTTGTTGAACAAAAATGTCACAAGTGTTTATTAGCTGCTCATACAATTCATGAACCGTCATCAAAGACGTGTCTCTTTTCAGGGATGTGTTTCTCAGGTCACATGTTCTTTTCTTGTTCAGTTCTCTGTATCTGTATCCCAACAGCACATTATCTTCACCTGGCTGTAATTAAAATAACATGGCATGGCTAAGCTTTGCTTCATCTTGTCCTGAATGATGATGATAAGAGACGGCTAATATAATTTTAGGAAATTCTGCTGGTTTTCAATTTGTTTAATATTGATGTCCTTTTTTTCTTTTCCTTGTAAAAATCCCTCCATCCATGTCTTTTTCAATCAAGTAGACACTAAGTCCCATCTGCTAACTATCACTGACAGGCTGGGTTGTTGGTGCTTCAGGCTTTTGTAGCCAAAGCTTATGGTGCTGGCACAAATCTCTGCCTGACTTCCATGCACTTAGTGTGGTGTTAGAAAGGTGTAATCTCCCTCTGAAAAGGCCACTTGTCCCAGAGCTTTTAACACACGGCCAAAGCCCAGTGGCTTCAACTATTCACAATATCCTTGCAAAAGTGGGTGACAAAGCTTGCAGCACAGTGTGGCACAGATTATACTGGTTGTCTTCACATTGCCTTCAGAGGATGAAATAAAAATGCAGTTAACATGGTCATAAAAATGTGCAGCCTAATCATTTTAGATCGAAACAAACACACTTAAACAGCACAGCTAGTCACAGCATCTATTTAGTTCCTTTGATGTTTAAATGCATGAGCACGCTGTTATTATAGTAATGTCGGAACATCCCCTCGAAGCCGCTCTAATCAGCATTTTATGTTAGTCATGAAAACAAAACAAGTAACTCAGAGTGATGGATTCACAGGAAATCACATACAGGTCGCCTGAGGTTGTCGTAGCACCGCGGAGCTAAATGGTTTTGATTCTACACACAGCTTCTGGGGTCATTTACACCACTTATCAATCTTGTCTCCAGCAGAAGCAAGCAGCTCTTTTTAGCAAATACAAAACAAAACAGAATTCTCCTAAAACCCACCATTTGCCTCAGTAACATGATGAGACTGAAACAGAGATACAAAAAGAGTAAATGTTCATCAAGTGGCTCCGAATAAAATGCTACATATGTAACTTTGTTTTTTAATCAGATCAGAAACGGGTAACGTTGCAGTTGTACTGCAGCTGGTCTAGTAACAAAATGATGTAGCCTTAATATAATTGTTTGTTAATCTGCCACATTTCCAGCTATGGTGAATTGTCTTTCCTTGCATTTTACAGAGCTGCACTGCAGAGAGTTAACAGTACAGTAGTAGATGCATGCTGCTGATTCCAGGTCAGTATTGACGTCCTGTCCCCCTGGGGATCACTTATAGTGAGAAAAGACCTGAGTCGGCACTTAGTGAACACTAGACGGTGATGAGAAGCACACACCATCAGCTAATGCTTAAATAAAAAAATACAATGTATTTACAAGTTGCAGCAAACAGTAACATTTTTATTTATGTGGCTAAATTTTTTCTATATTTTTTATAACTCTGGGATATTGGGAAATCTCTTTGAGTGGCAATTAGTGCCAACTGTCATCATCTGTGCAGTGTGACACATAATGGAGTCATCCTTACAGTAAGTGTGTTCATGTCCTTAATGAATCACACAACCTAATATGGAACAATAAGAGCGATACACCCATGTCCTGTTCTGCTCTGTTTCCTGACAACATTTTCAGCTTGAAATCAAAATACACATACACTCGCACACCTTAACGGTTTGCCCCTCCCTCCCTCTAAATGTGTAATAACTGCTGTGTTCATGGACAGGCTGTGTGTGAGTGGCTGACGTTTGGAGTATGTCCTCCAAACATCATTGGTCAGCAAACTGGGGAGGGGGAGATATACTGCAGTGTCTTTTTTTCTGCACAGGGCAGTGAGAACATGCTATAACGTCACCGCCGTTGCCGGCACCCCTCCTCGTATCTACTACACTTTCCATCACCCACAACTCCATCTGCCCGTTATTGAAATTCTCTGTCTCACTTTTGTCCTATGTCTCTTTTGTTTTATGACATTACTCACTAGCTTTTCTGTTTTATTTTCACCGGTCGCTTGTGAAAAGGGGATATTTATGTCTCTTATGCTCGAAATATCACTGCAAAGTCAAGGTAGACTTAACTTACACTTCTCACAACTAAGCTACACACATCAATTATTACATCTCCGTTAGAATACAACTGTTACCATTAGCCACTCAATAACATCTAAAAAGCAAATACAACAGGAGGTACAAATTCTACAGTGTATCTTAATGTTCTGTGAATATTTAAGTTACCATGTGAGGTACCGTACTTGATTATATAACATCCACCGTGTATACGTAGCCGTTGAAGAGCTAGGAGGGCAAACTCACCTTTTGTTTCAAGGCATTCCAGCACTCCAGAGATTCAGTCTGCAAATGAGGGAGAGGAGAATTACAGAGCTGGTAAGATGAGGAATGTGACACACACAAACACTCCCATTGATGGAGCCGCTGCCACCCACCCACCAGTTATCCTTTTTGCATGAGTGCATTCACATGTACGCATGACACGCACTGGCCGCACTCTAGCTGTAGTCAGATGTGTAGCAGTGCCTGTCAGTCAACCTGCAGTACAGTAAGGGTGTTTCTCCTGTTACTCTTAATTCTCCACTCCAGAGTCAAGTTGTTTCCTTTGTGAAAATCTGATTTGCACCTGATTCCCGTCAGCTTTCATGTCTCTGTTTGTCTCCTTTTCCTCTTGAGCTCTTCGCTGGGCACCTTGTGATTCCGCCAGTGTTACAGCGAGATGAAGCTGCAACAATTCCCTGCTGCATCATTTGCTCTGATTCTCATTGCGGCCCTTTCTGCTCCATTTGCTCGCTGTTTATTTTATAGCTGTGTTTACCACAGAAAAGCCTTCAGTCCTGTCTTTCTTTTGTTTTATGACATTACTCACTTAACCCCTACAGTGCTGGCCATGGTAACTCTCCACACTTACAGGTCTTCGGCCAACCAGCCATTGGCATAAAGCCCTGTAAGCTGTCTCGTCTTAGCACTGGGCTAAACCAATCAGGTGGACTGAGGAATATCCCTGTAAAACCTGCTGTATTAATCTGAAGGAAGGGTAAAGGTGAAAAGACAGGAAATCTATATGTCCATGTGGACTTGTGTGACTATGGACGATGAGCAGATTATTTCATGGGGCACAGGACAAGAACATGGAACAATTGTGAAACGATTTTGCTCAACCACAGTATTAATCCTGGTATTAGAAAAAATACTGTGATAAAGGGTTACATCATGGTTAGTGTCCTCCCTCCATAAATCTCCACGCAATCATTGTGGACAGGAACCCGAAAGATGCTAGTGCCACAAAGGGAATTTGCATTAAAAGATATGAAACAATGTTTGTATGAAAAGCCTGCAAGACTTGGTGTGAGTGAGCCTTTCAGCTGAATGCTATCAGCCTGCTCAACAAATGTATTTCAAATCCAGGTATCAGCCTATTTCCCGAATGCCCGAATGCCAACCTAATTAACACATTGTGGCTCAATGTGGTTATTAATGCAAATATGATTAAAGATTTGAAACAACACATCATGAGTGACTGGAGAGTGAACTGTTAACAGAAAATTATAGCAATTATAAGAATGGTAATATCTTTATTTAGCTTTTTCTGTAAAGCACAATTATGAATCAGTGTTATTAATGATGATGATGATGATGATATATCACTTACCCATAATCTACAAGCAATAAGACAGTTATTGCTTTTTTGCCAGTTTAGTTGATCTATTGTGGTTGAAATAAATGGCTCCTTTAGCACACCAGCAGCAGGTCATTTCTGCTTTTGCATTACTGCTGATCTCTATAAATGCCTTTGGCGGTATAACTATATCTTCAGATGTATTGGTGCCTGGACAAACTGTCTCAGTAAGAGGATTACTTCTACTTGGAAAGACACATTCATTTACTTGATATGTGTGTACTTTTATACCAGACATAAATACCTATTTTACAAAAACTAAGAAGAAAATATTATCTCCATTCACTGGTCCATTTGTTTATGTCAGTCACTAAACCCTGCATCTTAACTTTGCACTTTGTTATTCTGAGCTACTGGTCATAATGTTCATCAGGTGAAAAACTGGGGTAAGGCTGCAGTTCTTGCTGCACTGTTTCCAACAGATCAAGCATCCTACAGAGTCCCATATACTGTGTTACTGTCAGGGTGCCCAGAACTATTACCGGGACATTGAGGGACTCAACAGTAGTGCTTTACTGCCCTCTAGTGTTCATTTTTAAGTAAGCCTGTTTTGTATTGATTTATTTATATTCCACTATTGTTTAATTTCTCTAGAGTTGCTCAAAGAGATTCGAGGATTTAAATTAATAAAACTACAACATTATTCTGTGAGAGTTTTTGTGCTTCTTGCATTAAATGATTAAGTAAATAACCCACCCCACCATAAAACTTTAAAGTTCAGTTTTTCAATTCAGTTTTATTTATATAATGCCAATTCACAACAGATAGTATCTTGAGGCACTTTACATTGTAGGGTTTAAAACCTTACAAAGATAGGTAAATACAAAATAATATGGAAAACCCAACAGTCCCACTTGAACAAGCACTGAGGCGATAATGGAGAGGAAAAACTCCCTTTAGAAAAAGGCTCTGCCTCCCATTCTACATTTAGAAACTCTAGGAACCACAAGTAGACCAGCACTCTGAGAGCAAAGTGCTCTGCTGGGATAATAAGTTTCAGGTCTTTAAGATATGTTGGGGCCTGATCATTTAGCGCCTTATATGTGAGGAGAAGGATTTTAAACTCTATTCTAGATTTAACAGGGAGCCAATGGAGAGAAGCTAATGTAGGAGAAATATGATCTCTCTTGTTAATTACAGTCAGTGAGAAGGTGACCTTGAGCAAATAAAAGAATGGCCAATAAACTGTCTAAAAGAATTAACTGTTAATTAAATGTGTGTAATTGCAGAGGCAGACATATAACATCAAATGCAATTTGTAGATAATATAATTAATTCTATTTGGATTCTGTCCAAATGTAACTGCCAAACTTAAAAAGAAATGTGATTATATAGACTGGAGCAGCTGGCAGTTCAAGTCAGCGTAAGGCAGTAACACTTACTGACTGAGTTATTACTTAATTATTGTCAACCACAGTAAGACTAGAACAAGCAGTACTGGCTAACACAACGATACATCTGTTATTGGCATTTACGGTAAAACTCTTTGCGCATCTACTCGTAAATGTTCGGTGTTTTTGCCGCACACTGTAAACACAGTGTCCTCAATCTGTTTGTACTAATATTAACCTTGAATGTCCGCTGGTAATGAAACGTTGAGAGCGAGCGTTTCCCAGATGATACCTCAGAGCTGTACTCCAGACTATAAAATGATATTATTTAAATATTTGATATCAGGGACTGTGTTTCCTTATGTCTTAAAGCACTCCTGGTAATTGGTTCCTCGTTTTTCTTCCTAGCTACAGCTTCGTTTCAACTTTACTCTATTTTTACATATCCACTATTGACTCCACACCTCTCCTAGAAAAAATAATATTTCATTACAGTCCACAGTTTTATTGCACCAGTCACATTATGGGAGCGATGGCGTTACTTTGGAGTTGATTTAAACTATTACTAGGCAGAAAAGCAGACTAATCCCATATTTAAAAGCCACATTGTTTCTGCCCCATAAAACGCGACTTTAGGCGACTGTGGTGCGTTTAGGTTCCGCGTCACACCGTAAGAGGAGAGACGCGCTGCAGGATACAGTGGCCCAGTCTAATGACGATTTATAGCTTATTATAGATAGATGTCGCGGTTTGATTTCAGTCTGGATGTCGTTGGGATACACCCTAGACTGCCTGACTGCGCCTTTTAATGTCACATGATCACCTAAACACCACGCCTTACCAAATTCTTGCCAAACTTGAGCCATATTGGAGAGGGGTTTACAGAACCTAATCTGACTGGGTCTACTGTAATTTGTCTGATGTAGTATGGATTTCATTCAAATGTCTTCACCCCTCTGGTTCCCCTTCGGCATAAAATAGTTAGAATATTGTGGAAGTGAAACCGGAGCAACAATTGAGCATTTCCTCATTTGCTTGCTTGTCTGTTTTCCAGCGCGCACCGGGACCCCGCGTGGAAGAGCGCATCTAAAGAACACGCAGTGTGGAGGAGTCATGAGATGCAACTGATGCGAAGCGAAGACAACGTTGGGTAAGAACTTCACAGCTATTACTTTTGATGTCTTAGCCTGCGTTAAAGGGGGTCAGATGACAACGTGGCACCTTCCTGTAGTTATACCTTATGTAATTGTCCCCTTCTGGTCCAAGGACAGCCTTATGTTTGTGTAACAGACACGTTTTCTGTCCACACTTTAACACAACAGTGTTTTATCTGTAATAATTAGTGAGTTGTGATCAAACTTTGTATATTAACAATAGATGCATTGGCTGCGTCTGCAGTGGAGTGTGTTGCTATGAGTGATGTACCCACACAAAATTATAATTTTAGTTAGTGTTTTTCTCTAGAGTTAGTGAGGAGAAAAACAAAACAAAATCTAGGGACTAGTCAGCTTTTTTCTTGCTAGAACAACTCTAAATATTTTGCAACTGCTAAATATGTCAACAGCTATGCAAATATTTCCCATGTGATGTTTATATGATTATAAAAAGTCAAGGTTCTTAACTAAATATTTTCTAATCTTAAAAATAGATTTTTATGGCTTATGTGGATGTTATCTATCCTTTTTTTTTAAGGTTTTTGAAGCAATGTGTGGCCCTCGTTCTCTTCCTCTAACATGGGTGATCATCATATGTTATTTAATTACGGGGCACTGCGTGGCCTCGCAGAAGAAAACCACCTGTCACGTGCAAGATGGCAGAGCTGACTGCAGCCACCTGAGCCTCCAAGCGGTCCCTCCAAACCTTCCCAGCAACATCACTAGTCTGGATATGTCTCACAACAGATTGGTTAGGATCGGACCTTTATCACTAAAGCCATACCCGAGCCTCATTCAACTTGATGTCAGTTTCAACAGTATTGCCAAGCTGGATGGTGGTTTGTGTCAGACACTGCCTTTCCTGCAGATGCTGAACATGCAGCACAATGAAGTGCACGTTCTGCAGAAGCAGGATCTGAGCCATTGCACCAGCCTAACACAGCTGAATTTGGCCAGTAATAGGCTAAAGCTAGAAGGAGAGCCCTTCTCTGTTCTGCAAGTACGTACTGTCTCCTTAACACTGATGTGTGGGGTCAATAACGGCCTGAGAGATAAATAGAAAGAAAGCATTATTATACATCATAAACAATACACCACAGTATGTCACAGCACTTTTGGTGGTTGTTATGCATTGCATTAGTGGCATTTGTGTTTTCATTCTCCTTCCATTATTCACAGAACCTGAAATTTCTTGATGTTTCCGCAAACAAACTCATGTCAGCCAAGCTTGGCTCTCAGCCCCAGCTGCCCAGCCTGGTGAACCTCAATCTGGCATTCAATGGCATCACTGCTCTGAAGAAGGAGGACTTTTCTCTCCTTAACCAGTCCTCCTTTCTACGAGTCCTCAACCTGTCATCAGCGTCTCTAAAAACAGTAAGAAACCTACCTGAAAATAGGAAATGAGAACATGGCTTCTGAAACTGAAGCTTGTCACACAAGACAGTGCAGCACCTTGGTTTCAGTTGTCTGTTTTATTTCCCTTTTTTATTTCATTACATTTGTTTTGTTTTGTTGCAGTTGGAGCCTGGTTGCTTGAAGCCCATTTCATGCCTACGCACTTTAATCATGGATATGAGCAATATGGGCACACTGGCCATTTCCAAACTCTGTTCAGAGCTGTCGGGTACGTCCATCGATGCCTTGTCTCTTCGGAAGATGAAGCTGGTCACACTCTCGAACACAACTTTCACAGGGCTTCAGAAAACAAATCTAACCTCTCTGGATCTGTCCTATAATGGATTGGGTAAAATTGAAGAGGGCTCATTTCAGTGGCTCTCCCAACTTCAGACTCTAATTTTGTCTCACAACAATATCAAGCATCTGACGAAAAACACATTCCACGGCCTCAAAAGTTTGAAAAACCTCCAGCTGAGCAGAGCTTTGGTGAAAAGTCATACATCCTCCACGCCGATTATCGATGATTTCTCCTTCCAACCGTTAAGTGGCCTAGAGAGTTTGATATTACAGAATACTGCAGTTCGGAACATCACGGAGCACACATTCACAGGCCTCACAAGTCTCAAGGAACTCGATATGAGCTGGAGTAGTTACACCGCACTCAGAAACATCACCAGTAAGACCTTAGTGTCACTTGCAGGGTCACCTCTCAAAAAACTAAATCTAGCCGGAACAGCGCTGTCACAGATTAATCCTGGAAGCTTCTCTGTTTTCAGAAACCTCACCACTCTTTTTCTAGACAACAATTATATCAAGCAAACCCTCACTGGCAGAGAGTTCGAAGGCCTTGGTCAAGTTCAAGAGATTCACATGGTAAACAATCACCAGACAGTCAATTTAAGCTCCACATCATTTGTTCATGTGCCAAATCTCAGGATTCTGACTTTGGGAAAAAGTCTTATATCCACAGCCTTGAACCTGAATCCCTCTCCATTCAGACCCCTACCAAAGCTCACTGTCCTGGACCTCAGCAACAATAACATTGCTAACATCAGAGAGAATATGTTGGAGGGACTTGTGAACCTGAAAGTTTTGAAGCTTCAGCACAACAACTTAGCTCGGTTGTGGAAAAGTGCCAACCTGGGTGGACCAGTTCTGTTTCTTAAAGGGGCACAGAGCTTGACAACCTTAGAGTTGGATAGTAATGGGCTGGATGAGATCCCAGTTGAGGCTCTCAAGGGTTTGAGTAAGCTCCGAGAACTAAGCCTTAACGAAAATCTCCTGAACAATCTGAAGGACTCAATTTTTGCCGATCTTAGCTCACTGCAGATTTTCCGTTTAGAGAAGAACCTGATCACAACTGTGCGGCCTGAAGTGTTCAAAACCCCCCTGAGCAACCTCAGCCTGCTTGTTATGGACAGAAATCCGTTTGACTGCACATGTGAGAGTGCCCTGTGGTTTGTGACATGGTTGAATAACACAAATACGACCAGTGTGCCAGGTCTCAGGGACCAGTATAGATGTAACACCCCCCTAGCTTACTTTAACCGCTCCATCATGGATTTTGACACCTTTTCTTGTAAAGACATGACTCCATTTCAGGCTCTTTACATTCTGAGCAGCACGGCTGTCCTGATGTTAATGGTCACTGCACTTCTGGTGCGCTTCCACGGCTGGAGGATTCAGTTCTATTGGACCATACTGATTAATCGCACATTAGGCTTTAGTGACGCCAAAGTTGAAGAGGGGAGAGAATTTGAGTATGACGCTTATGTCATACATGCAGAGGAAGATGCCTGCTGGGTGAAGAAAAGGCTTTTGCCTTTAGAGAATGATAATTGCAGTTTTTGTCTGCAGGATCGAGATTCAGTCATTGGCACACCGTACCTTGAGTCCATTGTTGAAAACATAAGAAACTCTAGAAAAATCTTGTTTGTCATCACCGAAAGTCTTCTCAACGATCCCTTGTGTAGACGGTAAAATAAACATACACTGCTGTACATGTTGTTACACATTATACAATACAGTATGTTAATTAGAATTTTGTGATGTGTAGTACTTTATTTAGTTGTTCTGTATTGGTGATATACATTTTTGAGTGAACTCTCAAAGTCCTCTACCCTCTGTCTTTTCTCGTCCAGGTTTAAAGCCCATCATGCCTATAACCAGGTCATTGAGGACAACAGGGACTCTGTGGTTCTAATTTTCCTGGATGATGTTCACGACTACAAGTTATCTCAGTCACTCCTCCTTCGCAGGGGCATGCTGCGTCCATGCTGCGTTCTGGAGTGGCCTGTCCATGTTGAGAGGATACCTGCCTTTCACCAAAAACTCCTAATTGCACTAGGCATGACTAATCGAATGCAGGAATGACTTTTTTTACTGATATTAATGGATTGTGTGATTTGTATAGTGCTGTAATCATCAAAAAGTGTTTGCTACAAAATACTCATATTCTGTCAAATTAAACAATATGCTCAGTAGTATTAAAATAGAATAAAACAATATAACCTTATAGTAAGTATTTTGGTGTTGGTAAGGTTTTAATGATGCAGTTAGTATCACAGTGACAGTGTGCTGTTCTAAGAAACTAAAGCATGTTGATGGTTAAACTGTTAACATAATGCACAGTGCACCATTATAGCGCTTGCAATCTTGCCATAATAAAGCAACTTAGAAGACAGAACTGGTCTATGCAGCAGTCCATCCCCATTTGGTGTATTTTCAGTAATCCATGCTATGTTTTTAGTTTAATGGGTTGCAGTAGCGAGTGTATGCTTTTCAAATGCTTTTGATCGGCAGTATAGTGCTTAGTAGGGTTATAGCCAGGTTTAAAAAGTAGTATGGTCCTCTGTCCTGCAGCTGACCTCTTAAGTATCTCAATTATATTTATAACAGTGTGTTTATTAACTAATGTTTGACTCCAACACAAAAATAAAAAGCATAATTTTATCAGCAGGGTGCATTTTTTGTGAGCAATGCTTTTTATACCAATGTTGCTCTATAAGTTGTCAAACATGATTTTGTTTAAAATCTGATTATGCAATCTCATTGAGATTATGCATTGTTGGTGGTTAGTGCACTATCAAGTTAAGTTAAATTATTTTTCTTCATAGCTTTAGTCGTATTCAGAATATTGGTAATCACAGAAAAGTAACATACCTTACAATTGTGTGCTTTATAGCAATTTAGCAATCTATAGCAGCTTAACTAAGAGGTAGTTCAGAGTCAACTGAGGATGACTGTTCTCCTCTGTGTAGGTAAATGTCACTGGATTAAAAGTATAATAAACGTAACAATACATTTTTAAATAATAATAAATACAACAAATGGCCTATTTATGATTGCGATTATGCCTTTGATGTGATGTCAGAGACATTATGGTTTTATCCTATATAACTTACATAACTATTATTGAAATATTGAAAAAAAATGTATTACTGTAAAATGAAAACCAGAAAAGAGAAAATAATTAGTAATAGTTAATGATTACTTAGTCATTTGGTAGTTGTGAGATAAAAAAATAGCTGCATAGTTATACAGTATAATGTTTTATGTTGCTGAAATGTAGATAATTATAATCAATACCAAAATACAGCAAAGAATAAAGTGCTCTAATCATAAAATACAATCAGTGCTAAGATAAGGCTGTTATTTATTAACCTTTACAGACATGACATAAAAAGACTGTTGATTGGACGAGACTAGGTGAGAGTTAGTCAGAGACCATGGTCAACAGCAGTCATTATATTACATGGTGAATTATTACCATATTCATTATATAATGTGTGCCAATAATTACAGCTCTCTTGGTTCAAATTTTAGCATTCATATTTATCATACTCTGATCTCTCAGGCTGTCTGCATATTATTGCCATCTAAGGCAGCACTGTCTAAGAGCAATAAATGCAAAAATGCAATGGTACCCCTTGACACAGTAAGTTGTCAGTGATTGACAACAGAGAGGGTGGAAAAGTAGAACACACGTCACAGCCTCTTTATAGTCCAGGCACAGGCTCACAGTCCGCTGCCACCTAATCGCAGACACAAAGTCTTCAAACACCCTGCAAAAACAAGATGGCAATCCTATTTGGCACTTACACGGTTGCTTTATTCGGAGTGAGCATCTTCACTGCTATTTTGACCTACATCACTTACAAGCTGCTTGCCAGTTACCTGCACAAATGGTTCCAGATGAAACCCATTCCAGGGGTGCCAGGGACGTACCCCTTCATTGGAAATGCGCTGCAGTTCAAAACCAATGCAGGAGGTAAGAAAGCAATCAACATGCTGCCACAGAGGGCTGCACAGGCTGATTTGTCAGCAAACTGTCAGGCACAAGGGAACTTATGTGATGCATAATGTCAAAATCCCTGACATTAAAAAATAGTTTTTATTTTTCTTGTTTTCAGAGTTTTTTCATCAAATTCAAGAATATACTGTTGAGTTTCGTGATTTACCGCTGCTTAAACTCTGGGTTGGACCACTGCCATTTGTAGTTCTGTTTCACGCTGAGACTGTTGAGGTAGGCTGATCAGAAACTCCACCTGCAGAACAGCAGGAATGCAACAGGTGTATGTGTAGTTTTATTTATATGCCGTATGTTACATTATGCTGCTTTGTCAAGTATGTTAAATTTTTATTTTAACACAGTGATGTTTGAGTAATTACAGTATTTGTACATAAATGCAATGCTCATGTATTCATGAATTCACATATATTAATTTTTATCTTTATAATGAAGACCAGTCTGCAGCATTGAGGCTACATTTAGAAAACTTAGATTCACCTCAGCCACATTATTCCTTAAATCACAACATGATTATTGTGCTTTTGCTGATGCACAGACTGAAAACAGAAACTACACCGTGTATACAGTACACAGCAATACAAATACATCAACTGAGAGGTCTAATCGGACCACAGTACAGTCTCTTCATTTGATGAAATGTCATTATCCATTTCCATGTGATTGTTGTTTTGTTGTTTCACATAAATACTGTTTATGACATGTGACATTCTCTTTGTGCCTTTTGTAGACAATTCTTACAAATCCTATTCACATGACCAAATCATATGCATACAAGTTCCTCCACCCTTGGCTTAGAACTGGTCTTCTCACCAGGTATTTTCTCTTTTTTGCCACTGACCACAACACGAAACTATGGAAATATCAGGAATCTTGGTTTATTAAAAAAAAAAGACTAGTGTAGGCATGAAAAGTGAAGAACATTTCCCAATAAATTTGGAAATGGTGAGGACTAAATTAGGTCAAAATAAAGGGTAATTCTTGCTTGTGTGTACCATCTAATCCTTGTTTTCCTTTGTTGATAAGCACTGGGAATAAGTGGCGTCAGCGGCGGAAGATGTTGACTCCCACCTTCCACTTTTCCATCCTGACAGACTTCTTGGAAGTGATGAATGAGCAGGCAGAGATTCTAGTGGAGAAGTTGGAGAAGCAGGCAGGGAAGGGTCCATTTAACTGCTTCAGTCACATCACGCTCTGTGCCTTGGACATTATCTGTGGTAAACACACCTGTAAATGTTCCCAGTATATACAACAATGCATACATTTGGAAGCAGTAGCTGCACAATACGTAAAAATGCCCTGTTACAGATATCACGTATATTGATTTGTGGATTATTTCCTGGTTACAGGACTGAACAATGTATTCTTTAAACAATGTCTTTCCAGAAACTGCAATGGGAAAGAAAATTTATGCCCAGAGTAATTCTGATTCCGAATATGTTAGAAGTGTGTACAAGTAAGTTATTTTAATTTATTTTAGATTTACTTAAAAATGTCTGCATTTTACTACATTGTATAGGGGTTTATTTCACATTTGTTTACAGAATGAGTGACATCATCAGCCGCAGACAGAGGAAACCCTGGTTTTGGTCTGACTTTGTGTACAACTACTTTGGTGAGGGCCGGGAGCATGACAAGACCCTGAAGATTCTCCAATCCTTTACATATAAGGTGAGTAACAGTGTTAGTGGTTACTGCAATGCAGAGCTCACCAGTCAAAGCTACTGAATACCTCATTCTGCTCTTTTTTTTTCAGGTTATACATGAAAGAGCTGAGAATGTTTCCTATACAGAGGCAGACAGCAACTCTGACCAGGACACAAGGAAAAGACGAGCCTTTCTGGACATGCTCTTGAACACCACATATGAGGATGGAAACAAGATGAGCCATGAGGATATTCAAGAAGAAGTGGACACCTTTATGTTTAGGGTTAGTGGTGAAAGAACACAGCTTACAGTGTAACATAAAATATTTAAATCTGCATTAAGGAAGCAGCACATGTTGTGGAAGAAACTAAACATAATTAATTAGGGTGAGAGATGAAATAAAACCCATCGTCCTATCTGTCTTTTATAAGTTTATTTCCTTGCAAAGAAGGCCAACAGTCTTGCAGAGTGCCGGAGCACTCTGCAAAGTGAAAAAGGCAACATAGATATGGTGAAACAAACATTTATAGTCCTGCAAGTGGGAGGATGTGACACTGAAACACAGTGTAGGGACAGAGAGACAGTCAGTGTGGGCTCCACTAGAATCTATCTATGTGGAGCCAACTATCTTTGACATGGCAATAAACCAAAACATGGCACAAGGACATTGGTCAAGATGAACATAGGAAGGGACAAGGCACATGGATAACTAAGATATAAAGGGAAGAAAACATCATTCACAGAACATCAAGGTTTTCATCATACTTATAGTGTCTAAATAATAATTTTCCATCACACACGCATCACTATTTTATACAAACAAGCACCAAATGACAAAGTTAACAGGAACAGGAGTATGAATATAAACTTAAATTAGTCGAGTTACCAGAAAAACAGCTCCAAATAAACAACTGCCAGAATAACTTTGTAAGGTGACTATATGACATTGTGAGGACAAACATCTATTTATGCAGCTTTAAAAGCACATAATTAGTAATTTTCCCACATTTAACTGCCTTTATTTTGCAGGGTCATGATACCACAGCAGCCGCTATGAACTGGGCCTTACATCTGCTGGGCTCCCACCCTGAGGCACACAGCAAAGTTCAACAAGAGCTTCGGGAGGTGTTTGGTAACAGTAACATGCTCTCTTTCCCCATCACTGCACACCTTCTCGCTTTTCTCACATTTAGTTTCTGCCTGCAGGCCTTCTGAATCATTTGGTTCACTTTGTTCAGACTCATTTATTTCATTTATTTAGGCCAAGGGAAGAATAGTCGCTGGAGAGAGCAATAACATTATTTCCTCTGCTGTGTGAATTCATTATGTCATTATATTTTGGGTGACATAAGCTGTAATTTCATAGTGGTGTAATAACTACAGTTTTTACAGTTGCTACAGTTTCTCCGTATCTATACTTGTCTTCAGACATAAAAGTATTCATTTTATGATATATCCAACCCATTTATCTTCAATTTAAAAATACACACCTAGTTATCTAATCTACTAGTTGTGTTAATAATTGTTCATTTATGTTCTATAGGCACTACTTTATCTTTCAAACATGCATTAAAAAACCTCTGAACCTGTGTACTGTTTGACTTATTAATGAAAGAAATACAGGTGTGCCTCTTCTATTGATTAGTAATATTAAACTATTAATATGCTAATACTATAGCACCACTGCAGAAAGTCAAGTTAGGAGTATGTCAAAGATGTACTACTGTAGAAGTAGGATAGATCTTGTGAGAGCAAAAAACTGGAGCACCAACCTGGCAACAGTCACCTGGCCTCTTGAAGTTTAACAGTGTTTCCTGTTTAATGTGCAAAGGTACGTCTGACCGCCCCGTAAACACAGAAGACCTGAAGAAGCTCAAATACTTGGAGTGTGTGATAAAGGAGTCCTTGCGACTGTTTCCCTCTGTGCCTTTCTTCGCCCGTAGCATCTGTGAAGACTGCCATATCAGTGAGTTACAAAAGAGCAGTGACACTTACATACAACATTCATTTGTTGAGTGCAAATCACTCACCCTATTGTTTTATTAGATTTTGTTGTGACATATAATGTATTTTACACTTCTGATTGCTGCTTCAGCCATCTTGTAACTTGTTTTTAGGAGAATATTTCTATAAAAAAAGTATAAAACAGCACCAATATGGGTGAGTTCATGTGATGAATATCAGTCAGTTAGGGCAGTCGAAGTTTAATACAACTGTGGTCTTTGTTTTATACTTCTGTCTGTTATTCCTGGCAGGGTACACAACAAGATAAGAGCTCAGGTCTGGGGATGTGGCGGAATGGTGAAAAACAAGTCTGAGAGGACACCAGCGGTCAAACAATCAGACAGGTTGTTTGATCGCATGGTTCATGTTGGACTTTGTTGTATTGATGCTATTTTTTCTAGACCATAGCAAATAATTTGGTGATTTTAGTATTTCAACCAACCTAAGAAAGAAAGACTCAAATTCTGAACGACTCTTGTTGTTTTGTATTGTTTCCCAGTGTAATTCATATTTATATGAATTAAAAAAAACAAGGACTATTACACACTATTTTCTGAAATATGTTGTGTTTTTATGTGTAGATGGTTTTAAGGTTCCCAAAGGTGCCAACGCCATTGTCATTACCTACGCTCTCCACCGTGACCCTCGATACTTCCCCGAACCAGAGGAGTTCAGGCCTGAACGTTTCCTGCCAGAGAACTCGGTGGGACGACCTCCATACGCCTATATCCCCTTCTCTGCTGGACTCCGCAACTGTATAGGTATAAACAAGAGATTCGCTTTCAATATCTATCTCAGTATATACAGTGATGTCAGCATAATGCTGCGGAATGTGTATATGTATCATGATTGTGTACCTTGCAATGTGTCGTCAGGTCAGCGTTTTGCGCTGATGGAAGAAAAGGTGATTTTGGCGTCTGTGCTGCGTAACTTCAGTGTTGAAGCTTGTCAGACTCGTGAAGAGCTGCGTCCAGTAGGAGAGCTCATCCTTCGACCTGAGAAGGGGATCTGGATCAAACTGGAAAAGCGGGTGCCTAAAACGTAATCAAACTAAGGTTTCAGTTCACAGTTCAGTTTACAGATAGATTTTCATTAATTTTATGAATAATCTGTATTTACAGTTCATCCCCTCAAAATCTAACAAGGGTGAACACAGTTTTGCTTTTGAATCGTAGTCGTCAAAGTAGGTTAGTGACTTGTCTAAAAACATTTATTCTTTCATTATTTTTGTGCGATATACATGTGCGAGACTTAATATACTACACATGGTGTAGTATTAGTTTGCAATAAAAGGACATGATTCAAATTAAAACGTAAACATTGCTGACTATATTAATTACATATCTTTTTGACCACCATGATGAAACTGTTGATTAACAGCTGTAGCAGATGACGTTGCTACGATGAGGTTTTGGTGTCTTTTCCATTGTAGCAAACCATTTAGCATCACAGAGCAAAATCCATCCATCCATTATTTGCTTCCTCTAAAAAAGACATGCTAATGGGATTGAGAAGATGCTTGAAGTTTTCATTCCGCCATTTAATGATGTCTGCAGTTGAAGTCAGCAGGACCCCACTTCCACTTTACACTGTGTTAATGCTTGACGGTTTACCAAAACCTTCTGGGAGCTGATCAAAAGTCATTTTCTATGGCTTCCCCAAACTCCTCCCATACTGTCTGCAACAGCCAGAGTTACTACACGCCTGACCCGCCTAGCACACCAGTACAGCCAGTACCCCTCAGCTGCTGGTAAGCCAGAACCAGTGAGACTCCTTCTTCAGCTTGACAGCCTCCGGAACCACGCAAAGTACAGTGATTCTCACCTTGAGAGGCACCATCAACCTTACAGCCAAAGGTCTGCTCTGCTGCTTTGACAATGGGGGCTCAAAACATGGCCCATTCAGACTCAATGTCCCACCCTCGGGATAAGGCTAAAGTTCTGGCAGTTAAAGATCGCTCTGGCAGGTTACTCTGCCAGATGACTCTGACTATAGGTTTGGGCCGGCAGCATCTCACCACCAGGTGGTGACCAGTTGACAGCTCAGACCAGTGTCCAAGACACAAGGTCACAGATCCGATGAAACTCCAAAAACGATTATTGAACTGCAATCCCAGGTGTCCTCCCTTATGCTCAAACATGGTGTTTGTGATAGACAATGCATGGCTAGCACAGAAGTCAAACGACCGATCAACACTTCAAGTGGTGGAGGTGTTTCACACTATTAGGTTTACTATCACTATTAGGTAATTTATGTTTTTAGTACAGGGTACAATATCACTCCATCCTACATTTCCCATTTGGCACCAGTGTAGCTCATATGGCTACTCCTTACACGGTTAACATGCACATCTTTGAAACTCTACTAATACAAACTTTCTTTATGAGAGAACATTCAGTTCACAGCAGCTACGAGCAAATCTCTTCTTCTCACTGAGTCACATTGAGGTCAGAAGGATCCATTGTAACAGAGTAGAAATCATATCATGACACGGTTACAAATGACCCCCATCCATAATGTCATGGGATGATTTAGCTGGCATGCCTGCTGGGGTCATTGTCTAACACCAAAATGACATGACTGATGAATTGCATTCTCTTTTCCGATGCTATTATTTGAATTATTGAGAACATATCCAATCAATGGCTGTATGCGTGAAGGTCCAAATTAAGGCTGAGGACTTCATTTATCTGAGAATATCTAATAAATGAGTTGGATAAAGAAACTTTGGGTCAGATTTAATGTGTGTGGCCACAGTGGTTTGATTAATTTTCAGAGCATTATGCGCATGTTGAGAAAATGTATATATTCATATTAATGGTGTATTATTTTACCCTTGCTGAAAAAGAAATCCAAAGTACTGTGTAGAAATGTTCTAATATAGCCTATAATAGGGTCTACCAGAAATCTTTGGATGTAAACTATTAATTATAAATCGAACACTGTTCTTTGGACAATCAACCCCTACTGGCATTATTATTTAACTGTGCACAATTGTTTTCCATAACATTTCAGCTACTTGCAGCACAATATCTAAAACTCCTCTGGTTCTCTTAGGTGTAAAATAAAAGGTTTTATACTGTAGACAATCATCAAAACTCACTAAAACAGTCATATCAGTGCAGATCTATCTGTGGGCAGAGGCTTGCCACAAGTTTACAAAGGTCGAACAGTAACCTGTTCAAAGTATGTTTGCACATTTCAGATGAACTAATGAAGCACTGGTGCCCAATCTGGGGATCTAGACCCACTGAGCAGTCACATGCTTAATTTGATGGGACATGGGATGATTAACAGGATATGAAAACCTTTTAAATATATATTGTTAAAGACCTTAAAATGATAAAATTTTCATTTTATTTTAACATATCTTCATACTTGTTTTCATTGATCGATTTCATGTCTGGGATCTAGCCACTTTTCTATCCACCACTCCAGCAACTCACAGGAATTTGTCAATTTGGTTTAAAGCCTTAAGCTGGACCAGATGAATCATGAGGAAACAGTTACAAGACTGCACACTATCCAACAGAAACAACTTTAGCCTGAAACTGTCAGGTAGGTTGTATTGAATGGTGAACCCAAACACAGACGAGGGGATGAGAGGGTTTAAACAAAGAAAACTTTAATAGGGTGCACACAAAAGAAAACAAACTAAAATAGAAAATCACTTCTAGGGGAGGCATAAACCAGAGTACTAAAGTAAACACTAAAAAGCACGGAAGGATAAGAAGTGGAGAAAAAACTAAACACTGAAATGGTGACCAGGAGAGAAACATGGAGTGGCAGAAACGAAGGAAAGAGACAGGACTGAACAGAAACTTAGAGAGAAGATGAAGAAATGAGCATGCATGACAGGATGAATACCGGGTGACTGGTGGGACACCAGGATGAACTGTCAAAAGAAGGTAGAAAGTGCAGGAGCTTAAATAGTAAAGTGACCAGATGCGACGCGTACGGACAGGCAAAGCAGGCAATTGCCTAGGGCCCCGAGGCAAAGGGGGCCCCAGAGGACCAACACAGTTTGAACCGCATCAGAACAACAGTAGTGAGACTGTGCAAACATGTCATTGACAGCAGCACTGGCAGCAGCTCTCACAAACCCCCTTTACAGGGCCCCACCCCTCCCTCTCGGTGCCAGCTGACCGGAAGTAAACAAACATGCGCAACGAGACTGAAGCAGCCTCTGCTCCGCGAAAATGACAAGAAACTTCTTCTGGAAGCGAAAAAAGATAGAAGAGAAAGGAAGAAGAAGAGAAAAGGAGACACGACAGTGGTAGGTATAAGAGTTTGTGGCTGTGTTTTTTTTTTATCTCAAAGTATGTGGTTACTTATGGAGTTTTAACGTAGTCAAACAGGCTACCTGGCTGGTATAGGGCTAACTTTGGTGCTTAACATTAGCAAGCATGCTTAGCAAGCATAACTAAAAACTATCCACTTAATGAAGAGCTTAGCATTTTCATCATTGAGAGCGGTGAATGAATGGTTGTTTGTCTCTGTGTCCCTGGAATGGAGACCTGTCCAGGTGTAGCCCTGCCTCTCACCTGGTGACTGCTGGAGATAAACATCAGCTCTCTGAGACCCTAGTGATCATGGATGGATCATAGATAGATAGATAGATAGATAGATAGATTATTTTCCACAAATGTAACTTTTATTACACAAAAACAAAACGAAAAAGTAATAATATATTATTTTGCTGTTTTGGAACTATTTTAAAATAATGTTGCATTTGTTAAAACAAATTTTAAAGTAGAATCATTAATGTGTCTCTGTTTGTATACTTTTGTCTCAGGGTCATTAAGAGGGTTCCTTGCCCCAATGATTACATCTGCACCCTTCCAAAGTCCTGATAATGAAAAAAGTAAATATTTATCACAAACTTATGTACATTTGGTCAATTATATTATTATTGTGTTGTTTTCCAGTTATTATTGTTATAATATTTTTATTTAGGTTTAATTATTATGTATCTATTTTATTTAATTATTTTTTGTTTATATTAATGTTGAAATTTGTTTTTTATTGGTGCTTTTTATTAGAAATAAAGATTTATTTAATAAAGTAAAATTTGTTCTTTGTTGTTCTTTATTAGCATTCACAATTTTAATTTTAAGATACGATCACAGTGTTGTCAGTGTCAGTCTTGGACGTATAGGCTACGTATGATGAAACCTAGTTTGAGGGCCCCATTGAAATTTTTTTTCAATGGGGCCCTCGCTACAGGGCCCTTGCAGCGTCCCTGGCTAGGGCACGATGGTACAATGGCGCGAAGGCGTGATGGAGTGAAGACGTACGCGAGGCTTAAAGAGAGAGCGCCAAAGCAATAAACGCCTGTTATAAAGTCTCCGAGAGAGCTACATATACTTTTCATACTATTCTGACTGTCACACTTTTCTTTTAACTTTTCAGATCTCGTCTGGTCTTGTCTAAGTTTTAAAAACCACACTTGTCAATCTCTATGTGTAGGAACAAACAAAACCAAACCTTAACCTCCCAGTGGCATGTTTGTTTTTTCTTGCAGTTGCATAGGCAGGAGTGGCATTGCAATTGCCTGCCTTGCCTGTCTGCTAGCGGCGCCTCTGCCCCTAAAAGCAATGTATAAATATTTTGAAATAAAAAGCATATCAGTAATATCAGCTTTGTCTTCAACTAAACAGGCCCAGGTTGACAGTAGATTTTGATTTTTGTAAAAGCCCATGACAGTGAGAAGATACACACAGAGAGAAGGACATGATGGTCTCATTGTTATACAAAAACAGATTCCTTTCTTCTTTAGTACTGAGGATGTTGTGCCCGTGAATGAAAACAAAAAAGAATGTAAAACATCTATTTGTCTGACCACAGAACAGTTTTGCACCTTCCCACTGTTGTATATTTTTATCAGTATTATATGGGTAAAACATCTGTCTTAATACTTTTCTTTCAACAATTTAATACTTTACAATAAAATGTAATTTTAAAATATCTTATATGAAACAGTTACTGGTTGAGTTTAACAGACCATGCAGATGGTTTGTGCTGGCAAAGAGGAATGCAGAGTTGTAAAGATGAGACCAGACAGAGGGGGACAGCTCGAGATGGTCACAGATGGTCAAAGCAGGACACAGAGGTCCTGGTCAGGTTATCAGTGGATTGGTTGTGGGGGAGCTGTGCTCACGGTTTTATGGGTTAACATTCCAGAGCATCCACTAATGTGTGTTTTAGGGAAAGAAGGTTTGGGTCCAAAAGGTATTCCACTTAGGGTCAGAGAACCTTGAAGTAATCTCTCTTCACAGCTAGTTCCAGGCAGGAAGCAACAGCCGTGTGAAGAGGGACATCGGCAGGCTTCCTGGGACCAACGGCCAACCAGGAGACGGCAGGAAGAAGAGGAGGCTCATAGTGTGCCATTGTATAGATAAAAAACTGGGCCAGTTAGAATAGTAGCAGTTGGACTACCCAGCTGACTGACTCTATGTCTGTTGGTAGATAGCAGTCCAGCCCAGCGCTGTAACTCTTACTCTTCTGGTATTAAAACTGATTTAACTTTAACTGAATTGTTTCTGCCTCCCAAATTACGAACCCGGGAGGTCTCTGAGTAGGTATGAGTACAGAGACAACACCACTGAGCTTTGAGAAGATGGTGTTTCTGGATCGTCTTTATCATCATGTATGGCTTCTTTGTTGCATGATAGAACTAACTTGCATTTTAAAATGGCTAAATAATAGAGTTTGGCAATAATGGCATTATGAAATGATTGTCCACTGGGAGAACCTTTGATAAACTGAACTAGGTGGGCACACCTTAAAATGTGATATGTGTATTTAATATCACTATAGCAATATTCAAATCAATGTATCAGCACCACAGACAAGTTACTTGAAGTGCTGCTTGGTTGTTGAAAAATGTGTTCCTCTGCCTCTCTTCAGCGTTTCTCAAGTAAGGTGCTACTAATAGTGGGGCTGATCGATGTAGATTACTCCATCTCTTTTATGATATCTCTTTACAAATAGTAATGACTCTGGCCCGTAGGAATCATTTATTATCTGTGTGTGTGTGTGTGTGTTTGTGTGGGAGAGAGAACAAAGCCAGATGATCACAACTGCTGAATCCAGCCTTTCTCTGTCAAGTCTCCCAACTCGGTCTGTTTAAAATATAAACATGAGGTAAAAATAATCAGGCTGCTCTTTTCCAACTGCTTTTATTAGCAAATTAACTTTTTTTTGGTCTTAGATGGTAAAAGTTGCACGAGTGATTAAAAAGGCTTCCTGTTTCTGAAACCAATTTTCCTTTAAGCTTAATGATTAACAACATTATTTTATATGAAGCAATTGTATTATATCTCTTTCAATGTTCTGGGTTCATTATTCACTATCAGTCTGTCTTCTGATTAGGTTAATGGAGCTTTTGTTAATATTGATACATAAACATCATACACAGTAGGTACATTATGCTGACATACAAAGTGCAGTATATTTAAAAATATATAAAACAGGCCATTTATTGATCATGATAAACATCTAATTAAGAACTGTTACTTCATTACTGTGTGTGTTTAAAATAAGTAATGTAACCTAAAATTAAAATATGTAAAGAGAACATTTATTTCATTATGTTGGCTTATTTGATTCTGTGATTATACCCAGCGGTAGTTAACAAAAACAAAATGTTACGTTTCTACTAGGAAGTAGCAGAACGCAACCAACAGACAACTATAGCCACAAGTCACAACGAAAACATTTTCAGAAGAAGTTACTGTAGATTCTTTGATTAGATTATTGTTATTTTTTGTGTAAAAAAAATTATATATCAACATTGTACCAAGGAAACTTGTACCTACAGGAAACTTCTTTTTCTCCATTATATGGAGCAGTTCTAACTTGAGTTTTTTTCTACACTATGGGATCTGGTGACACACTTGTTATTAACATGTAATGACCATGATGAAGCAGTAGTTCAGTAAACAATCATATTTTGGGACCAGTGTAACACTGAGATGAAAACATTTGCTCGAGTCAGTTTCCCCGTTGGTGCGGTTCTACTGTGAACAGTAATCACACCCAAACACCTGCATTGAGACACCCTTAAAGACCTGGTCTTTATATTTTGTCATTTATGCACCTACAACACAGGACCTACTTTCTGCATTTACATATGATGTTCCCGCAGCGACACATCTGGCCAATAAGGTAAGAGAATGCTCTTCATGGTTTGGAGTGTATTTTTGTACAGTAACCGAACACAGTGTTACAAACTTCAAATCAAATGTACTAATATGTGAAAAACAGTTGAGACACACTGATCTATAATGTTGTAGGAATAAACAGATTCGTCACTTTAAGAGGCTTTATTGGAAAAGAGTTATAAGGATATTAGAAAGCACAAAGAAGGAAATGCTACTGAGTTACACAGCAATACGCTCATGAGAGGGTTGTTAGAGAAATACTATAGAATTATAGAACCTTAAGAAGAATGTAGTGGAACGTATGTTAACCCCCTTTAGTGACCTGGTGTTTACCTTTTAATCATGTGTGATTTTGCTTTAGGGACCTATGTTAACCATTTATCATATAAAACTATACCTTTCCTTTGCTGTCCCCCCCTCAACCATGGAGCTACAGCGTCTGCATAATGAAATGTTGACCCTTGAGCACCTTTCTAAAGAAGCAGTAGCAAGATTACCAATGATAACTACCTGGGTTTCACAGCACATTTTATTGATATCGACTGGACTCTACAATCGTTTGCACTAACGGTGAATAAAACTAAAGAGCGACACTTTCCTGAGGCGTGTTGCCAACGAATGGAAGATCAAGGACAAGTTAACCACGCTTGCTCGTAACATGACTGCAGCCACCAGACTACTTCCATACGAACACCTGCCCTGCACGGCTCACATTGAAAGTGTTCTGGACAAATGTCGCAAGACTGTCTGATATTTTAAGCGTAGTCCAGCAAATGCTCAGGAGTTAAAGGAACAGTTTGTGTTTTAAATATTGACTTTTGTGCACCCTTTTGAAATTCAGCTGACATGTCTGTTATTGTTAGATTCTAAAAAAAAATATTATTATTAAAGCTAAAATCTCATATTAATGGCCTTTATTTTTCTGATATTCTTCTTGCACTTCAACCTTTACGCCCGGGTTTATTAATTTCTTATAAGAAGATACTAGAAAGATGTCTTTAATGTGAGTCACTGTTGATGACCTTGAAGGTTTTTTTTAAGTTGTATTTCACAGGAGAGAACCTGTGTTAAAGGATTAAAGAAAACCAATAAAATTCAGTTTGAATTTAAGCACATTTATTTCATTAAATTGATTAAATGTTTATTACAATCACATATATAAAACTGCAAATATTTATACATCATATATTACATCACGTCAGCTCCTCTGATTCCGGCCTCCGCTCCTTCCCCGGCCTCTGGCTTTCATATGTCAACGTATTTGTTCTAATCTTCAGACTCAATCTTTCCACATATACAAATGGAAAGTATGGCCTTCCTCACTCTGCCAAAGAATTTACATGTCCTTCTGAAGAAAGTCTTCCGACGTGCTACAACAGCACCAGGGTTGATGTCAGCTGCACGACATTCAGTGTTGATGTCGGTTCCATGAATTTTATTGTTGACTTCGGCTCCAGTAATGAGAACCTCCGTAGGTCTGGTGGCAGCTGCATCTCTGTCCGCTGAACAAATAGAGGCTGCAGCATCACTTTGGTTGAGATCAGCTGGAGCTCTCTTATCACCACTGGAACGCACACGGTTGAAACCACCACCAAATGAAGGCCCAATGTCTGGGTGCTCTGATTTGTCACCACCAGTGTGGATAACATCCGTAGGTCTGGTGGCAGCTGCATCTCTGTCCGCTGAACAAATAGAGGGTGCAGCATCACTTTGGTTAAGATCAGCTGAAGCTCTCTTATCACCACTGGAATGCACACGGTTGAAACCACCACCAAATGAAGGCCCAATGTCTGGGTGCTCTGATTTGTCACCACCAGTGTGGATAACATCCGTAGGTCCGGTGGCAGCTGCATCTCTGTCCGCTGAACAAATAGAGGGTGCAGCATCACTTTGGTTGACATCAGCTGGAGCTCTCTCATCACCGCTGGAACGCACATGGTTGTGCTCTGATTTGTCACCGCCACACTCTTTGTCTTCATCCTTGGGTCTGATAGTAATTGGCTCTGGTCTGTCAGCCACGAGTGCAGTGTTTAAACAACCATTAATACTGAGCCCAGGACCTTTTGACTCTTTATTGCCACTGTTATCCTGTGTGGCATTTTCAGCTTCAAGAGTCATTAATGTAAAGGCAGTTTGTGCATAGACACTGGTTTCAGTATCATTTTTCAGGTGATCCATTGTAACAAAACAGTATTTCATGGCTTCCCTGGGAGTGATCCTCTCTGTGCAATTGACATTTAGGCAGTTTTTTAGGAAGACTAAAAATGCCATTTTGTCTTTGAATTGAATAGGACTAACATCCGGTGGGCTCTTTTGTGATCTCCATGTGTGTACTGCATCGTCTAAATCTCTGAC
>JAUMHF010000001.1:5210813-5244153 GCA_032359275.1 Microctenopoma steveboyesi
AAGCATTTCACTGCATATTGTACTGTGTATGATTGTGCACGTGACAAATAAAATCTGAATCTGAATCTGAATCTGAGATTCGCTTATTGGTGCGTTTTATTAGAAATGAAGATTTATTTAATTAAGTAAAATTAGTTTTTTGCTGTTCTTTATCAGCATTCACAATTTTAATTTTAAGTTACGATCACAGTGTTGTCAGAGTCAGTCTTGGACGTATAGGCTACGTATGATGAAACGTAGTTTGAGGGCCCCCTTGGAATTTTTTGCCTGGGGCCCCAAGAGACCCTTGCAGCGCCACTGAAAGGGACTAATTGAAAATGAAGTGGAGCTGGGAACAATCAAGGAGTGAGAGTGGAAAGGCGGTTAAGATAAGAGAGGAACAAAAACATGAAAAGAGAGACCCAGAGGGGAACATGACTAGGAAATGAACACCTTTCCAAGTCATGGAGGTAGCTCAATACTAATTGTTTCAGATACAGTCAGCGTTTCTGACTAAACCTGATTCCCAGGATTCCCAAAAAACAGCAACATATAATTCAAACCAGAGAACGTCGCAGGGAATAATTTGGCCTCCTTGGATAGTGTAGTATCCACTGGAGAAGGTTTAAGACTCAAGACTGAGGTTTACAGAAAACCTACGTTCCCAGACCAGCATTTACTATTTGAGTCTTACCACCCTCAAAAAGTTGTGAGTGATCAGAACTCTGCACCACTGGGCTGAGAGCATGTCTACAAGGATAGAGGTAAAGCAGGAGGAACACAATCACATCAAGGAAGCACTGAAAACCTGTGGCTATCCACACTGATCCTTTGTCAAAACCAATTTTTCTTTAGCTGGAGCACACCTTCAACATACAGGAAAGAAAAGTCATCCAGTATGTTGTGGGAGTGTGTTTAAACCTCAGGAAGATGATGCATCACTTTACATTTTAAAGCTGCAGTCAAAACGCTGTTTGGTATCCAGCCTTTATATAACTTAAAGCTATATAAAGTAGAACAATTCTAATGGAGATATGCTCTGGCCACAGGTTTAGGATGTACAGTTTCACACAGTTTTTTAGCTGTGATTAGTGGATTGATTTTGGGTTGATTCTGAGGCTGGCCTGGTTCCCAATAGTTGCATATTGCAGTAATATATAATATGTAGTCCAATCACATTTACATTATAACTGTAATTACCAAAACCAGATCAAACTGTACCTACCGTCACAGTCCCACTATGTCAACAAAGTAATTATAAAGTAATAACTGAATTTTTAATTGACATTACTGATTATTAACTTTAGTATTTCTGTCCAAACCAAGTGCCCAGCTCAATTTGTTGAAAAAAACATGTTGTGATACCACTTTACAGTATTCCTATAAGAACTAGACATCGCAGTGAAAACAACATGAAAGCTTTCGATCAGACTTTAATGTCAGCAGGTTTCCTCTGAGACTCACACACACCCTGGGGCTATGTGATGAAATTAAATGAAACCACTTTGAGAAGCAAAATGATAGATATATTTTCCCATTTCTGTTCCAAAATTGATAGTTTGTTGAATGAATTATGAAATACTGTGAGCCCAAAGACAAAATTAAATACCCTATGCTCAAAGGCCAGTGTAAAGTCTTAATGTACAAGCAAGAAACGAGCAGTAGATTATGAAATTATCATTAGTGACCTGCTTTTGCATATGGTGTAGTTCAAACTATGTCCAGGGAGAGGCAGCAGTGTATGCTTTTTTAAATGTATGCAGTCGCAGAAGATAAGAATAAACGTGCTCTGTTGTGTGTGTGTGTGTGTGTGTGAGTGAGTCAGACAGTGAGTGAGGGGGATGGAAGCACAGCACAAACAGCACAGTGCCCGGCAGCTTCATGTTATTGTGAGTGACAGCTGTATTCAGCATGTGTACAGTTTATAGCCTGCGAGGTTCCGATTTTCAGTGTTCTGACACTTGAATGACATGATAAATGTGCAGTGTCTCTTTAAAATTGGTTAATTAACACGTGCTCAATCTTAAGGACACTTGAGTGGATAACATTTACAATTCAGATTCTCGCAATGATAAAGAAAAACACCAGTGCCCAGTGGAAAAAGAACTACCTCTAAAGTATGAATAAATGAGAAACTGGGAAACTACGCGTTGTTGGCTTTGGTGTATTCATGCAATTTGTTAACAAAATGTAAATAATGTGGGAAATTGACATATTAATACAGCCTTTCAGCCAAAACGACAAACTAGGATGTCTTTTGTAAGTTGTTTTAAGTGTTTTATATCATATATATTCAGACAGAACTCATCAATTACTGTCAACCACAAGTGGTGGATTCACATTCCAGGTTTCTAATCATGTGAGCTTAAAACAATATATTCATTTATTGATCCATCAAGATAGAGTAGAGTGGTGTAGAGTGAAAGTGCAGCTGCCTCGGGACACCTCAGAAAGATAAGACAGTATAGTATTTATATCTACATCTCAGTGATGTCTTATAGACCTGGCTGGCCCACAGCCGCACAGAGACCAGTGTTGAGGAGGATAAGATGTGACAGTATCACTGGATCTGACGGAGCACCATGCTGGAGCTTCATGACACACTGCTATCTCTATTGGTTGCTTTTAGTCGATCTCCCACACACATGTATGGACGCACACAATCACTCACCGTTAAGCCACCCACTTGTTTCCAGCACTTTTTCTTTTTGCTCCTTTCTCCTTCAGCCTCGATTCACTTCACTCTCACGCCAAATGAATGACCCTATTAGAAACTGAACTCAGATTGGGATTGTGTTGTCCAGTATGGATGGAAGCACTGAAAGGGGAACTAGAGAAAGAGAGAGATGAGCAGGAAGTGACCAGGATTAGACGGGGTTGAGAGCAAATGAGATATCAAGCTGAGTGAAAGTGCGAGAGCAGAAGTCAGAATTAAGGACAAATTGAAAGTGAGGATTAGTGAGAAGCAGTAGTCACATAAATCAGATATCTGTCTTTTGCAATTATCAGCAGAGGATAGCATTGTCGCGGCAAAGAAGGGATTTCTTTAGGTTAACCCCAACAGCCTGCCATCTTTACTGTTCCCATAGAAACATGAGGGCCGGTTAGCCACCAATTTTGAAGTGGATGGGCTCGCATTGCTTAAGGCGGCGAGGCCACGCATTCTTCATTTTCTTTGAAGTACACCGATACTTAATCTCACAGCTAAATTGTTTGAAATGTAGGTCATGGCTCCAATTTTACTACAGTGGGGTAATACTTAAAAACCTACCACAGCTCAATATATCAGTGCCTAGTCCCTGTTGTAGCTCCACTTCACAATACATGTTTTTGGTTTCATTTGTCATTAATCATTGCAGTTTCTGGACACGCCTGATGTTAACTTTCAATTTTAAGCAGCTGCAGGTAAACAAAGGTGTTGGATTGGGGTCAGAACAATTTGTTGCAGCTGCTGATGAGAAACTGACAGATTTGACGGATTTGTCAACTACTGGGATGTTTATATAACCAAATATTCAGCTGTGGCCTTCTCACTTTTGTTCCTTCTTATATTAAACAATCATTTTAGGTAATAGTTTTTCCCGAACAGAACCCGAGAACACGTAGCATACACACGCCAAGTATTGACTCAGCGTGACTAGTCATGTGTCAACCGAATAAAAAGGAAAAGGAGAGGCTGTTTAAACAGTATCTATCCTTTATTAAAAACCAAGTAATGTTTACCACTAAGTTTATAGTCTCATTAAATCAACATGTTTTGCCTGTGCAAACAGCTAATAGATGTTTGACTTTCTTGAGGCATAATTATTTTTCCAGTTAAGTGTCTCTCTTCCTCATGCTTGATCATAAATGCCCCCACACTGTCTCTATTATTATTCTGCAAATGATCGGTACGTCATGTGCCCTCCCTCATTCTCCACAACTTGACTCATGAATCAACATTTGCCGATTCTTCTCTTCCATGTTTTCTTCTTTTTGAATCTAAAACTTTTTTTACTTGTCACTTGATTTTAGTTGAAGATAAGCCTTTTCGTTCCAATAGTTTGGGATCTGTTAAACGTAATTCATAGAACTGTGCCTCTATATCAAACCTAGTTTTGATGACATGGAAACCAAACCTTTCCCATCTGCACAATGTCAGTATCAAAATAACACAAAAGCTCAGTCAGTATAGTTCTTAATAGTCAAACCAACCACTCAGCTCAAGCTGAATATAGTACAGGACAAATCTGATAAGTGACCTCTGTGCAAGTCCTCCCTACTGAAGTGAAGGAATAGAGAAACAGACAGACAGTGGAGAAAGGTTTTACATGCTTTTCAAAGTCTGCACCTTATCTGGTTCTCCATGACTGACCCCCCCGACGAGCCCCCGGAGTTCCCAGCGGCCACAAAGAAAGAGGGAAAAAAGAAGTTCAGCTGAGTGCAGAAAGCATAGCACTGCATCTGAAATTGCCCTGAACTACAGAGCAGTGTGTGATTAGCATTTTGAGGGCAGAAGAGTGTGTTAAGAGAGGCAAAGTGGCATGATCATTAGTGGGGCCTGACATGCACAAGAGGGCCAAGGTTACGGCTCCACCAAGGTTAGAGCAAGACTGAATCCTCAGCAGCTCCCACTCCATATATGCCGAAGACTTTAAGAGGTCATTCAAGTATCACAAAAAACTTCACTCCTCTTCTATTCAACACACTCTTGTCCAAAAGTTGAACATTTTCTCCAAAGATGGATGTTCAAAGTTTAGCTTCAGGGCCTTTGTAACCAGTGACTTTGTTTTCCTGCCAAGCAATTTGTTTTTCTTTAATCACAGAGACTGAATTGGAAGAACTGCTCCCATGCAAGATGCCCCGTCCTGCAGCTCCTTCACTGTCAGTAGAGTTTACTTAACTGGAGTCTGTGCTCGTTCTTGTAAAGGTTTTGTGGTATTTGTGTGAACAGAAAAAACAAAATAATAATACGATTATTAGTAATTGATAGATGTTTTTCTTGTTTGTTGTTGGAAAGTATAAATTGCTTAAGATAACTTACACATAATGGCAGTTTGCAAGATGACATGTGACAGGTCGCATGCCTGACCAAACAGCCACAACTGGCATCCAATATTTATTTAGGCAGCCATATTTGGTCAAATATTTACTGTGTATGATGGAAAGGCAAATGTGCTGTGTTTACTTGGACATGCATGACACTGCTATGCCCTGCTTCTCATCTTGGGTGGATACAATTAGAACAAACCTTAATGGACGCAACCTAATCCCCGAAGGTTAATCATGTGCTAACAGTTGCAAATATCATTATTAGGGCTTAACGTAATGAAAGATGTGTTGTCGGCTCATCTACGCGTCAAACAACATCTAAATGCTAAAAGCACAAAACAATGCGATTACCTTATTCTAACCTCATGCGTACCCTGCCTCCATTTACCCGCTGCTCCTCTCATTTTACAGTAAAGGGAAATTGATGCAAAGCCAAAGAAAAGCTTTGACTGTCAGTCTCTCTGTTGTTGAAAATGTGAATCTTAACTCCAACTCCAATCACGTTGTCAGGATCGCTATATGTAAGGTGTCTGCCATTATTGTTAATTCCCCATTAACAAAGAAACTATGATGCCCGTGTCTGCAACAAAAGTAATGAGTGGCAGACGAAAGCTTTATTTTGCCCTCAAGGTGCGTTGTCATATAAAGTTGTAACACTTTACACAAAACTATGAGTTTGTATCGAGGACCCACAGAGGAATATAACTACTAGTATTCCGTTTCTGTGGAATAGTAGTGCAGTATTCGTCATGCCTTTGGGTCCCTTGTGGTATTCACTGAGTCTTATCTGGCTCTGCAGCTACTAAATAGTGCTAACGAATTCCCTGTTTGGTGCCGACAAAGTGAACAGTGGATGTTTTTAGTGACTGTTTTAATAAAAGCAGCTCTATGGCTGAATATTACACTCCTCAGAGCGGTGAGAGAGAGAAACAAAGCTGTGAATGAAAACAATGAGCTGGATATCTATCTATTATCCTATTATCCTATCCTATTATCTAGGATAATAAAGTGCAGGTTTATCTCTATAAACAGCACTATATGTATGAGGAGTGACTGAGCAAGACCTTTGCACATCTGAACAGGACAGGTTTAAAGTGAGGGACATGTAGCCTGTGTGTAACTCATGCTGTGACTGTCACAGTCATTCAAATAGTGTATACAGTGGATGCCACGGCTGCACACAGAAGCCTCCTTAAGAAAGACCAAGCTTTGTTCTGAAACTTATCCTCAATTCTTTTCCTCGCTCTACAGTTGTCCTCAGTTTAATGTGGTTGTCCAAAAAGAGAGAGAGGGCACATGCTGACCTCGCATTGCGTCCTCGTTATTCAATTCAACTCTGACCAATTTTACAGTCGTTATTAATTTACAAACCCATTGGTGTAGTGGTGTCTTAATGTATTTTAAAATATTGTCTTATTTTGTGCTGTTAAATTGAAACATATTCACTTAATTTGCTTCAGTTTTTTTCTGTCCAAGTGTCTTTTCTGTGTCAAGTGTTTTTCCTGTCCATGTGGTGTCTTTGCGAATGGTCATGATCCTTGGCCTTGTGCACAACATGCAATAGTAATCATGAATCCACAACGATGCCATTTTACAATCCCAACCAGTTCTGAATCTATTGTATCACACACAAACACAGCCATGAATCTGACTGACTGTGCCTCTCAGACATAAATATGCTCACGGCACATGATAGAGCAAAGATGAGCACATCATAACTGAGATAATCCCGTTGATTCTTCTGACGTTTGAGCTTCTGATCTAATACGAACTTGCCTGATTTAACGTGACGTCAATCATAACATCACAGGAGACAGACACCAACGCTCAGATGACTTCACACCAAAAACAGCTCTCACTCGCAGCCTCTGCACTTGTTCAACACTCTCCCTTGGACTTTCTGATTCACTGGATCACATAAATAAATACCTGGAGATGCATTACATAAGATTTTACACATTCCAGCTTGTGCTGCGGTATTTCATTACTTTTACTAAAACAATAACTGTGTAATGCCAAACTGAAAACAGACCAAACTAAGATATTTGCCCATACATTTAGTTTTCATTGTAGCTTTGTGGTGATTTTTTGTCTGTATGTGGTAGATGTACAGTAATTGTCTGTTTTTGGTAAATTTTTTAGGTTATTAGGTAAAGCTGCCTACGTTTGCATTGATGAGGCCCAAAAGTTGAAGCACAAGTGGTATGAATTATATCATTACACATTTACACCTTGAATTAAAATGTACTCGAGTTTGGATGCCATCCTGTGCTGTTCGGTTTTTGGGAGAGGTGAGACACAAGCTGTCGTCATGTGACACCACATCGTTCACTTCAGGGTTGAACGCGCGAGCCCATATCTGAGTCGCCACATGGGAGCCGGAGCCTAAAGTTATGATGAAGCAGACACTCTTTACTGAGGATGATCTCCCGTTCCAATAAGACTCCAGGCTCTCGCAGAAATCTATATGTGATGCGTATCTCCACAGTCAGTGAGTCGAGTCTTCTCGCAGAGCACTTGTGCTTCAAGGTTGGTCATGATGACAACTCGTCACACTTACCACAGCATTTACACTATGTTTTGTTTAACAGACAGAACCCAAACATTAACAGATATTTTAACTCAGTAACAGTAAATCCTCCACTTCTGTTAATTTCACAAATCAGCAAAGCCTTTATTCAAACCTGTTTTGTGAAATGAACCGGTGAACGTTTCCGTATCCACTGTCTAAACTGACTGGAATGTAAAGCCTCAGGTTTGAGGGTTTTTGCATGTGGTTGTTCGCCCCGACAACCACAGAAATACATGTTCAGACACTGACTGGTGTCAGCCAGCGGAAGGTTACGTGTGTGGGGGCGTGGCTGTTTGTGTTATTTTCCCTCAGACTCCCCTCCTTTTTCGAGAAGCAGAGTCCTGGGACTTCAGTGCAGACACATTTTTTAGCTCAAGCGGAAACATTTGTAACTCATGTGGACACATCTTTGCATCCAGTGCAAATGAACACGTATTCATGCCCATTAGAGTCTTTTAGAGATCTAAAATTCCCTCACTCTCAGTGAACCACTGCAAAACAAAAGCTGTCCTTATTATTAGTTGTATTATTACATCAAAAACACACGTGTGCATGTGTACTTAGCTATTTTTGTATCCTGCTCTCCGTGCTCCCACTTGCATTACCTGCACATTCCTCTGATCACACACACCAAATGTATGACAATTTAATAACATCAATCCCCCATTAACATACAGTACATAACTTAAATTCATCCTCATGTGACACTGCTTTCTAAAAGCTATTCAGCCATACGCAAAGTGAGAAGAGAAGAATGTAAAAATGACAATAATCTTGTCTCCAGCTGCAGATCTACTTCCCAAATGGACTGCAATGCTGCAACATGTCTGGTCCTCAAGCATCGTCATAAAATCCCCCATTTTTCCTATCCTATCTTAGCACTTAGGACGTACACTAGATCAATTTAAGCTTCGGTTGCTTTTAGGAAACAGGGCCACGGTCGCATTACTATATGAGCTGCAGCTGCTTCCTCGGTGATGGAATGACTCGGTAACTGCAGTCACCATATAAATGTCATAATTGTTTGGGGATTTACAATGCATGAATTTAAACAAAGCGAACGGTGGAAATGAGTGGAATTAAGTGCAAGTCTCTGTGTTTCTGTATGAGCCAAGTGGAGAGGATTAGCTCATGACACTGCCTGAAAGGAGACCCGACACAGCTTATAAAACCACCTGCTGTCCACACATCAATTTAATGTTCCAGTTAAAAGACATTTAGTTCAGAGATTTGGTGGATCATACAATGCACTGGAGACACCAGTCTCCTTGGATCCTGTTGCTTTACTGGAATAAATGTCAGTGGCAGAGTGTCCAGTACATATTGGATCATTCTGGTTTATTACACCTCACATTTTCTTGGTTTGCAACGCTGTCTGATAGAGACACTTTACAGCAGAGGTGGGACCGAGCCATTGGTCTCGAGTGAAGACAGGCCCGAGTCCCCCCAAGTCCCGAGTCAAGTCCCAAAACAAGACAGGTAAGTCCTGAGTCAGGTCCAAAGTCAAAACTTGTTTGTTTCATTGGTTGTCCTGTAATTTAATTGGATAAATGCTGTAGGATCATAAAAAAGGTGAATCTAATTTGATTAGATGTTGTGCCGACAGCAAATACACGCACAGACTCACGCATACACACAATAAAAGTTACAGAGCGTTCAGCAACAACATACTTAAAAAAAGATTGTTAAGTCTCAAGTCCAAGTTAAGTCATGAGTCAGTGATGTGCAAGTCTCTTTATATTTACTTTACTTTGCAGACACTTTTATCCAAAGCGACTTACAAGGAGCTAGTGGTGTGTGTCTGGCTCAAGAACACACACCTGGAGGGGGATGGAAACTTTCAGACAGGGTTTTGAACCTGCAACCTTCTGCATCCCTGTCTGAAGCCTAACCCGTTGACCATTATTATTTATTTAGGGGTAGAAAACTTGGGTTTGATGTCACAATGTGATGGAGACACCTTTACAAATCTGAATCAACTTAAAAAAAATGATTTGGTGAGCATTTTGTTTGTTAAACATAAATAAGGATTTGATTATGAAGTCTGTAATCACTTGCAATATTATCGTTTACATATTCTATTGAACACATTAGTTGGTCAAAGAAACACAGCTACTATGTTGAAGGTGCCTAATTATTGGCATATACAAATGGTCTGGCATGAGTCACAAACATGTTCCATGACCTCCAGTTAGGAGTCCGACATACGCCGATGATGCAGCCCCCATAATATAGCAATTATTGGGAAATTATAGAGATGTGATCTGATGATTATCCTTCAGTCTGCTATAGATGGCAGGTTCATGCTGGATCCAAATGAAGCTCATTCATCATTTTCTGTGATGTAAGCACAAGGTGAAATTCAAAATGTTAATAGTTAAAGCAAAATGTGATTCAATTCATACATTCATTTTAATAATTGTTGAAATACTATGAAATTATGTCCAATACGATGAAATGGTTTCCTGTGTTAATGTATTTTTATGATTGCAGATGTTCTTTAATAGCATACACTGCTCCATGACGGCAGCTTTTTAGTCTCATGAGCGTTGTTCACTGAAGGGATACTAAAAGCCTTTTATTTTTTAACTACGTTCTGACTTTCCTTTGGCTCCCCACACACATGAATGAAAATCATTTCCACATATTGTTCGGCTTTCAGTGTAAATCTCAAAAAGATTTTATCCAAAGCAACTAGACTTGTTTGGTTTCTTGACGACGTTTCACCTTCCGCTCCAGAGGTCTTTCTCACGTCTGACTGACTGCTGAGAGCAGCAGGTTTATAAACGCTGTGGAACCCTCGGGTGGGTGATTGGTGGTCACCTGTGGTTTGTCCTGAAAAGTGTAAACTTTTTTTTTTCCCTAATGCTTTAAATCACCTGCAGTTGTGATCAGACTTAACCGAGTTTACAGCTGCTCAGAAAGTTCCCAAGAACTGAGGTTAAAAGCAGTGCTGTACATCAGGTAACATAGCAACAGTGTTTCTGCTGTTGCCTCCAGACCAATAATGATGTGTTACAAGACAACTTCAGTTCATGCTTGATCATAGAGAAAAGATTTTTACAGTGTGTGCTGTAAAGCAAAAACTAACATTAATTTCATGCGATGCGATTAAAGGTTAAATAAATAGCAAATCCGGTAATGTGTCTGAAGTCATTTTGTGAGGATGCACAACTACAGTCTCTCTTCCTAGGGCATTACTAATTACACCAACTTGCAGCTGTGTTTTGGAGGATTATGTTAAGTAGTTGTGCTTGTGCAACTCCCCTGTCTTTGTAACGTCACTGTTTGGTTTCCTAATTGTTCAGGAAATTCTTTACCATACAATGATACTGTAGCTGATATTGTGGTGTTTATGGATCTAAAACATATGAATACATCAAACAGCAGTACCAAAGCAGCTGCACACATATGAGTCATTGACACTAATGAGGGTGAAAGCAGATATGCAGCACCACATGGGAAAAACACTTTTCCACATCTCTCTGTCTGCTCTTGCATCCTGTCAGTTTGCTTCGGTGCTGGTGCCGGTGGACCGGAGGAATCATCCTCATTGTCTACTCTGAACACCGTCAGCGCTTTGGGCTCCTCTGGCTAGTTAACACTGTAATTGCAAATTATAGCGCTTGTCATGTTTTCCCCAGTGTCTCACTGTCTGCCATAACTAAATCCTCTGTCTCTCTGCTCTGCCCACACTGGTCATCTGAGATCGACCCAGGGATGTACTGTGAAGCATGATCAATAGGTCACATATGAGACAGACCACCCCCTGTTTTTTTCACTCTTTTATTGATACTGGCAAATTGATTCAAAACAGACGAATACTTGTTGCTAATTCTGAAGGATTTATCCTTCTAGTGTTTTGATCTCTTCCCTCTTGTGTCTCTGTCCCCGTTTCCTCTTCTGTTTTCCTCACATCTCCTTCCCCACCGTGTACTTCCGTAGTACGTAAGTACTACCGTAGAGCTGTTCTTTGCTAGCGTCTTTGTTGAAATTGTGCTGCAATCACACAGTATCCGGTTTCACTTTTACTATAGACGTTGTGTGTGTGAAGTGAACCTTTGATGGATTAAGCAGCCTTCTCTCTTTCAGTCTATCACTTACAAATCGCTACTCCCACATGTCTGGATGTTAAAATGCTTTTGAAAATTTTGTCCATCAAAAATGTGTTTATCAGCGTTTGTTACTTGTCAGTTATGTTACCAGTGAACAGAATGAACATCACATTAAGAGTCGTGATTACATTGGGATTTCAGCTTTAGTCCTTACTAGTTACTTTCCACTGCTCATATCTAGACTTGCATTTAATGAAGGAATCATTAAAACACATTTATCTGACTTTTTATTCGAAGGAAAAGAGTGCCCTGGAAATAGATCTAAACAAACTGTGGCTGCAGTTAGTCACATCTGTCAGAGAAGTGAAAAAAAAAACTAAATAGAAAAAAAAACAAAGATTTGTCAAATTAACAAGATGTTATGCATCCAGAAAAGAATGTTGTTTTATTTTATTTATTTGCTGACACTGCGTGGGAAGATGTATCACAGCTTGTGCTTGCCATGTTGGACCGGTGCATTTGGCAACAAGCTAAGAACAGTGGGAGCATCATAGGCACCTATCTGAGGAGCAGTGAGGGCTGAGGGAACAGACAGAAACCATGCTGGGGAAAATTAGCGGCAAGAAAATGGCATGTTGAAAGTTTGTTGTGTTAGAGAAGGAGGTTGTGAGCGATTATGGCAAAGCCTAGATGGTTAAAACAGCGTTGAAACCTTCTTCTCAAAGTAGGTCACAAAATCCTCAGGAGAAAGAGAAGCAAGTAGAGCGAAGCAAAGTGAGAAATATAAACAGAAAATGTTTTCTCCTGTCTCAAGGCAGAAGATTGGATTTAGTTATGGCAGGTTGATTTACCAGCTGATGGATGTGAAGAAGAAGAAGGAGACCAGAGGGGTCACCACATCACACAGTGTGGCAGCGGTGTTTACCTGTTTCTTTACTTTACTTTACTTTACTTTGCTTGGCAGACGCTTTTCTCCAAAGCGACTTACAGGGAGCTAGCGCTGGGTGTCTGGCTCAGGGACTGGTAGGGGACGGACTAGGAGTCAGACGGGGTTCGAACCTGCGACCTTCTACATCCCAGTCTGACGCTTAATCCATTGAGCTACCAGTGTTTCTTTAGGTAATGAACATGAATGTGTTTTCTGTTCAGTCACAGGTCCAGGATGGGCCAAGTTGAGCTATCTTATTGACGTGTAACGTATGAAAGTGTTATTCAGTTCGGTTCAGCGTGTTACCTGAGGACGCATCGACATATAGACCCCACTTGCCCTGTGATCCTGAGCCACTGGCACAGGTACAGCATCACCTGCAGACTAATGTTATTCATCAGTGTCCGTGTTGGGCAAAAAAGTTAATAAGCAAAATAAAGATGAGTGAATGTAGAAAACATCATATCTGTTACACATTAGACTTTAACACTGGCATATTACTCAGATCATGTCATGGAATAAGTGGCGCTTCATACAGTGGTTTTGTTTCACCTCTGAGCCTGAGCTATGTCTAAAAATACCAGTTTCATCCCAGACACTCTGTAGTCACTGTTATTTTGTTGTTTTTTTGTAGTTTGTCTCATTGCAGTCATCAGTGGAGACCAGGCCACCTCCAGTCTACAGCAGCTTAGAGAACGAATTGCTGCAAATCCCCGAGCTGCACATTCTTTGTTTCAAAACCGATCATTCTTTGAACTGCGCTGATGTCATTTCCCTCAGGAGACCTAACTTCAATGTGAAAACACCAGGAGAGGAAGTGGTTCCCACGCCCCTGCCTTTCAATCACTAATCCTCATCACACAGTTCTAGCTAGTGGGACTGCGTGTGGTCTATTGTGTGTAGGAGGAGGATAGTCCTGATAATGCTAACCTTAATTATGTCAATCAAGTGGTGAGGCGGCTTAACATTAATGGCTCTGGATCTAAATTAGATGTAGGTAATCTTAGACATGCATTGAGGTATTTGGTGTATAAATAAATGGAGAGGAGCTCTTCCTGTAAGGACATCCTGGAGATATTTGTTTTGTTTTTTAAAGATTATTTTTTGGCTTTCGCCTTGGTCTAATCTAGACAGTGGATATGTTGACAGGAAGCATGAGGATCGATGGGATATAACATACAGAAAGTTCAGTAACTACTCAGCTACCATGCGATCTTAACATTTTGAAATGTTAAGAATTTTTTTTCAAATGTTTTAGGGTGATGGTTTAAAAAGTTCAAAGAATGAAACTAGTACTGTAAGCTAAGCACTCTGCTCCTCAGCTTTTCCTCTGGTGAATGGTTCTTATCCACATGTCCCCTGTGTCTGTTCTATCAGGCACAATGCCCTCTAATGGCAATGGGGACTTTCCTGGTTTCTACCTGGGGTCTTGTTTCGATAACGTACAGATACCCTGATGCTTCTGTTCTTTTCTTGACACATCTGATGGACGGGCCTATCTCTTATTGCGTGGCAGTAAGAGGGAATGCTTCGTGTCAAATTTGAGACAAGAAGCTGGTACTTTAACAAGACAGCCCTCTGTAACCGTTTCTGTTAGCTGACACTTTTATTGTCTCTTTTTTCATATGCCAACTTTTTCCAGGTGCTGCTCTGTACAATTGGCCTCTTTGCTCATGGACGAGTCGGCCACTGCATATAGTCACAATTACGAGTTGCTCTTTGACATCAGACGTAATGGTTATGTGGCCTACAATGAAATTTAATTTGACAGCCCTGCTACAGGATAATATCATGGTGGCTGTCTGCAAGCTGAAGAAGGAGATGGGTGACCCATCAGGACGATGACCATGAAAATCTAAGGTAATCAACTACAGAATGGCTTAAGAGACAACATCTAATCCCAGTCAACAGCATCTCACCCTCAACAGTGAGTAACTTGTCATTAAGCATATTTTATGTTGCCATGCTAGCAATGTTCCAAAGCAACCCTGACTCTGGAGGGCTACATACAAGTATTAATAAAACAAATGAGAAAAAAAGGGCTGAGCACTGTCAGACACATCAGTGACTCATCTACAGCTCAGCCTGTGGAGCTTTACACATGTCCTCATGCAGCTGATCTAATCATTTATTTTCTGTAACCTAACAGCCTCATTTAGTGGGCAACATTTCTCAGGTGTAAATCTGTGCTGGGACACAGCAGTTTAAGTATGAATGATTAAGATAAGCACCTCAGTCCATTTGGGATTAAAAGCCTGGATTTCAGTGTCAGTCTGCCACTGTTCAGCACACATCATGTGCACTTCTAAAAGGTGGTTCAACCGCTTGTTAAAAAAAAGAAAAACTTGCCTACATACCTCCTCCACTATCACTTTGTATGTCTAATGGGCATGTTCAAAAAAGGCATGATTGTTTTATCAGCTTAGAAATATGTTGATTGATATTTATGTCTTTTGTACAGATCTTATCACATTTCAGTTGAGAAATTCTTCACCTTTCGCGCATTACGTTCATTGTTTTAAGGCTTTCTCTACCTAAACACAGTATGCAGTCTGGTATCCTCTCGTTTTTATTAAAAGTCTGTCATAAAAAATCACCACAGTGATCACGTCGGCAGCCAATACAAATGTCTCCTCAACAAGATGAGCTTCTGCTCTTTTTACCTACAGTTTTATTTAGAAATTGAGCCTTTAATAGTGTTTCCTCAAAACCCTTTGTTGTCTGACCGTTTTTAATAGGATTAAATTTACTATAATTGAGACTACGTAGATTAAGAAACAATTTTCTTACCTTAGATGTTTGTCTGATAATACTGTCACCAATTTAATGGAAATGATTCCTTCATCTTTTAACCCACTGACACGTACATACACAGAGGAAGATAATCGTCCCAACCTTAATCTTGTACGGGTTGATTATATTGTTGACAATGCTGCAGCTTTATTGTGCACTATACTTGATACTGCTCTGAAAAAGAAGGTAGGTAATCAGAAGAGGTTTGCTCCATAGTACAACACACAAATCCATACCTTAAAGCAGACTTCACAATCGCTTGAAAGGAGGTGGGCCTTCACAAATTCAGATGAGTAAGATCTGTCTTTAGTAGCTGGCTATGTACCACAGGCTTTAAAGGTAAAAAGCCTGCTCTTGAGTTTTAGCCAATTATTGACCAATATTGAATCTGCCCTTTATCTCTAAAGTCCTTGAAAAAGTAGTTGCGAAGCAGCTCTGTGAACACCTGCGGTAACTATCTATATGAAGATTTTTAGTCAGGTTTTATGGTGAGTCATAGCACAGAAACAGCACATGTTGAGGTCACTAATGTTGTTACATCTTAGCTGCTGTATTCCACACGATAGATAGATCCTAACATTTTATTACACAGACCGGAACATGTGATTGGACTTAAATCTTATCTATCAGACAGATCACAACTGGTGCAGATGACACCCAGCTATACTGATCTATGAAACCAGATGAAACCTGTCAATTACTCAAACATCAAGCTTGTTTAAAAGACATAAAAAACTGGATGTCCTGTAACTTTCTAATGTTTAATTCAAACAAGAAAGAGCTTATTCTTTTTGGGCCTAACATATCAGAGGTATGTTATCCAGTCAGATTGCCTCCCTAGATGATATAGAGAAAGAAACTTGACCAGGATATTTCCTTTACCTCCTACATAAATGGAATATCTAGAACATCCTATATCCACCTTATGAATATTACTAAAATTAGAAACACCCTGTCTCAAAGTGATGCTGAGAAACTAGTCAATACTTCTAAATTAGTCCCTTACTTCTGGACTGGACTACTGTTATTCATTACTAATAGGATGTCCCAATAACTCACTCAAGGGTTAATCCAGAAATGTAGAACATGGAGGCAGAACCTTCAGCTATCAAGCTGCTCTCCTGTAGAACCAGCTCCCAATCCAGGTTCAGGAGGCAGACACTTTCTCTACCTTTAGGACTGGACTTTAAACTTTCCTCTTTGCTAAAGCTTACAGTGAGAGTTGGCTCAGGTGACTCTGAACCATCTCTTAGTTACGATGCTAAATGTTTAATCTGCAAGGGGATCTCCCAAATTACAGTGAGCTCCTCTCGTCTTTCTCTCCCTCTACCCACTCTTTTGCACAAAGTTAACAACACTGCTTGTTCTTCTCTGTCCATTGTGTCTTCTCTGCTGTAAGGACAAGCTCTTCAACATAGTTTATAATGATAAACAACACTTTGTTGTGAGGGAGAATATTTCCAGAAGTCATTACCTGATCAAGCAGTTTCAGTGTGCGCTGTAAAGTCATATGGAAAAAAAGCAATCTGTCTAACTAGCTCGTTGAGTCTAGGGAGAGTAGGGATACAAAATAAAGGTTTAGAGAAAACGAACAATGGAAGAGTGGGAGTACTTCTGCCTGAGTACATAGTCCTGACCCAGTAGGTGGCACAATTACACTTGATGGATTTTTAAAAAAAGAACTGAAAGGTCAGTTTAGGCTAATAAGGGTCACTGATGAAACAATTCAGAGAAGTCAGAGAGCATTGTGCACATTGGCACAGTGGGGGGAAGATTCTGGGTCAGACAGCTGAGGAGGATTAATTCATAATGCGGTGTAACTGGATAACAGCACAGACTTCTGGGTAAAGACCTAAAAGAGATTTAAGGAGGCAGGGTGGTGAAAAGCTACAGACTTATGTGTATTTATGAGTGTTGATGACAGCCGAAATAAAACAGGCAGGTAACCTCGAGGTAAACTTCTGTAATGTCTGCAAGTAAATCCCCTCCTATTGTCATTGTAAAGAAAGTTTCCCTGCATGCATTGTGCCGTTTTAGTATTCAGTTTATATCAAGGTTGAGCAGTTGAGGTCTCATTGTCATACAGTCACACCCTTGGCAATGTCAATCAAGCCCCTGTGAACAGTGAGCAGTGGGGATGGAGAGTAGGAAGGGGCACGGGACAAGACTGAGCCCTTCCATGCTTAATGGCCTGGTTAATAATAAATCCCTGCCTAATTATGAAATGGCCAAAACTAATGAGATTTCTGCCACCCGTTTTCTAATGAGCATATTACCAATTCCTCTCACTCGGTGTCTCTGCCCCACAAACGATAACATCTGCATATGTCGTGTTCCTTGAAGCCTGCACAACACATGAATATGAAAGTTTGTTTTGCACATGCTGTTCCTGCTGCTAAAAGGTGTTCAAGGAGGGAAAAGGTGTTCCTGTATGTGTTTGTCTGGGCGACTGTGCATGTCTGTCATACTGTATTTGACTACCTGCAGCTCAGTCCCCATCTGGTGCCTATACATTGACCTTATTCACTCTGCATCTTAGTGGAGGCTTTTTGCATCACTGAACCAAACAAACTAGGACAGGAACTGAAAAAAACATCAGAAGTGATCCTACACTTCTACTAAATTGTCACAGTCGACATGTTGATGCTAGATAATGGAGGAAAGAATCATATATTTAAGTTTGATTGTAGCTACGAAGGTGAACGAAGGCAGATTCAACACAGTCTTAATTAACCCATTGGGGTTTAAGTGCACCGGTGCTGTGACAACTTGTTCCTTTCAGTCATTTAAACGTAGGAGGACGTAGGAAAAGGCGGAGAATTGTTTCATGGAAGTATACACAGCAGCTTAACTGTTAGTAGTAATAATAATCACAATCTGTGCATTTAGCAGTATGTAAACTAATAATATGCCTTACAGCAGCTTTAAAAGGTTGTTGTGTACTGACCATTTTGTTTAAACCTTTCAACATGAGCAGGAATTACTGTGCTTGGAGCTGCTGACTAGATACAGGGTAGGGGAAACAACCAAGCTCTGCACGGTGCAAATGAAAAGGCTAGAATACTTAACATATCACATCAAGGACAAGTCAAATAACTGCTGTAACAAGACACGTATAAATACCGTGTGGCTAATAGGTTAATGAGGAACAGGCGTCCGGGGGCGAGTGGGGTCAGGTGACTGACAAAGGAGAGAAACTGTTTACGCGACAACGCCCTGCCATGTCAAAGTGTTGTCTGAATACAGTAAATCAGCAGATAATATAAGGTAACGCAGCAGCTGTGTGAGCAAGACGTCTGTTAGTGCTACTTGTCAGTATCCATAGTGCCTAACGCATCTTGATCCTGGCAGAGAGTGACAAGTGTGTCCCCACAGTTTAACAGCTTTTATGCACTCCCTCTTAATACAGATCTGCCTGCACAGCCTCCAGTCTGACTTCATACATAGTAACACAGCGCAGTGAAGGGTTAGCGGGTAGGAATCATTTTGGGAAAGCGCCTGAGTGTTAACTCCAGAGCATGAGCGCGTGACATCATGTTTAGACAGCTGGTATTCAACCAGCGGTGTTAGTGTTCTGGCTCACATGCAGTTGCTGATCTAATGACCTCATGCGGCACGGTATGCAAACGGACAAAAAACACAACCAGATAATTGATATGATGGCCATCTGTCAGCACACTTTGATCTTTCATGTGGACATGGTGTAAGATGCAATTGGGTTGAGTTATTAACTCTTGTTGACAGTCGATTGTGTTTTATTCAATCTAACAATGTAAGTGAATTTTCCGAGGCAAGGCTGGATTTGGTTCATTACCAAGCTCATCTTACACTCCTGGCTGCTTCAACACCATGATCCATCATCTTGTCACTTCAAAAGAAAGTTCTGCTCGTTTCCAAATTAATAAACATGTGGTTTGCACATGCTTGGTGCATCTTATACATTGTTTGAATAACAACATAACACTTGCAGTGAATGTTGGAGAAAGGCTCGTCTCTTCTAGTCCTCTTGGGGATATTCTTATGGACAGACATCTGCATTTTAGCCGACAAGATATCAGGGTTCTTGTGGCCAGGAACCAAATATACACTCTAATAATCAAACTGGGAAATCTCCTGGTGGGACATCTTATGCATCTCATGTCATTTTCAGATGATATTTGAACTCTGGACGTGCTTATATTCATTATCATTGTATTGACTTACCTTTTAGCTGAAATCTATAGAGATGATACATAATGTACCAATAAATTGTTAGAAATAGTGCAGCACACAGCCATTTTAAATCATCCATTTTGTACTTGCACTATTTACATTACATGGCAGCTGGAAGTTTTACCCACCCATCCCTGCGATCATTTTCTATGTCACTACACACAGGTACTTCCTGCATTGGCAGCAGGCTACTGTGTGATGGCGACCTATCCAACATGAACATAATTTCTGGGCATATGAGATATGCTCCGCTGTGCAAAGTACCATGTGGTGCGATGTATTGCCAAAAATAAATTCCTGAGTGCTGAGTATTTGGTGATATTTTATGCAACCAAATTTAAGCACTGACGGTTGGCATCAGTTGATCCTGTTATCGTATTGTTTAGCAGCCTAAAGGGATGTAAGAATAGAATTATTTAATCTAATTAACCATAGCAAGTGTTTCTAATTACTTTCTACAAACGTCTAATGACACTGCTGCATGCCTACAAAATCTTGTAATGGCTGAGAGATAGAGTACATGCAAGTATTCAGTTGTTTTTGTTTCTGCAACTATCAGCTTCAATCTTTAAAACACTTACACATAGACTTTTACAGCAAAAAAAAACACTCCTGATATTGCCAGTCAGCTTCTTAATCTCTTCTATTCGTTCGCCATCGAGACGTACTTGCAGCAACATCTGTCCTCTGCCCTGTTATATAAGCGGGGAGTGAATGTCAGATTATTGCTACTCTGCCTTTAGTGTTACATACATCAAATTGAAACGGCTGAAATAAAATGAAGTGGGCGTGTTTTATGTCTATAATTCATGTGTGTTAAACAGGTGTGTGTGCTCGCATGGAACCACAACCTTCGATTGATAATTTGACTTGCAAGCGCAGCACCGGGCAGGTACTTGGCCATGTTGTGAAATCACACTGGGAGTCTGCAGAGGCAACTCAAACTGCATAAATGGTTAATGACTAAAAGTCTGAGGTGATTTCATACCATAATGCCTGAATGATGTTCTCCCAGTCATAGTGACGTTTATTTTTAAGAGGGCTTGACTCATGTCACATCAGTTTTACAGCTTCACTGAAGCGACTACACAATCATGTACCTGCATGACCCGAAAAAACCCCTGTGCTGTTAAATCACCTTCTCAGCAGCTCAGTATCAAACCGTTTCACATCTCGGGGTAAAAATATGTGGAACGTCTCTCATATTGAGCTTTCTGAAAACATGGTTGTTTACGGTTTTAGCTGACTACCTCTTGTCGCTTCACACTCAAGGATGTTTATAGCCCTTTTTGTGAGAATCATTTAGGCTTTTTCTATCATGTAATCAGTAGTATAAAACATTCTTCCTGATTTATCTTCCGCTATCCTCTGTGATGAACGCTACACATCAAGATCTCAGGCAGACTGAGTGCATGGTCAAGACACGTCAGCACTTTAAAAGTGTCTGACAGCGGAAACCAAGAAAACTATTTTCCAGTCAAGGTGGTAAATATATTATGGGCCTAAAGGGACCCACAATAAAATTTCTACAGATACATTAAATGGGATTATATGCTACAATAAGGAGTCTGCTAGTGAGCAAAACTACTGTATGTTCATATTTCAACGTTGCTACGTCTTAAAATAAAAAAACTCAAATGTACTATAATAATACATGTAGTATATTATATATTTTGATTAAACATATGAGCAAAGAATTTGAAGTTCCTGCAGATGGTTTTGTGAGGTTTTTATCCAATTTTTCTACTGTGAAAAACAAGCTAAGAGAGAGTAATGTCCATCATAACAATAATATTATTATTAATTATATTAATGCAGTGAGATAGATTCGGTACTACAGTACTTTATTTTTTTTAATGTAATTTGGCAATCACTTCAAACGTGTTCAAGTATTATTATTTCTATTATTAAGAAATAGGAGAATGGCTCGTGCGCAAATCTGACTTAGAGCAGGTCATCCTCCAAAGCTGTGCAAGAACAGGATGTCTCTACTGATGTGATCTAATACACCCAGGAACACCCAGAAGGATTTATAAACTTCTTCAGATGAGATTGGAAAAACTGTATATACACAACGAGTTTATGCAATCAAGCTTTGACTGGTTATTCACCAGCTGATGCTTTATGGGACAATGGCGAAGAGCAAAACTCATTATATCTTGGCTCAAAGAGAATGTGGGAGTCTCTGAAGTCAACTGAAAAAAAGTGTTTGGCCCTATTTCTTGAGCTTTTTGGCAATCAGACGCAAATGCTATGTTTGGCGTTAACCACACAGTGCACATAATCACACCTCGTCAGCAGGCCCTGGAAGACTCGTTATAGTAGAGCGCAAAACGAATGCAGCAAAATACAGGGAAATCCTGGAGGAAAACATGATGCAGTCTGCAAGGAAACAGGATTTGGCATAATATTTGACAATGACTTGGGCAACCACTCATTTTCTATTGTTAATTAACTTAGACTACTCTGCAGAGATTGGCTTTTACTCTGACTTGAACGAGAAGTTTTCTGTTGATCGCTGAGGAGAGTGCAGTAAGAAACTTCCAGCTCTGTTCATCAGCTGTCCTTGGAAATATATTTGGGGAATTCTACATATTTAAACCTGTGATTGTCTGATGTCTCCTGAACATCAGATTTGTCTGGCCTGCACTTTCTTCCTAACAAAAAAAACCCCACTTTACTTCTTCCTATGTTCTCTCTAGGTAAAAGACGCCACATTTGTTCAGTACATGTACATTTTGGAACAGAAGTGTGGTAAATATGAACGACGATGATACTGTATTTACAACAACATTGTAAACGATAGCTACAACTTACTTTGATCTGGTAAGATAGAGGTTCCTTATAGACCTAGTCCAGCACGCCAGAGCAAAAAAAAAATGAAGCCGAGTTTCTATGTGTTCTGGGTTTTACTTTAGCACATGGCACAGAAATGCATGCCCACACACCCACACACACACACATACAAGGGCATCCTGACAGAACTAGATCCATACCAAGTCCTGTGCCAGAGCCCTGGAGCCATGAGATATCCTGTGCCTAGAATTTGTTTGAATACATTAGCCAGTTTATTTGGCTCAAATGAATCCAAAACACAATTTAAAACAAGTGCAAATTATTCATGTGTTGTGCAAATGATTCATGCTATGTGCAAGCCTTTCTCCTAAAAATTACATTTCTGTTTAGCCAACATGTTTTTGTGGTCCCATACCTACAACCTAATTGTATTCTCCATTAACAAAATGACCATGCTGACAGTTTAAATATAAATAAGGAGATTTTTGTCCACTAAAACATCCTGTTTACAGCATTGTCTGGGCTCGAACTCGAATGTTTTACACCCTTCATCCAACACAAATTCATTAAAAAAGATGCATCATCATATAACTATTGAATGCATTTGGTAAAAATCATTACCTTGGTTGCAGTTTTGTTGCGTTAAAAATTTTTCACAAGACATTGTTGGCATGGGATAGATATTGATATGCTTACCTTTCAGTTTCCTAGGCTGCAGCCCGCCTTTGCATTAAGCAAAGGAAAAAAATAGCAAGCATGCTCTCATTGCCATCTCCTCCTATAGTGACATTGTTTTGCTGATTCATACCATCTGTGACTTTTGTGAAGGATAAGTGGTTAAACTGTCACAGCATGAAGTGCACCGTGAACCAGAAGGAATGAGGCGAGAATCCAGGAGCCACAGTACGCATAAACTGCACATACTGCTGATGAAAAGGATGAATGAACAGCTGAAATATGATCAAGAGACGCCCTTGATTTAAGAAGGTAATTCACAAGACAAGGACAAAGCCAAGTCCACTGTTTTGCTTTACGTTATAGGCAAAATCACATGATTTAGGATATTTGTACATTTTAACTCAACTTCTGTATGTTTCTAGTTCAAGTCATCCTCCCATGTCACATAGAATAGATGTATTTATATAAAGCATATTTAAATAGTGCATGTTCGACTTAATGTCCCATAATCGCAACATCTTTGGTTCAAGTCCGGCTGGGGACCTTTGTTGCATGTCACACCCTCTCTCTCTATCCCTATGTTTCCTGTTTGTCTCTAATCTGTCAAAATATCCAAAAAAAAGCCTATAAATAAGGAACATACAGAGTGAGAGAAACACAGCATGTTTAAACCCTTTTTTAAACAAAAAAGGGGTTAAAACCTCTTTTTTTGAACTTCTGTGGGAGACTGACAGACAATAAATGTAGGCTTAAACAAGCTTATCTTACACTCTCTTCAACACAGCGATACACCACTTATGTCAGCCATAATAAAATGTGTGTGTGTGTGTGTGTGTGTGTGTGTGTGTGTGTGTGTGTATGTGTGTGCTTGGTCAAACTATTAACTTTTAGAGAAGACAACAAGCTGTTAAAAGTTTGTATGTGTCTGTTTGTGTTTTTACCTGTAAACCATGTAACTGTAATTGTGGCCTAGTTGTCTAATTAGCACTAAGAAATCTATCATCACCCAACTAATGACTTATTTGGAGAAAAACACCTGTTGCTGAGCTTCACATAATCCAATGCCTTATAATGAGGTACCAGAAAAACTACAATTTCTGTGTTCCTCAGTGGTAGTGGGAGTAATTAGTTATTTTACATAGGTAAATATTGTAATCCCACAGTGAAACAGAATCCTGCTTTTACATTTTAATCACACAAACAAAAGATAAAGTACATATAAGTAATTTAGATGTCACAATAATTCAAGTAGATTAACAGGAGACACAAAGTGAGCTAGCAGAATCAGGGTGGCTTGCCTCCTAACTAGTACCTACAAAAAAGTTTATGAATCTGTGTATAAAAACATTTATTTTAATTATTTAAACATCCTTTTGTGTGCTAACGTGTTAGGACAAACATTCAGCTAAGTCGGAAAGTTTGGAAATTTGATTTTAACCATTATCTGTGGAGCACGGCTCCGTATTACACACAGTCCAGCATGTTTCTCATCTAACTAGCTAATTAACAAAGCTGTCATTCACCAATGAAAGGCAAAGTCAATGGGAGGTAAAGAACGAGGTACATGTTCTTGTTTTGAATAGTGATTATTGTGATTAATGTGGATTTGGAGCACTGCCGAATGATCTAGAATTACAACAGGGTGGAGTTCTGCTGCCATTAGTAGCAGCAAAGGTTTCCTTTGTTTCATATGCTGGCTCTTTGAGAAATTAGAGAGGAAAGTTTTTTGCAACTGGGGTAATGATTTGCATGTGCTGCTAGGACTAACCTTTTGAAGCAACGTCCCTTGAGAAACAGAGGATAACCGACATAATATCTGCAGCGACAGATGCTGATAGAATAAAAAAACAAACAGTATGTCAAAGCTTTTTCTTATCTTTTTTAAGCCTTCTCTCTTTACTTGTTATTAGTGTTTTCATACTAACTACTCATTAACATTTCCATGACTGGTTATTATGTTATTTTTCTGACAGAGCTCTTTCTGTATGACACGTGTCTGCTAATATGAAGGGTAGTGGACTTCACTGTGTAGGTGTGAGCCTTCCTCTGTCAACAGACTTCGTAAACATTTATCTCATTAAAAGTGAATGTGCCTAAAACAAAGTGTCTGTGTTTGCATTTACAGCTCGGCGGTTTTGTTTATAGCTTTGGCAAGCTGCAATTACCATGATGTCATGTATACGTTGTTCTCCACGAACAGATAGAGGATATGCATGTTATGATGAAACAGGTGTGAAGCCTAATACAGGTTTTTGCAGCAATGCTAAGAAGTGCCTTCAGACAGCAGACGGCTGAGAGCTTCAAAGCCAGTTTTGTATCCACCTCACATCTGAGGAACAGCTTTGCTTTAGTAGACGACTTATGAAAATCTATACACAAGGTTTTTTAGAGTGCCCATTAAAGCTACACACATTTCTTCACCACAGGAAGCTTCATAGCAATAACAGCTTTACTAATTTAATGACTGTGTACTGCGCTTTCAAGTTTTACTAAAGTTTAGCTTGAATGGTGTAAATCTGCATAAATCTAGAGAGACGTGAGTAAATTAGCACAGACGGAAACGCCAGCCTGCTCTCAGGATGCTCTGAATGTCAGAGCGCCTCTAGATGCCACCACACCACATTATCTCAGCCACAACGGACAATGAAGTTTGGCAGCTTGTATCACTGAGACGTGGCGATGTATAAATGAAGCCTTCATCATCACATCTTCATCACTTGGGTATTTGGGGGCTATATTGTTCATGTTGACTTTGCATTACACATAAGCTCAATAAATTATCTGGGGATCAAAACATTGCCAATAGTGTCAGGCCACACGATGGAGAGTGTGTCAAAGTGTTTCCCAGACTGGTCTAAATGTTCCCATCAGTCTACTTTCTTTTTATTGTTTGAGCAAAGCAAGGTTGCCCAGACCCCGCCTGTTCCAGCTACATCCTACAGCTCCTCCTGGGGAATCCTGAGACATTCTCAGGTCACAGAGCACAGCCTGTATAATCCCTCCAGCTTGTTTTGGCTCCATCCAGGGTTCTCCTTGTGGTTGACTATGCCAGGAAGATGTCCAACCCAACCCTTGACTTGACCCGTGACTGCTTTCAACAACAAAGAGCAATAGCTGTTCTCTACTCAGCGGAGTTTCCTTCCAGTCAAACATCTTTATGGCTTTATTTGTGGGATGGCGGAACTTGCCAATGATTCCATTTCAGTCCTTTCAGTCAAATGAGAACTCTTTTCAAGGAGTGTAAACCAAGTGGTCATTTTCCTACTTTCAAGATTGTACAATGAAAGTAACAATTGTGTACTTATACTGTGTGTTCTTATTACTATTACTATTATTAGTAGTAGCAGTAGTATTATATCATATATTGTCAGTAAATATGTTACTGATTTTGTTTTGAATGTAGCAGTAGTATTCGGGGGTTTGAGGCGGAGGCTGTTCAGCGGGCACAGCGTTGGACTGTCGCCATCATCACACTGTATGCATAACATTTGATCTCATCTGAGCCTCTCAGCAGATGCAAATGACCCGTCATTGATGTTTGATGGTGGCTGCTCAGACATGTGCTACAGACAGTCTGCAACTGCTATTGACTCTAGGCAATAGAAAACACAGACGGTTGACCTGCCGGTGGGAACACAGCTGACTGTTTTAGCCATTAGTTTCTAATCCACCAAATAAATACTCCCTCCACATGCCGGCAAACATGTAATGGAATAAAATTAAATACCAACTTGTAGTTGACCAAACCTGAATGCTATAAGCTTCAGGCTTCTGTGGTGCAGGAGAGAGAGGGCCTGCCACTCTTATTTCAGTTTTATATAACCTTGAGGTTATACGACATTTTTCAGAGATTGACTATATCAGCATCCAGTTTAGTGTTCCCTGAAATATTTCCATTTTATTATGGCACAGTTACATTATGTTGCATGTATGTTGCAGCACTGCTGTATTTCCAAAGGCACTATATATCTTGTGACAATTCACCACTTTATTGTGTTTTCGGAGGTTACAGTGTTCTTGGAGTATCCTCAGATTTAAGTGTTTGGCTGTTGGACCCAAGTTACAGTCACAGTGCTGATTAGCCTTGTTATGCATCCTGTATAGTGATGACTCAGTACCTGGCATTTTCTAAGCTCACATAGCATCTTACTAATTAATATTTTACCATAATGTTAATTAGAGACATTAAACCATTTCCTCTATGGAATCCGACTTCGAATATAGAGATATTATGAGAAATGCTTTTGCGTGCTTCATTGTCTAAGATGAGTTGACGTGCAAATTGAAACAGCCCATAATTGAAGTCGTACGCTGGTTTCTGATTTGGTTTTTCATTTACTTATTTCATTTATCTAATCATCCATCTGCATAAAATTTGATGAGCATGAGACAGTTTGCTTACATGGAGGGATGTAACTCTCTGGGCAGCGGGACAGAGTAAGTTGATTCTGGTCAGATCAAAATGAAACAAATGTAATTTTGATCTAGCCATGTCATTTTGTTGCACTAACAGGGTTTATATATGTAATCTAATGTGACATATCTGGTAGTCATCAGCGCCACCGATTGTTGCACAATTCATCATGCCTGCTGTAACCCTGTTTAATTCAAAGGGTGAAAATTACATCTGATGAATATTCTCCTGATGTTTTCTACTGCCACACACAATTTCTTCAGTAATGTTGCTCCCCCTTTTTTAAAGATATATACAAGTGTTGCACACATACCACTTTTCCTACAGCTGCACATTACTTAAGATTCTACTAACCATGAGGAAATGTAATTTCTTGTTCATTAATTCTTCTATTAAAATGCAATAACTTACAGTATATCACTTCCACAGTAGCAGCTCTCATTCAAGTCAAGATTTTAATTTAAAAAACTGCTATTACCTGATGGGATGATAACGTGTGTCCAATGCTATAGGTGTGTATGTGTGTGTGCGTGTTATTTGAACCCTGGCCATTACAATTATGGCTGCCTAATGGAAACACCATTTCCATGTAACCTTATAGATTGTGTTTAGTGTCCTACAGAGCACTGAACGGACTGAGGTAAGGTCCCGAGTGACTATGTACTAATTGGGAAAACTGAATCTACTGCAAGGAACACAATCGTGAGTGTGTTCAGTAATAAGATGTCTTATTTCTTTCTCAGATTAGTAACTCTGTGAGCAAAAGTTTCAAGTCAGCTCATTAAATGATTTGAAGTTTGTATAAATATTTCACAGTTTAGAGACTAAAACCTTCCTGTTCCTCCTAATTCCCCCCGCCTCGCCCCCCAGACTGTGGCCATTGTCAAAGTTTTTAGTCAAAACTAAATACAACAAGAATAACAATCACAACAACAAAGTCAAGCAGCAGAATTAGTGGGTTATGAATAATACTTGAAATACTTGGGTCGGTCAGCAGCATAGCTGTGTTGTTCTGCTGACACAGGTCCTCATTAAAACCAGTTGCTGATTAAAAACTAGACTATCTCGTCATTTTCCTATTCCCCCTCCCTTTTGCGTCTTCTCTTCCTCACACTGTCCTTCCCTGTGCTGTTGGTTCAACATCAAAGGGACCAATTTGCATAGAGCGAGAAGAGAGTACTGAGAGCCAACCTTGTTTAGTTAGTCAGTGTTCTGGTGGTGCTTAATGGCTGCTGACAGATGAAAAGGAAACTGTTCCACTACCCAAACCTCATAAGTACACTCTCTTCTTTGGCATGATAAAAGATAAGTCTGTTACTAAAAGTGAACATCCTCACAACTACGTATGTGCATGCACATAATAAGTAGGGGTTGAACAAGAACAATAACCCGAACACTTGAGGCACCGTTTGTGACCTGCAATGAGCTACTCACTGTATAATTTACTTGTACATTATTAGTAGTTTCATTATCTATTGCCATTATGTGCAATTTACCACTTAGACCAAAGAGATTGTTAGAACGTTAGGTGATTATAAGCTAACAATAATGGTACCTGACCACATTGTCACATTAATCATAGTGACTGGGTTTGTTCTAGTGTGCGCGTGGTGTTTTTGTGTCCGAGCACGTATTTAACCATGCGTTTACAAGGTTGTTGTATGCATGCTTGCTATGCATCACTGCTTTATGTCACCTGTAATGAGATTACAGGCTCTATGTATCTCCATGAAAGCACAAAGGCTTTCACTTGTCTCTGTATGTTAAAGCTGTACCATACTCGTGCATTGCAGTGATGTGATTACATTTATCGGCACTGTGAGGCATTCGTGAAACGTGATAGTTAAATTACATCTCATCCAGATGATGCTCTTGTGACTCTGACAGTCTGGGGGTTAGCCTGTTTGTCATCTTTCCCCAAGTTTGATGGAGTCCTTGTGATTTTTCAGACCAGTGTTGAGCATGTTGGTGCAGACCCTTAAAGGCTGCTCAAAATGTCAGCCTTCTTTTGATTGGCATAAGATGAGACAGCTGGTGTAACTGTCTAGCCTAGCCTACTTGGAATCTAAAGAATCCAATTTATGAACATTAAGTCATGTATCAAACATCTCCTTTTCTCCTATAATCCCCGTTTATAATCTGTCTGGTTCGCACTAGCATTAGAGTATTTCCAGTTAACAATGGAAAAAAAATAATATATATGTATATATACTGAATTCTTCCAGTAAATGAAATTATATTCTATAATACATACTATACGGTAAACTAAAATAAATCTTTATTTACTAGCATTTTTTAGAGTCAGCTTACAAAGGACTAAGCAGGCAGTCTTACTTCCTCTTAGTGTGTCTTTGCTGTGGGTTCTGACTGTGCCAAACCACTTTACTCTCTTTACGGTGTCACCTTTACTGTGTGATCAATATCCTATTATTATATCCCTATTAGTAAATCATATCACCTCACAGTGCCAGCGTCAGGGCGCAGTGACCACCGCTGAAAGGATGAATACCAGCAATGCACGTATGATTCAGTTTTTTAAGTGCATTGCGATGCCATTATTGGTCAGAAAAGTTAACTGGAATCGTGTCATTTCTGTCCTGCCAGATTACAGGCAGTGATATCCTTGACCTCCTCCAGAATTCTTCATGGGAACTGCTCTTTAATAGTTAAGGCAGACTAAGGGTGAATCAGTGATGGAATTGGTGTTAAAGGCTTTTGTGTGTCTGTTCACCTCAACAGATGGCCTCCTCTGCTTCGTCTTTGGCGCTATCGACGACTGAGTCTGCTTTCCATTTAAAAAATCTCTAGAATAATCCAATATAATGTCAACCCGCACAAAGGCAAAACATTTTAAATGTGGTTTCTATTCCTATCTGTTGGACTAACAAGTTATTCTTAATTACCGCATATTTTTCTCTAACATACTCTTAAAGGATTTTCATGCTGACTGTTTCACTGACTGAATGGCCGTTTTCTAACCCTTCACTAGTCATAGCTTAGGTGCTCAAACTAGGAACAGCAGGCTTTTGCCGCAAAGTCCAGGTGCTTCAAAGCCAGACACACCTCTCCACTGGGTGACATATTTCTTCATTTAAAAACACATAGCTTTGAGGTGTTTGTGGAAAAAAAATTTAGTAAACTTTTATTTCATACCCTTCTAATAAGTATGGGAATTTGTTTCGGAATGAAGATACCTCAGTAGAGCAGCAATGTGTGTTCAATCCCTGGTGCTGTGGGAGGAGTCTGGGGCTGGACCATCTTGGGGGGTGGGGGTGGATGGGGTCTACAGTTACTGGGGCACCTGACACACTATGTAATCTGCAAACTTCAACAAGACACTAATGATATTCTACTACTCAATAATGTGTTGATCTTTATTTTGTATGGTACTACTGAAACATTACTGTTTGCCATTTAAAGGTCAAGTTTAATTTTATTGTCTTGCTAAGAAGAAATTGTCTTTGATTAGGGGAACCGTGTGGAAAATGTTCTTGCAAGCTGTACAGATTTCTTGATTAAATAGTTAATCTGACTTCTATTGGGAAAATAAAATAGATTTAGTTCCGCATCCACAGAACTTTTTTAATATGAAGTAAGTTGATGAGTGGTCACAAATGCTGCCACTGCTGCCACTGTAACACCGGTCCAGGTAAGCAGCAGTAAATGCATAAACAGCTCACACAACTAATAGAAACTCTGCTGGAAAGAAAAAATAAGGACTGAGGAAAAGGCAAGCCAAGCATTTAATTACAGGCACATGACACCAAACTTCCAAAGAAAGGAAAGGTGTATTCGTGGAGACCATTGTTATTGCGCCAACAAATGGTTCTTTCTCAGATTTACCCTTAATCCCTTGTGAGAAATTAAGTGTGAACTGAATCACTTTGATTTCAGTTTGCTCTGTTGATTTCAGTTTACTTTGTTTGCAATTCATTGTAGTCTCACATTTTCCACCATAAAGACTATGAGTTGTATTGTCTTAATGAAGACATGGGTTTGCTGGCATACTTGTAAAATTTAATACAGTACATTTGGTTATTAGTAATATGACATTTGTTTAACAGATCCAAAGTCTATAGGCACGTTAATTCTACTTAACAGATGTTTACACGTTCCTGCAGAAAAGGCTGATTTATTAATTTCTTCTTGTAATTGAAAATGTGCATATAATTACATCCCTTCTTACAGGTATAACAATAAAATGAAAATATTTCTGCAATTCTGAAACAAGGTAATTGCATCTTTCTGATTAAACTATGCTATTAATGTTTCCATTTTATTTATAGTACTCTCTATTTGAGCAGTGCACCCATATACTGATGTGGCAGCTCTGTTAATGCCATTCAGAGAGATTTAAGAGATTAAAAAAACACCATATTCTTCTTTTAATATGGAGTCCTGAAGTAACTCTAAAACACAGCATGGTCACTGAACTTAATGTTGGATTACAAGTCAACCCGGGAACAGTGAACACAACGCCTGTGCGCCATGCACACAGGTAATCAATCACTGATTTGCCAGTTAAAACAGCATTTGCTCACGAGCAACACGTAGAAAGTGTGAACTGACTGACACAATCTTAATGCTTTATAAATTAAGTCCTAGGTCTATGAGCTGCAAACATTTGTTCATTATAGCAGGAAATGCAGGCCAACAGTAGCCTAAAAAGGCTCCCAGCAAACCTACTGTCCAGGGATGAAGAATGCCAGAATAAAATCATTATGGGGATGCTCAACATCACCTGAAGATTTAGTCACAGAGTTCGTAGGTTTTACAAAGCAAAGCCTAGAATGATGAACATTTACACTGCTTACAAATCAGATATTTCACAAGATATCAAATGTAGTCATGTTAACAAATATAGAAGCTATAAATCCAGATGCTGGAATGACAGCAGTCAAAATCATCCTAATATGTTTGCACTGATATTCTGCCTCTTTTGCTAGGCCTACAATCTGTGTTTTATTTAGGAAAAAAATATATATATAAAAATATTGTCTTACAAGCTGTAGAACAGACATGTGGTAGGTGAGAGGTGGTTAACCCTTTGAAACCTAGAATTTCAACAGACGTCCTTAAATAATTTTGTAGTTTTAGCAGTAATAGAATCATAAATCTGCTGGGAGTATGTTCTTTGTCTTTGTCCCCTTTTCAGGAGTATTACTTCTTAACATAAATAAAGAGTTGCTAATGCAGACGGCCAAAATATTCGATCAGATCCAGTTTTCTGTTGGGTTTTCTCTATTACATTTTAACATTCAGACGTGTGAGTGTAGCATGTGTTTTATGTTTGAGATCAGGCAGCAGTGGGTTAGGGTCAGGGATAGACCGGGGGCTGTTTAATGGATAAAAATGTCACTTCACACAGTTGCTTCACACACACACACACACACACACACACACACACACACATCTGCATTAAAAATGAAAGCAAACCCTAACCTCAGTATTTTTTCTTGCCTAAACCTCACATGTCATGCATGTCAGTCCTGCACAGTAAAGGTTCCAAACTGCTATGTTTTATTATTTTATCACGGCACAACATTACATTTTGCACATTTCACATATGCTCTACCAGTGTTTGCAGCAAAAGTCATACTACTAGTGTTGCTGCTACACTTAACTTAATTGCATTCAATTGCATGTTTACCTTCAACATGTGCTCTCTGTTTAAGTTGTATTTTTAATATGTTTAGATCTGTTTTTAAAATTTCTGTGTAATTTGAACTTTTGACAGTCAAAGAAAACCAGTTTAGTTGTGTAGAAACGTAATTTTTAGGAGACTTCAGGAGGATTACCCTTACGTCATTTAATCGCTGTGTTAATCTAGGTGGTGTCCGGATAACAACATGGGCTATAGAAAACCTTGGCTAATTATAGAA
>JAUMHF010000001.1:5244253-5260027 GCA_032359275.1 Microctenopoma steveboyesi
TCATTTAATCGCTGTGTTAATCTAGGTGGTGTCCGGATAACAACATGGGCTATAGAAAACCTTGGCTAATTATAGAAGACAGCATCCATCACCTTTTGTATGATGCAGCCCTTATTTCTAGAAACATGACAGATTATTAGAACTCCTAAACCCTGATGTTCCAGAGGGGAGCCCAGGATGCAGTGTCGCAGTCTTATGGGCCTCTCTGCAGCTTCCTTACTGCCATCATCCCTCCACAACTTTCACGACCCTATAGAGAGACTGTGTCAGCTGAAAAAAATGAAAAAAAAAAACACTTGATCCAGGAGTTTTAGCCAATTATAGAGCAATATCCAATCTGCCTGTTACTGGTTAAATTCTTGGAAAAAGCTGTGGCAAAGCAATTATGTGACCAGCTGGGCGGGAACAAGGTGTATGTAAATCATAGCACAGAAACAGCACTGATAAAAGTCACTAACGATCTTGTCTTAGCCTCAGACAATGGACCTCTTTTTTCAGATTGCCACCCTCAGTTGAGGCAGATGACCACCCATTCCTCTTCACTTTCACCTAGTGAAAGTGCGACTATTGGGTTTTCTACATAGTTGTATATATATACTTGTATTTTGAAAGGTCCTAAGCCTTGCTATGTAAAGTGCCTTGAGATGACCTTTGTTATGATTTGGCGTTATACGAATAAAGAAGAATTGAAATTAATTGAGTTGCACTACATTGCAACGTTCAATTAACTGGTGAGTACCCTGTGGTTCATTGAAACAAGTCCCAGCTGTAATTTGTATAATTTTGTTGTGTGTTTTACCCATATTTAGCCGTGCCTTCAGTACCTCTACAATACAGTCTGTGAGTTAGGCTACATGTCATTAACCCTTTGAAACCTATTGTGTTGTTTCCAACAGGTTACTTCTGCGTTTTCAAATTTTTTCAAGCTCTTCGTGCAATTCTTTAACCGTTTGTCATTAAGAATGTGGAATATTTCAATGCCGTTTTTCTTGCTGTCTGTTATGACACACGGTTATGACACTTACTGCATACAGTACATCAGCACTATCAGATGTTAACTGTGAACATGTGATCAATACATTAACAGAAACTGTGTTGCAAATACAGATGTTATACTCAGGAGATCCAATGACTGACTCCTTTGCTCAATGCGTTGACACTTTGCGGAGCATGTGCACAGCAGTACTTATTTAATCAAGACATTTATTGTTTGGTAAGGTTGGATTAATATATATATATATATATATATAGATATAACATCACATCCCAGGTCTAACATCTGGTTATGTATGCATCTGCTTAACCCTAAAAGCTGAGTCTAAATGTCTTGAGTCTACCCATGACTCAAAGGTACTCAGCGAGAGAGATTTAATTAATTTGAGCACCACTGTCTATCTTAGATGTCGCTTGGTAATAAATGATATCGCCCTGAAGAGATGACTGGGAAATTGCTGGTGATCAGCTTAATTATACAAGATAAAATCAAATACAAATTGCTGCTCTAATTATAACTGTGTGTCTTTGTAGCTTGATTGAAGAGATGCAGTAAAATTTCATCTGCGGGCAATAAACCATTTTCTCAACATTAAAACAGTCTTCTTGGTGACTTGGTGATGATTAGCGACTTGTCAACTTGTCCGGTGCATCTCAGACAAATAAAAAATAATTAATCATAAAAGGAATTGAAGCATTTTTCAATAAGACGATCAGCAGGGAATAGAATACAACATGGACAGAATGCCTACAGTACATGCAGGTACCATGGTTGACAAAGTCACAGTTAAAATTTTCTTTTCATGCACAGGTTAAAAAATAGATGCAATATGTAAACAGAACTGTAGGTGTGGTCTAAACTGTGGAGGAGCACTTTTAGAGAAAAGGACTGTTCAGTTGAGCTATAATGGTCTAACTAGAGGCCCAATCTTGTACTACCTGTTCATTTCTAGACACAAAAGTTTTATATGAGGGGAAACAAAATAAATGTGTTGATGGTGACAAAATAAATTTGTTGATCTATGATCTCAAATACCTAAAGAAAAAGTGATGCCTGGCTTTATAAAGGATGGGTTGAGAAAATGGGAACTTTATTGTTCCCTTTAATGTTCTCATTTGTTATGTCCTATATGGCATTCATATGTACTTACATTACCACCTGTTTTCAAATTTTCCTTTAAACTTTTCATCATTTCTTCTTTATAGTTTTTGTGAGTCATTGCTGTTTATCTAGATGAATGTCCAATATCTCTCAAGAGGCCAAACATACACGCAACATCAAACAACTGGGGCACATGAAAAATAAAAACAAATTTGTTATCCAATATAAGCGGGATCTATTGGCATCATGAGCGTTCTCAACAGTGCACTGCTCCTGTTTCTTATTGTGTGACACTAATGAGTTGGAGGAAAAAAACTGAGCAGTGAATAATAGATTGTGTAGAGGAATAAAAAGGTCAGAGCCCAAGGTTGCTATTGTTGCTTTTAGCAGAAAGCGGATTAACCTGGTGTTGGTGTGGGTCTAACTGAATTGCATGCTAATGAGCACATTACCAGGCTGACTGCTGGGCCTCACTGGTGTAACTGACTGGTAAGAGTGGCACAGAGATTAAAACTGTAGCATCTGCAGGGGGAAGTGCAGAAGGGAACACAATCAGCCTCAATCAAATTGACCAAGAACACTTAAATAACAACAATAAAAGATGAAGGCCATTTGGATTAAAATAATTAAATGGAAAAGTTAATTATAGATTAATGGCTCATTAAGAAAACAAGTTAAGTGGTAGGAAAACATTGGTCAGGTGGCCATCAGAGCATCTGTTTGACCAATGCTCTTGCATGCTACATTTAGACCAGGAGGTATTTACTGCTCCTCTTGCACACAAAAGCAGAAGCCAGCAAACAATTTTTTTAGGATGCTAAAATAGATTTTTTACCAATCATGGGTTTAATTAATTAATTAAAACGTATAATTTGTTATTGACTTTTCAAAAGCAATATTATTTGGACGACAAGTTAGTAATCGAACGATTATGCATCCAGCACAGGTTATAAGTATATTTAGTATTTGTTTTAATGCAGTTTTATTTTGCCAAACATTTGTTACAAACGCTGTTGTAATTGTCACCACCACACGGGTGTAACTGTCGCGGCACAGTATGTAGACAATATATATAAATGCCATCTGACAATATAATAATACATTTTAAATAAATATAAACCACCAAAAGACAGGGAAAAGGAGACTAGACTGACTGATTAGAGTTATGTAGAGTGAATTCACAGCCTAGTCTCATATTACAGTACTGTTGGTCTCAATATTTCCCACTTACCCTAAAGAGACCCCCCAGGTTGTTTAATCGACAAGCAGTGTGTTAAGTTATTTGCAGATGAGTAAGAGTTACAGCGCGCTGGGTCAGAGTGCTATCCAACCAACAGACAGAGTGTCAGTCAGCTGGGCAGCCACACACATGAGACCAACTAAACACATCGTCCCTAGGATCTGCTGTTATTTGCATCCCATAAGGGAGGCATTAAAGGAGTCTTCTTATGTCCAGCATAATGGAAAATTATAAAATGTTCTCTTTCTTGTTCTTTCTTTGTCACCGGAGCCATGTGTTGTGTGCATCATCGTAAGTGAGGTTTATCTAGAATTAGATTTTTTTCAAATCTCATTATTTCTACCTGCAATCACGATTTTGTTATCAACCTGTTTGTATTATAATACTTTTGTTTTTCTGCAGAGCATAAACCAATTAAATAAATAAACCAATAAAACAATATTTTTTTTTGCAAGCATGTCTGCTTGAGACTTGACTTGACACTTTTAACCTTGTGTAGGGAGTGTCTAGTCAAGTCCTTCCCTGGTACATACTAGTTTATGAGTAATTTTTAATCCTCCTGGTTACTGGGGTTAGCTTCTGTTCAGCCTGTGTATGCAACCACATTGACCAATCAGTCTGGGAAGTAGAAATTGTCCCAGATGTGGTTTAGGTTTTGGATGGCTGCTGTGCGCTGTACACCTGCACACTTTTACATGACGATCAATTAATGCAGGCAAGAAAGATGCCACCTATGACTAAGAATTCTCCTCATTTGTGCTGTTCCACAATGGGTTAAACTATGTTAAAGCATCCTGTTCTGTAAATAGTCTTGGTCCCACGTTTCCCAAATTTCAGGTTCATTAGCTACCATTTCATAATTAATTTCATATCCTGCTGCTTTTTGGCTGCACTGTCTTCTGCTGGCTCAAATGCCGTTTCATCTTTTATACTATGTCCTATGCTCCTACTACCTACTGTATGATCCTTGCTGTTAGAGTGGGCTAAAATATCCAACAGTATGTTTATATTATATTATGTCAATACAGGATATAGGCCGATTCAATTCATCTTTATTTGTATGACTCCAAAAGTCATTTCAAGGCACTGTACATAGCAAGGTATAGGACCTTGCAAAACAATAAGTGTATATGTAAACAAAATAATGCAGAAAAGGTGGACGGCCATGTGCCTCAACAGATGTGCCCCTTTATATGGTAAATAGATTATTTGCATAAATCAGTAAACTCCTGGTTATTCTTTAATCATAACCATTTGCTTCTCCATAGTCCTAACTGCAGTTTACCTGTCTAACCTTAAGCATATGCTGTATATTTACAATGATTGTGTTTTTTAAAATTTACTTTAGATTGAACCACCAGTAAATGAGTTGGAAGATACATAAGCTGCTAAGGTTAGTAGTTGATATCACAGGGATTGGTGGTAATGACAGTAGCCTCACATTCATCCAATGTTCATATCAAACATAGATAATAAAATCTTGACTGATCAGTGTCAAGTGTTATCACTAAGTAACAACATACGGTGTGTACAGGAAGGCTGTTGTTCTCCCAGATATGTTTTGCCCATGCCACTATTTAAGAAAGAATGTTTTTGCAAGATTCCTGTTCCCATAATTCCAAAACATCTAACTTGATCAGCCATAGGCCAGTTGTGCAGCACATATTGTACAATCTAATGGCCTTAAACAGTGTCAAAGTTGAACCCTGCTGTATCTCTTTGGTGAATAAGCTAGAGCACCCAAGTACCTTCAGAAGAGACTCCAAAGGGACTCTGTGACTTACATCACTGCACAATTTAGCAATGGTCATGTGGTTATATGGTGTTGTGTAATAAGTTCAGTTAAGTCCTTATTTTCTACTTGTTTACCACCCCCTCTGTATGTTTACATCTAGCCCTACAACAGCACGTAGCCCGTAAACACGCTTATCATTAACGCCTTTTGACAAGCATAGTGCCACAACAAACAGTATGTTAACAGACTGGCAGGATGTTCTCTGCGCTTATGTCTGTTCTACATGACATAAATGTGACATTTGGGAAAACCACCTATACCCTAGAAATGTATCTTTTGTACTGTAAATCTGCATTATAAATAGATTCTATGAAAATATCTGACTTTATGTATAATAGTTTTAATGGCATCACATGGCACAGAGCTGTAGTGGTTAGCACCGTTGCCTCACAGCAAAAAGGATAAATATACCATATTTTCTCTATAGATCTTCACTTTGAATACATATGGGCCAAATAAAAATAATTATGGCTCTCAATTTTCTAGGTGGCCTGGTAGCTCAGTAGTTAAGGCAGAGGGCTAGGATGTAGGAGTAGCAGAGTCGATTCCCAGCTGCGGCACCCAGCCCATCCCCCATACCAGGTGTGTCCCTGAGCGAGACACCCAGCGCTAGCTCCCCGTAGCCTGTGGCTGCTCACTGCTCCCCCCAAGGGGCAATGGGTCAAATGCAGAGAAGAAATTTTTTGTCAATGACAATAACGTGGATTCTTCTTCTATTTATGGACCAGATGTCTGTATCCCGTTCTTTGAACTTAAAAAAGGCTAGCAAGTGATTTAATGCATATACAGCAAAGTGATAAAATATCATGTGGCAGACAATACTGAACATACATGTTTATTCACCTAAATCACTTGGCACAGATTAGGAAACAATGAATAGAAAAATAATTCTCCTGCACTTTAGGTGAAGTCATTAGGTTAAGTCTAGAAATAGGGGGGGGGGGGGGGGGAGCAAAAAATCCTGTTACACTTCTAATTTACGTTATAGTGCGAGATCCATTTAATTCTATTATAATAATTATGGGTATAATATATAGTTTGGTGTTTTTAACAAGGAACATAAGGAACGTAGCCTACATCTTACTGACAGAGTACCTTAAACGTACCATATAACTCCCACAAGTGTATACAATTTGACGCAACTACACAAGCATTGTTTTAACCTTTTTAACCAAATGTTAACGTTACCCTGTCAACAGCCTATTGTCTATATTAGCTAACAGAGCTATGTAAACACTGCACCCGACTGCAGACGTCAATAATGTAGCATAATGGAATAATCTCCTGATCAAAATCAACTTACCTCTAGTACCCAGTTAAGGTACAAAAAACACTTTTTTCGCTCAGCACTCTGTTGCTGTTAAACCGTTTTTTTTTATCTTGAATACAGATAAAATACAAAAAAAGTATTTGTTCAAAATAAGTATTGATGACAAATACATGGGCAGCCACAGTATAGGAAAACCATTTGTCCAATGTGTCATGAACCCGATTTTTTAGTTTAAAGAACTGACCATCAGAGGTAGAGGCAGAATATACAGTATGTTGGTAGAAAACACATCACCTGCCCTTTTCTACTCATACAGTCGATCGTTTACAACACCTAATTTCTTCTCATGGGCATCTGCCTCGCAATGACACAGACTTTCCATTAGCCCCAAACTAACACTGTTGTTAGGTTACTGCATTGCTGCTTTGCTACCACTACATGTCTTAACACACATATTGGGCATTCACAGCAACTTGTCTACACTGTTCACAGGCTTCCAAAGCTACTCTAAAGCTATACCTCAGGGGAAAAGATCTAAGGGTCAGTTTTTACTGTAGGGAATGTCAAAATTCAGTTTACATGTTCCGAAAAGTATTATTATGAGCGTGTACGTTTTTATCGCAAAGCAGTTCTGCATTTTTTTTGTAAAATACACTTTGTTCATTTCTGTGCAGTTGAGAGTTTAATTAAATTAAAAATCCTGTCTTTACGAGGTCTCAGATCACAATCAAGTCTTTTCTCTTTTGGCTGGTGGAACAACTTACCCCGGCCCATTCGACTGGCTGAGAGCATCACCACCTTTAAAAAACATTTAAAAATTCACTTGTTCAAAAAGAACTTTAAGTGAGTCTACCACACATACACACACACTCATATCATTGTCTAGCACTAAAGAATTCCTAAGCATGTTCATAATCTTGACGAGTTAGGCCTTATCAGGGTTCCTTGTTCAAGTATTTCAGATTTTAGAGGGACCAAATGGTAATTGCTGGTGTCTTCTCCTTGTAAGTCACTTTGCATAAAAGCGTCTGCCAAGTGAAGTAAAGTGAATGAATGTGCTTTATTTTTGTTTCTTGTAGTTAGTAGTTTACTATATTAAACTTGAATTTGTCATTTTAGGTAAGTTATAGTGCACTAACTGATTATGTGATGTGCTGACAATGAATCATGTTTTTCTTACAAGACGAGAACAGATACAGAGTGAGACCCTAAATTGATGATGTTGGTAGAAAAATGGTTTTCCAGAATCACAGGATTAAAATGCATTGTTTAAGGATGTTACAGCTTTGCTAGCTCACAGCGAACAACAGAGGCAGCTGTTGCCTGCATCTCTTTCACTAGCTTAACAATAAATTGTGGCTGCTAACTCTGACTCACTTACCTGAAATATTTAAAATTGATCCAAAGACAGAACAGCATAGAGCTTTCAGAGCAGTAATTCTCAGTGAGAACAAATTCCTCCTGCTGTTTTTCAGCTACAGGAAAACGATCACTAAAGCTGATAGGTTGGCAAGACTGCAAAAACTGAAGGCTATGGATAGCTACCAGTTGTCAAGACATTTAAAATTGTGTTTTCTTCCTAGTCAGCACCTTTATCATTAGTGTCACTTAATACACAGCTTGGCTAAGACAGGAGACCATCACGGGATGCACAGCAATGCATGTCCGTCTATATATCCCTTGCAGCAAGGCACGGTGGTAAAAGCATGTGACCACAACACAAGATTTCAGATTGCACATCTAAATACCCCCCCCCTCCTTGAAATATACTTCTGCAGTGCACCATGCTGATTTCACAAGAATGGTATGTGACCTCACTGACGTCATGTAAACTAAACATAATATAAGGCCATTCAAAAACTAATTCCAGCCAAATATAATTGTCATTATACACGACAAGTCATTTACTTCCTCACATTTGGAAAATGATTTGAGAGTATTCAGTTCATTGCCCCACTCTGAGAATTACTAACCCATACAAATACTTTAAATAAGATTGCATGACTGCACATTCTGGTGGTTTACTAGATCACAGAAACAAGAACTCAAGCTGATTTATGTACTTTGAGATATAATGAGGCCTGATCATGAAGTGCTTTGTGTGTTAGGAGACTCCACACAGTAGTACTCGAGGCCAGAGCTATCTAGGGTAGCAATGTCATTAGATAAGGCGTTTCTATCGTTTTGAGGTCCAAATGAAATAAGCTCTGTCTTGTCTTAATTAAGAAGTAGAAGATTACAGGACACCCAGGCATTTATGTCTTTAACCTTAAAGTTTGAATAATTGATTTGTTTCATCTTGTTTCATAGATAAATAAAACTGGGTGTCATCGACATAGCAATAGAGGTTTATAGTTTTTCCTTATAATTCTGCTAAGGGAAGATAACTGGTTCAAGCAAAGAACTCTTTGGAACTCCATAACTATATTTTTTGTGCAATGGAGGATTCACTATCAACATGAACAAATTGTGATCTACCTGATAAGATATAAACCAACTTGTGCTCTTACTTTAATCCCAATGATTCAGGTCCCAGTCTCTGCAATAACATGTTGTGAACTATAGTGTCATATGCAGCAATAAGATTTAACAGTGAGTATAAAGTGAAGTCTGTTGTTTGAAGCTAAGAACAGTTTTTCTGTACTATGATTTACGCTAAATCATGATTGAAAATCTTCATGTAGATTGGTCTTCCCCAGGTGGCTTTATATGCTAACCTCCTAAACTACCTTCTTTTTCAGAGGTGCAACAACATATTTGATGAAGCTGCTGAATGTGTTTCTCCACAAACCTATTAATTGTTGTTTCTATCAGTATTTTTTTTTGAGATGTGTTGTAGATTTTGCAAACCTCCTCAGTATATGTTATTTATGTTTCATGTTTATAATTTGCCCAGTTTGTATTCATGACGTCAAGATGTTAGTTCAAGATGTTCAAGATGTTAGTTCAAAATACTGCAAATGCCTTAAACATTACTGCATTCGATCTTGTTATGACTTAGTACTTATCACTCAGTTGACCAGACATAAGTATTCTGCCTGAAAATAATGTGAAAATTGTGTTGTTTCTCTAAATAAATCTAATTACAAGGACACAGAATTGATATTATATTTGCCCCTTAAAATTTGTAATATTGCATTTATCCATCTGCAAATGAACAAACCTACAAAACGCAATATGTTTGAAACATGGTTATGCATTATTTATATACCGTATGTTTGGGTTTTGATAAGAAACAGAATCCCTGGCCATGTGGCAGGATAAATTAAGTAGCCAGCTTAAATGACTGTGTGTTGTGTATCAGGCTTGCAGAGGACAGCTAGAAAATAGTGAGTGCGTGCAAGGGAGGGAGAGCAAGGGAGGGGGGTGGGGGGTAGATAGAGAGAGAGAGAGAGAGAGAGAGAGTTGGTGGCTGAGGGAAATAATTCTGGAAACGTGCACGGGAAACACCTCTATTTTTAGCACATCTCCTCTGAGAGCAAACCAAAAGCATGAGCTGAATGATTTGGGGAGGGGATAGTGGAAGTAAAGGAGGTGTTTAATAAATAAATAAAACCAGCTTTATTTTTAGCCCTGTTGCATTCATACATTTATGAAGCTATATATTAATTGTGCTGCTTCGTGCTTTAAATAAATCCCTTCCTTGCTTTTGTTGCTGCTTGGGTTATTTGCAGATGGCACACAAAACATCTTGGTGTGGTGAAACCTTATCACTTGTGGCAGCTTAAGGATTCACACGTGAAGCAAAAAGAGGAAGAAAAAACAAGTGTGTGCGCACTGAGGTTTGCTGGCTTGTGTGCCCACATCTATATGTGAGTGACAGAGTTAGTGTGTTGCGCTGCTGTGAAATATCCTGAAATGGCTTGCCTTCAGGGGTTTCTGAAAGTATGAAGCAAAACGTGACTGTGTAGTCAGTGCTTCACGACTGAATGGAGAGGAGGGGAGAGGGAGCGAGATGGAGCAAGGCAGAGAATGATTTGAATGAGAGGGCAGGTGAAGGAAGAATAGAGAAGGAAAATGAGTGAAACAACATGCAAGTAAAAAGGGAAGAGAAAAATAAAAACTCAATGATATGGTGAATAAAAGGAAGAAGGTGCATGGACGGGGGTGGAAGCAGTGAGCTGCAGAAGCAAAGTCCGTCACGTGTAGCGCTTTTCAATTTGTCAATTTATATGGCACCATTGTGGCTAAAAATAGACTGCCTATAAATAGAAACTTGTCTGATTTGTACTGTCTGAAGGACAAAATGGGCAGGATACATTTAATCAAATCTATTCCATATATCTAATATAATCTTCATTAATCAAAATGATTAAAAACTTGAATCTGGTTTTCCCTGTATTTCTAAGACACCTGCCTGCTACTACACAGCCACCTAAGAAACTGAAACTGAAATATTACATTGACAGGGTATGTTTATATACTTTATGTTTTCATTTTAGCTTTAACTATATTAAAGAAAGGTAGCACAAGAAAGACATTACTTGATTACAAATCTGTGGAAAAACAAGAAATAGTTCATAAACCCATGCTACAGTAAATCTGAAACTACATGAAACATGCACACAAACAAAAGAAATTCCGTAGTTATTCCATAACTATAATGATGTTAAGCGACAGTACAGTCAATATAATATACAGTATATATACAAAAATAAATAAAAATGTATTATCTCATGGTAAACGCATGGAAATACTCAGTGGCAATTAATTTACTTTACCTTCTAACAAAGAAATAGTCATTATAGTGACTGGATTAAAAACATCTCTATAAATACTATTCAGACTATCAAAATAGATAAACGGGAAGATTTGGGTTAAGAGAAAACCAAATGCATTTAACATGTTTGTCCAAATGTATTAAAATTAAGATGCTTTCAGTAAAATTCTCCATTATTAAATAAAAGGTACAGCTATGATCACAAATCTTTAGTACAAAAGCAGTTTTGAAAGTTACAGATCTGAGACTGCCATTGCTTTTGCATATTTTGAAATTGCAAAAATTGAATAGACTGATATAACTTGTGTTTAATGATGGAATTATTACTGTAGAGTGTTGACGAACCAGAGTGGATGCTAGTAACTTTGGGATGCCCATTTGCATGACTCCTTTTCTTGACATTTACTTAAGTAAAGAGAAGTCATGCCTCATGATTAAGTGAAAGAAAAAAAAATATTCCAAGGACTTGGCCTTGCAGGTCTTCACATATAATCAAGGATTTTTGGAGACAAAACCCATCTGTAGACATTGAGCCATTTTGTCCTTAAAAAGAAGAACAAACAGTTGCCAAGATACCAACCCACTGTCTCATTGTCAACTAGGGTCACCAGTATGAAAGGCTGCACAAATGTCAAAGAGCATTGCCTTATTGTGCTCACAAGCACACACATTCAACAAGGTGGGGTTTACAACCCTGACAGGAGTAGGTTTGGAGCTTCTGAGTGAAATAAAAAAAAATGAAGTTTTTATCTTAGACCTTCAGAGGAGTACGGAGACAATCCTCTTCAAAAACCTGGGAAATGAAAGGCCATTTTGAGAAAAGGTCATAGCTGTGAAGATCATAAGAATTCTTACCTTGGCCTGCAGTCGTTAAATATTCAAGAAACAAAACAAGAAGGTATTCAGAAGGAAACCTGGATCTGAATGAATCTTAAAATGTTTTCATTAAGAGGAATGTGGCTAGCACAGTATCAAAGCATCTAAATGATATTATCATAAGAATGATGAGCTAAATTATTTTGAATAAAAGTATTTTAAACGGGTCCTAAATGACTTTAAGCTCCTGAAGCTGGGAGTCCCAGACAGGATGGTATTACCTTAATCTCAAAAAGAAAAAACCTCAGTCCTCTGCATTTGATCAACACTAGTAAATTTACAGATGCACCTATTGTCAGAGCAAAAAATGACTTGCTGTCATTATTGTAGAGGATGAACAGATTAGAGGTGGGCAGCAGTGATGTCATTAGTAGAGCGGTCACCCATCAACGACTTATCTGTTGCATGTACTTTTATGTAAAACATGTGTCTTTGTGCCCCCCGACTTAACCCCCAAAATGACCTGGTGCAAAATTGGGTAGGGTTGCATCAGAGTTTTCTGGCTCCTATTGAAATAGGATAATAGAAGATAAATCTGCACATTGAATTGCAGATTAGCTGGTTAAGCCCAAACTACAGGTACATTTCCATCTATTTTCCTTTAATAACTAAGACGATTAATAATGTGTTATAACAGAAATGATTACCTGCCCATTCTTGGTTAACACTCTCAGGATTACTCACAGGACCAGAGACCTAAAGCCATATTTAACAGTAACAGATGAGAGGAAAACCCTTTTATGTAAAAAATCTCATCTGTACGAGGACGTGTGGAAATTCTCCATATATGGGATAGCCACATTGGCCTTCAGCCTTCAGCATGTCTGAATACTCAGCAAAACTCCTGGCTCCTAATTTGCTACCTGTTTGTGTATCTTCACCTTTAACCTTAGGCCCATTGTACATTTGCAGTGTGAATCTGTCAGATTATGATTAACATAACTGTTACAACATTTCTGTATTGAACCTATTTAATTCTGGTTAAAACAAAAGATATAAACACCAGAATCAATAAGCATAAATACTTCAGTGGAAACCATGAGAAATCTAGAAAACATTTGAATTCTTCACTGTATCAATGAACTACATTTTGTAGACATTAGTTTAATCAGAAAACAAACCAAAAATGTTTCTGGACCCATTATCTTATTAATTTAAATTAATTGACCTGCTTTTGACACTGATCTCATTTTAACTGCACAAAGAATACAGATACACAACTCTGTTTTTAAACAGACCTTTGTAAATTATTAAATATCCCATAGTCTATTCACATTAACAGTGAGAGAAAGTGCATGTGTCTGTGCATTTGTTTGTGTGCATATTTCATTGAAAAGAGGGGGAGACTGAACATTTATACACACACGCACGCACACACACTTTTAACACAGAGCGACTGCATGTGTTGGATGTTCAGTCTGCCGGGGGCAGACTGAGCATCAGACTCACAACTCCAACCCCCACTGTGCTGCCTACTGTGCAACAGAAGTAATCATCTCCCCAGTGACAGTGTGCCTGTGGACGTGAGCACCATTATGAACAAACATGATCATAGAATAGACATATCAGCGTGTACTGTGGCAACACATAAATGGAATCATGAATGAATGACAAAGTGCTTTGTATAGCCAGTACGTAGCTGTCATCATATTTTGCAATAGTTCGCTGATATACATACGGATGATGGATTTTGTAAAAGTTTGGAAATTAGGAATAAAAATGTTATGTGTTTTCCGAGCAAGGGTTAGCTAAGAGGAGCTTTACTACTTACATGGCTTTATCTTTATCCAAAGTCAGCCAGCAGCTGGTTAGCATAGCATAAAGACAGGAAATAAAACTGCATCAGTCCAAATGTAATTTAACAAAATTATTAAATAACACATTATGTCTAAGTTTCAAATTCTATGTATCCAATATGGGTTGCACTAGATTTGCACTTTTGATTAAGCCTTTATACATTGCATGCCGAAGACAGAGATGGAACATATTTGATATATACAGTATAAGTAGGTTTCCCCATTGTTGCCTAAATGCATTTCTTGTCACACAGACATTTGAAAATACCACTGATGCTTAATTAAAGGTCCTGGCTTTAGATTCTAAGCAAAACTCACGTTCTTCACTAAATTGTTATGTGAACACACATACACTAAAGTATGTAATCAGTTTTAAAGGGCATGGCAAGAATGCTCCTATGGTCTTCACTGTTTGAGCAAAATGAGCATACTAGTCATAAGGCGTTAAAGATGAGTCTGTTGTTCATGCTGTCCCGTTGTTTCTCCCTGGGATTGCCACAAGCCTGTTCCATCTCAAATGATTCTGAGTTGTCTTTATCTGTGTTTACAATGTGACAGACAAACATGCAACTTTCACTGTGAGAAATTGTGAAGTGGGGTGTTCCCTTGTGGCTCGGTTCCCTCGTTTACTACAGTCACCATCAACTTGGACAACTTCTTTCAGATCTCACACAAGTCATCACATCCTTTTCATTAGACATCTAGGAAAGCTGATCCCCTGTAGCACTGTATCGCAATCGTCACCAAAAAACCCGATCGGTACATCCATAGTTCAAAAAATATTATCCTGTTTGAAATTTGGTTTTAAAAAAACTATACAATTTTAGAATTTCTGAATAACCTCTGTATACAACACAGTGCAGAATGTGAACAAAAAAAGAAAAGTATCATTAAATGTGAACATTGTTTTTTACTTTTTCTACTTAAGTAAATTTCAAAACCTGTACATCTTACTTTTAAGTAAAAGATTTCAAGCTGCACTTATACTTTTAGTATTTTTCATGCAAGTATCTGTACTTCTACTTAAGAACAGAATGTGAGTACTTTTGACACCTCTGCTAGTCAGTCTTCAAACTCCACATGACCAATGTGAAACTTGCAAAATCCTCATTTCAATATGGCCACCTCCACCCTGTTCGCACCTGCTCTCAATCCATTTGCCCACCAATAAAATACATTCTGGCTACTTGATAAACCAGCAAATATGGTCCCAACAGTAATATTTGGCATTCAAAACAGGACAGCAAAAGGACTGCATATGTACATAACGTTAAAATAGCACTTTGTAGAATTTGCTTACAATTTTACAGTCACTCACCACAGATTGTTTATAGCTACCTCTATAGGAGATCATGTCTCATAAGAATTTGTAGATGGCACTGGGGTCCATTTCTCTTCTCAAGCTGGAATTCAACATGAATTGGTTGAAAAGCCATCAACGGCTGCCATTTATTATCAGCAGAGAGCCCCCTTTGCAGCTGTGTACCCCCTGCAGAGCTTGACAGATTCAACAGAAGCCCAGACAAACGACACCAAAGAAACAGATTATAATAACAAATCTCCAATATCATTGGTGCCAGGAAAGAAACTATCCAGTTGGATTACAGAATTTACATAACATGATCAACACCCCCCCCATGTAATAACTACAGATGTAAGACTGCAAATACCACCTAACTAACTTTTGTCAGATGTTTTCATTGCTTCCATTAATTGTTACACAGATGATACCCAACTATATTTATAGTTATAAAAACAAATAGTCAAAGTTCAAACATGTTTAAAATGGTAACGGCTTTGATGCCCTTCATTTTTACTCTTTAATTCAGATGAATGTGAGCTTATTCAGGATTTAGAGTAAACCATAGTACAGCAACAGCACTGGTTATAGTCATTGATGATCTTCTCTTTGTCATTAACATGCTTGAAATGGAGGACCCAAACGCAGACCAGAGACAAGAGAGGGTTCAAACAAAGGATGT
>JAUMHF010000001.1:5262149-5294568 GCA_032359275.1 Microctenopoma steveboyesi
TTTTAATGAGTTACTGGGACATCCTATCAGTAATGAGTTACAGTAGTCCAGCCTAGAAGTTACAAAAGCATGGACTAATTTCTCAGCATCACTCTGAGACAGGATGCTCCTAATCTTAGAAATATTCCTGATTTGGAAGAAGGCAGTTCTGGAGATTTCTTTTATGTAATGGTTAAATCAAAAATCAAAAATAATCAAAAATCAAAAATAACACCAAGATTCTTCAATGTTAAAGTCACCCACTATAATGATATTTAATAATCCACATTTAATTGTTCTGATTTTATTTTGTTCAGTAAGGTTTTTATTCAGTAAACTGCAGAGAGGCGTGTAAGACTGCGACTCTGTGTCCTGGGCTCCCCTCCGGGATTTCAAGGTTTAGGAGGTCTAACAAACTCAGCCAAATTCCTAGAAATAAGAGCTGCACCATCCAAAGTGTGATGGATGCCGTCTCTTCTAATCAGCCCAGGTTTTCTCCAAAACGTTTTCCAGTTATCTATGTAGCCCATGTTATTTGGACACCACCTAGTTTTAAGTACAAATGTGGAAGAAAAAGAAGAAACTAGACCTAAATAACATTAATCTAGGCATGTCAAGAAGTGCTGGTATGACAGGTTAGGAAATACAAATGTGCTTTACAGAGCTTTTTTGATTTATTTCTTTATTCATAATTGGGTTTAAAGCTGCTCCATATTGTTAGTGTAGGAGAGACAGTCCTGACAGTCAGTATGGTTTAGGGCACTGACAGGGAAACACCAAGATCTGACACCAATCTGAGCAACCTCTGTCAGCTGCACTGTAGATTTACATTATCAACTGTCCCTGACAGACGCTAGGAAAGGTCAGTCACAAGCATGGAGAGCCTTAAAAAGATCCTAAATCAATCACATATTCGCTGCAGTTATTCAGTGCAGATGCAGAGAAATGTGACCAGTCAAACTCCAAAGCAAGGTAGTTCTCCTGGTTTATTTTGGCTCTTTCAGGCGAAGGACTCAGGGTTGATAGTAACGCTGGTGCATAATAAATTAACTTAACATTTCTACACACATTTTGTTCAACAGAGATTAAGTTAACACTGACAGAGTCTGCCTTTGGGAAATAGCCATATGCTGCAATCTAAAAACATGATAAAAGCTCTCACATTATGCATGCGTGCTCTGCTATTATGTGTTAGCTATCTGACAGTAATATAAAGGGAAACATATACAAGCTTAAATTGTATAGGAACATTTAAGCAGTGCAAATGGTGACTGACATGTTTTTTTCCTTAGAACTTACTGTAGTTTTATGCACTTGAGTGGGAGACTGTCAATTCCTGAATATGTACATCATTTAGCATTACATTGTTTGAAAGTTATGCAAGTTAAAATATTTTTTCTACCCTTGGGGACTCCTATCGACTGTCAAATGTATTCCTTTTTTTCTTGAATATGTAATCCTTGATCTAGGTAGTGTTACATGTGAAGTCAAATTAGCATTTGCCTGATTCTGCATTGCTTTTACAGCATACCGATTATTTTGATGGTGTCTGTCAAGTATTTTAGAGAGATTCTACTTCTTTATATACAAGCCAATCTTTTAAAAATGGTCTTGACTCACCCATTTCTAGTGACTAACACACTTACATTAGACCTTGATTGCTAAAACATGTATGCTTTTAAGTACAGTATGGTATTGAATTATTTATTATTTGCCAACATAGTGCTATTTTTAGTAAGTATGCCAACGTTAAGTTACATGCTTAAAATATGTACAATTTATGCAGTTTATGAAAGTATTAAATTTGTTCCCATAGACAAATACAGTCAGTACAAAGATAAAATGAGCTTTGTAGTCTTATTAAAACTCATTTGCCCCTTTCTGTCCTATCAGTGGTAAACTCTGAAGATAAAGCTTAAAAATTACCATTTTATTCCTTGAGAGACAACATATAAAGATAAAAAAGAAGCCTTTCGCATCTCAGTGGTCAAAGGCATTGCTATGAAATATGTCCCTCATGTGATCTTCCATGTTTAGTTGATGGACAGCTCTGAGACATCACAGTGACAATCAAAAAGAAGATGAAGTGACAGGAACATCCACTTGTATGCAAAGTGATGAATAAGACTGTCCGCATGTCCAGCGGTGAGTTTCACACATACACACATTCAGATCTTTCCGTAAGAACTCCGATAGTCTTCACAGCAATGACATAACGGAATCAGTTGGTAGAGAAGAAACAGGGACGACGAAGTAAATTAATTCAAAAAGAGACCATGTCTGCAGTGTTGCTTAAAGCAATGGCAAGAACACTAAAAGTAAGAAATGGAAATGAACTCTACATTCATGATTGCATGAACTGAATATGTCATTGCTAATTAACTTTTTCACAGCACAAAAGGTTGTTATGAGTGTTATATTGTGGGGAAACAGGTAGAGAGAAGGCCTATGCAAACATGCCACTTAAACAGTACCTTAATGCTAAATATGTGCACTGACCTGCATGGGTGCAGGGGTTCTTGACTGTGACTCTACCAGTGCTCTTAGACAGTGCTGCAGACAAGCAGAGCGTAAATGAAAGAAGGACAAGCTACATTTATCATTGGGTATACTGAGGGACAGTCTCAATGACTATCATAATGCAGTCAAAGTAGCCAAACAGCAATATCTGTCAAATGTAATTGGCCACCTGTGATGACTTTCTCCACCATTATGTCAATAAGGTAGCATCTGTTAAACAGAACATTAACACTACTTGTAATGGTCCTGTAATATGTTCTGACCCCGGACCCCTCGTCTGTTTTCTATCTATCTTCTCAGTCATCCAGGTCATGGTTATCTCAAAAATGTTTTAACCAAAGCAACTGGACTTGTTTGGTTTCTTGACGACGTTTCACCTTCCATTCCAGAAGGCTTTCTCAAGTTTGACTGACTGGTATGAGTAGCAGGTTTATAAGCCCTGTGGAATCCTCAGGTTGGTCATTGGTGGTCACCTGTGGGTTGTCCTCCTCTCTGGCTTTCACGTATGTTAATGTGACCACCTGAGCCAAAGTGTGAACTACTGTGAAACTTCCTGGGTAACGTTGAGATAACGGCATTGTAAGTCCACCACCCCTGTTTAACAAGGGTTGTTCAAACTTGCATTAAACTTCTTCTTTCACACCTCGTTTAAACCAATCAGCTTGGTTTGAAATGGACAGGGATGTTGTGTTTGTTGAAAATCCTCCTGAGCTTATGAGACACCCCTGCAACATAGGGAATGACAGCACTCTTACGTTTGTTCTTCTCTCTGTCAGTTGTTGCATTGCTCTTATCCGATCTCTTGGATTTCAAAAAGGCCCAGTTCGGTTATCCACATGTTGTAAGTGACTCCTTGATGTGTTAGTGTTCCTCAGCCTTTCCCCCCTTGATTTCCTTTCTTAAAGAAAATCATATTTTTAAGAAATTTCAATATGGTTTTAGGTCATGTCACAGTACAGAGGCTGCTCTTTTAAAAGTACACAATGATATATTATAATCTCTTGATGCAAAAAAACCCATTCTGCTGGTAATGCTTGACCTAACAGCAGCATTTGATACAGTCGACCACTCAGTCCTCCTGACACGCCTTGACCAAGAGGTTGGCCTTCAGAGACCTGTTCTACACTGGTTCAGATCCTATTGACAGGTCGTAGTTTTTCAGTTATGGTGGGTGATATTTTCTTCTCCTCTGCCCTTTTGACCTGTGGTGTAACACAGGGATCTGTGCTGGGACCCACTTTATTTTCCACTTTATGCTACCTCTGGGGTCAATTATTTCAAACCACAATGTGTCCTTTCATCTGTACGCCGACGACATGCAAATCTCCCTACCAGTAGCACCAAACTCCTCACGCACCTTCCTCCACAGATGTTTGGATGACATCAGACTCTGGCTGTCACAGAACTTTCTCTGCCAAAATGAGAACATGACTGAGTGCACTTTGGCGATTCAACCTTGCCGGATTACACTTCTGTGGGTTGTCCAATTGTACTCATCATCTTAGCGGCCTGGTAGCTCAATGGGTTAAGCGTCAGACTGAGATGCAAATAACACCTGGTGTGTCCTTGAGCCAGACACCCAGTGCTAGCTCCTTGTAAGTCGCTTTGGATAAAAGCGTCTGCCAAGCAAAGTAAAGTAAATCTCTGCCATGTTGTCAAAAATTTGGGTGTAGAACTAGACAGAAATTTAAAGTTTGATAAGCAAGTTGATTCTGTGGGATTTTAAAAATGCATCAATCTACAAGGGCTTTGCACTCTTCTGACCAGCACTTATTACAGGTCCCCCAGTCAAGGTGCAAAAGATGGGGTGGTCGCTCCTTCATGGTGGCAGGCCCTAAGTTATGGACTAGTCTTCCCTTGGAATTATATTTATTTATGGACCTGTCACTTTTTAAAGCCAAACTTAAGACCTACCTATTCAGGATGGCTTTTAGCACGTCGATATGACATTTTTAAATTTTATAGTGGTTTATTGTGTTTTATTGCTTTTTTAAAATAGTTTTTAGTATTATTTTCTTAATTGGGAAATCCTGTTTGTAGTAAGGTGCTATATAAATAAATGTTGATTGATTGATTGATTAACTTTAAATCACGCAAGGACTTTCTCTCTGCTTATTGGTCAGACATGTCTGCCGCGGGAACAACAAAAGTAAATGCAGAAAGTAGATCACCTTTGGGAAAAAAGGAGGAAGCGATGTTTGGACACTTTCAGTATATATAAGTGGAAAAGAGGAGAAATGCAATCACAAAGTTACAGGAAAAAACACAACAGATCTTTACAGACATCTCAAGTGAAGACATTAACGTTATTTACGTAAAGCTCATCATGGGGCTGTGGTTAACATTTCAGCGTTAGCAACATCATTTCGCCTGCTAGCTTTAGACGTATTAAAGAAAATTATATTCCATAAGAATGGACACTTGACAATCTGTTTAAAACATGCTGTGTGATGGTCTTTAAGATAACTTTGTTTGAATTGTAAATTGAGTTTGACTAAAATTAATTTTTGATTTTGTCTCCACTACTAGTTACTTAAACTACTACTACTGCTACTACTACTACTATATTGACTGGGTTAAACGGAATTGCAGACACCACATAGTGCCCTGGTAGAGCAGTCTGCATTAAACGGAGCCCATGGTTGGTGGTTGCTTTCTTTTTCCTCCCAACATGTTTTTTCCCTAGATAAGACACTGGACCCTGTACCATTAGTGCCCCAAAGAATTTCCCCAAGGGGTTACTAAAGTAGTAGAAGTAGTAGTAGTAGTAGTAGTAGGGCCAAAATCAAGTTGAGTGGCAACTGGACTGATTTCATTTTCTTGAAGACATTTCACCACACATCCCAGAGAGCTTTTTCAATTCAAAATCTTCAGTTGAGAATGTTCTTTGGAGCAGCAGTTTAAAGTTCACTTTTATCTGGTTTGGTTTGGTAAAAAAAACATCAGAGAGAAACAGGTTGTAGTAAGGTACAAGTGAAGCTGCTGTTGTAATTGTTCTGTCATGCTCGCGTTGTGTACCAATAGCCAGAGGGTACTGAACGTATGTTGGCCCAGGAATTACAATCTTTATTATGCAAATCAGCCTCTCCTCAGCTCGTACTTTTATACCCCTACGCTGCACAGGAAAACAGTGACAAAGTTTTGAAACGTTAGATTATTTTTATTGTTAACTTATATATTTAATATATATAAATAGACTTCTGAGAAAGGTACAGGTGAAGGTACTGTGGTCAATTTCATCTATTCACATTCTTGTTAAGATACAATATAATAGGTGATCATTCTGAAAACTGGTTGCAGTTAGATTAATGTTAAGACTGGTCAATATATATATATATCATATAATCAAGGGGTTTTAGCCAGGATAGACTGATTACTAATCTGCCCTTTATTGCTAAAATCCCTGAAAAAGATGTGGCAAAGCAATTATGTGACCACCAGAGAGACTAGGTCTATTGTATGAATATCAGTCAGGATTTCATAAAAATTATAGTACAGAAACCGCAATGGTTGAGTCACTAACGCTCTTCTTTTCCTTAATGCTGCATTTGATCAGAACACTTTCTTACACAGACTTATACATGTCATTGCAATTAAAAGAACTAAACTAGGCTGATTAAATCTCATCTGTCAGATAGATCCCAATTTGTTCATGTTAATAATGAGTCTTCCATTTGCACAAAAGTTAAAGTTGTAGGGTCCTAGTAGTGTTGTTTTTGTCAGCCTGTCTTAATTTTGGTTTTAGTGTATGCATCAAGTGCATCAAGCCATTATTTTAGTTTCTATTATTCTCAGTCATGTCCATGCTCTTTTTAGTTTAGTCAAGTTTCAGTCAACTAAAAGTCTGGGCATTTCAGTCAGAATTATTCATAACTATTTTTGTTTAGTTCTAGTCAATGAAAAAACGGCTGAAATTTTAGTCTAGTTAATAAAAATTGTATTTTAGTCCAACCCAGTCAAAATAGTATAATTAACTAGCAGTGTATACAAAGTCAAAACATTTTATTTACCAGTAATTCTTTAGGCAGCCTGTAGCTCAATGGGATAAGCATCAGACTGGGATGCAAATGCTGGCAGGCTCGAATCCCAGTCCCCGACTCCAAGTGTTTAAAGTGCTCGACGCTTTCATTTAGAATTGAACTGCTTTTCTACATAACGCATTCTACTGCTCATTTGATGCTTGGATTCGAACAACATCCACATGATTGAGTCACTCCTTATCGTTTACCAACCTGCTCCTCTCCTCCTCACCGCCATACCAGCTTTCTTCCATCCTTCGCAGCTTTCGTGAAACAACGTGAATGGGAGGGGTGTGAGCTGTTTTCACAGGGGAGCACAGCGGGGATGGGCGGGGCTGTCTGTGAGTTGTCGGACAACAAAACAGAAAAGAGGCAGAAGAGCTATATCGCCTTCTACGATAGCGTCTCATTTCATAGAAATTGTATCAGTATTTTAAAAATATCGATATATCGCCCAGTCCTAATCTCTACTTTAAAACTACATTATCATTATCATATCATTATTGTCATTATCATCCGCATTGTAGATATTACATTATTTATTTGCATAATTATATGATACACAAATGCCCTGAATGGACACCAGGCATTAAAACACTTGAAGGAGGCTTTTTTTAAAGTGACATCCAAAATAACAACGATCGGTCCAATTGTGTGAGAATGGCAATGTTAGTTGTGCAAATGTAAACTGTGTGAAAGTGAAGTGTGTACAATGGATTAAAAACTATTAGGTTGAAGTAAAATAAGATTATCATCTTTTTTGGTGGCAAGTATGGCCATTATAAAATTAAACACTTACTCTTATTGAAATGGGAAAAACAGTTAACAGCCCTGTCAATTTTTTTATCAAAACCCTTTGGAGACAAACAACATCTCAATTACTTTATAGCTCCAGATCAACAAAGGGTTAAGAACCTTTCCGATATTAAGCAATATCATATGGAGAAATTCAACACAGCTTTAGGTCATTGCATTAATACAAACATATTGCATTTACACTTATAGTTACTGTAAGTTGAAACACTAGATAATAATTCAGTGTTGTCTCATGTAGTTGTTTAAATTCTAGTCCTGTTTCATCAAGCTTAACATTAAATGAAGCTTAGCTGAAATCTCAGTGAGGTAGATCTTCATCCGCCTTGTTTCTCTGGGAGTTATATACGCCAGAGCTAATTCTGTCACACTGGGTTTCCCATGCTGTCAAATCAATCCAATCACAATCAACGTTATAACCTCTGACCAGTGATCTTTCTGCTAAATCACTGGCTGTCGCTCTTTAAATTTCTTTACAATTCTGACTATTTACCCTACTGCATGGCCCACCTTCTCCCCACCACAAGCATAACAACCAAGGACACCTTGCAAAGGTTTCTGGCAATCATTCGCTGCCTCTAGTTCTCAACAACCACTAGTGCCTAGACTTCAGATCCTCCCCATCCATGTTTTATCATCTAACATGTTAGATTGTTGGCCAGTGCTTCAAAGGATGCTTCATGTTGTTAAAGTCTGCTTTCATCAAAACATTTAATCCATTAGTGCTTATTTTTCTCCGATTAAAATTGTGTAGATTAGACTATAATATAGGAATTGGCACAGAAATGACATACATGAACACAATTCTCCACATGTTAAGCAGCAACGCTCATGTGAAAGGTGCTGTGTAAATAAAAGACTCATTGACATTTAAACCATCTTCCAATGGGACATTCTTATTTGCACCAAATGGATTGCTAATTTTATATTTAGTACATTATATAGGTAACTGCCAATCTGCAGTAAGTTGTCAGACAAACGAGATAAAAAACCTTTCAGAAGAAAAAATAAAGAAGCGGTTTGCTAACGGATGCATTTCATACACAGTAATATGAAGTTAAGATAAGTTATTTTCCTCTTTGTGGCTTTACTGTTTGGGGTAATGAACTGGGTTCTGTGCTTTGATATAAATGCTTGATGCATTTTTATCTCTTTCCCTCCCACTCTTCATTTCATCCACAACAAACAAAGCTACTTCAACATTCAGCTACTCAAACAACCTTCTACTGCCTACCTTTACTCCAATCTACTAACAAATAATGTGAAGTGTACTCAAGTAAATGTACTTTAACATTTACACAGACACTTTAGCTGGAAAACCGACCTTGGAAAATTGCAGGTATACTGTACTGGCTGAAACGTCTTAAAATGATCATATTGAAATGATTTCATTTTAGTTATATCTTCACTCACTTCTTTCATATGACCACTGTTATGTTGAATATTCAAGCATACTGTTTACTAATTTACAAAAAAAGATTAATAAAGACACAAAATAATAATTGTTCTAAGCTATTTTAATTTATTGTAATATGAAGGACTTGTAAGACTAAAGTATAACAGAAATATATTCATGCATTATTTGTTAAATTACAGGTATACATTTTCTAAATACAATTAGTGAACTGACAGACAGCACAGCCAATTTGTTTTTTTATTGAACCAGCAGTGATGACAACAACAAAAGTACTAATCACCTTACAACAACTCAGTACCTCACAATTTATAAAAAGCGCAAATGCAACTGCAGGCTTATCAAACAATATAACCTCTAAAACATTGTAATAGATTATCATCTCATGACAAGGGCGTAATTTTGAGTCCACTTTTGGGGGGATTAACCTATCTCGATTTGCATCATGCATCATTCACCACGTGTCTGCGTGTTCAGGCGTGCGTGTGCAGGCATGCATGCACAAAATGAGCGGAGTAGCCTCTGAAGTACGGTGATAAGGAGCAAAAGTTTATATCGCAGCAGTAGCGGGCTGTGCATTTTCTATCAAGGCCTTCAGTACTCCGAAAATTAAATTGCCTTAACATAACCTCAGCAATAGGCAGACAATAGGTCTACATGCTATTGGCATTTGACTAAACTACTCCATACTTACAACAAAAGTAACTTTTATTAAGTGGAAAAAGTGATTTAACACAAAGCTGAACACTTATGACAGTAACAGTACATTTAGTGTATTCATGTGCAATGTGATATCAACAATATAATAATATACAAGCAACTATTCTGCTGGCAAATGAAATGTATAAAACTAACCAACAAGTTACTAATGCAAGATAATTAATATAATTATTAATCAGAATGATGTGATCATATTAGGGGAGATAGATTTTCTGGATCCGATTTTTTTTGCGGGGGGTCATGAGTCCTGTAACCTCATGCAAGTTACACGCATGTTTCATGATATATGTGCAAGTCTCTTTCACTAAACAGATTGTGAGGTTGCAAACTGATGGTGTTGTAGGCTATTGATCTTCATCCAGAACCTGTCTTGTAAGATGAGCTAAGTGCTGCTGTGTTGTTCAGTGGTGTGAGACATAGAGATACATTGCAAACATAAAAGTAATTTCTGTTGTATTAGAACCTTGCTCTAGACTGACATAGCAATAGATTTTTTTTCCACAGCAGACATTTGGCTTGTCATAGCAGGAAAAGCACAAGTGTAACTGATATCATTGAAAATGACTGCGTTCAGCATGCTCTGCGTGAGCCAGTTCAGTATTCTGGGATTGAGCACACTAAGTCATTGTCATGGCTTACTGTTACACCTGATTGGACTAAGCCACCGTTAAAGAAACATGTTTCACCTGTGCCTGTCCTGCAATTAAAAGTCAAAACATGTGCTGTGAAAATGGGCCTTAATCTAATTATTTCACAGCAAAGTGACGGAAACTGCACTGACAATAAGCACCAAAATGTGTGCAGTTGTGTCACATGTAACAAGGTAGGTTTCAACCTAGTACTCTATGCACATTTTTAATTTGACCCCTTCTTCGACCTCTAGCTATGTGGGTTGGAGATGATCAACAGATTCGTGACCTGTCTGAGAAGGATGCTACATCCTTCTCCTTGTGACAAACACAAAATACATACAGGGATGGTCAATGTAATCGTACATGAGATTGGCCTGGTTGTTCAGTGGGATAAGCATCAGACTGGCAGGATCAAATCCCAGCCCAGACTCCTTGCCCATCCCCCATACCAGGTGTGTCCTTGAGCCAGACACTCAGTGCTAGCTCCTTGTAGGTCGCTTTAGATAAAGGAGTCTGCAAAGCAAAGTAAAGTTTTAGTGTCATCATAGTCAAGAATAAAACTTGAGAATTAATGTGTTGTAAAAATATTATCTTCTGATGAAATAGAGTCTCTACCTCAATGACAAAAGTTTGATTCTTCACCATCTTCCCACAAAAATGAGAACCTGTCTATGTTTTTGATGTATGACTATTAATAGTAACTGAACCTCATGGCAGTGTGGTAGACGTTTTTTATTTGCAATCACTCTATCCTCACATTTTCCTGCTGTTTCTTGTGAAGTTGTTGCAATGCATCTAAACAGTCAGGAACGTCAACATCACATATTTGGTGTAGAGAGTACATACATATCTGTCACCTTTCTAGGGAAGTTCGGAAGCATCCCACAGTGCACTTGTCCAGGTCTAGGATCATTCACATATCTTAAAATATTAGAGATGTGAGAAAAAACAACACGACTTACTTTACACTTTTATCCAAAGCAACTTACAAGGAGCTAGCGCTGGGTGTCTGGCTAAAGGACACACCAGGTGTGGGATGGACTAGGAGTCAGACTGGGTTTTGAACCTGCGACCTACTGCATCCCTGCACCTACGCTTAAGCCATTGAGCTACCAGGGTTACCTGAAGTGAAGTCATCTTCGTGCTTCTGACTAAAACCACAGACTATATCAAGTGAATCAAGACCCATATAATGCAGATAGTAAAAAAGTTAGTTTGTATTCTATCAGTTTTTTGTCAGTCCAACGATGTAAATGTAATCAACTTGCCTACTCACCCACAGTGAGTCCCTTGGACATTTACAGGCTGTGTTCACACATGGGCTCACTCTAAATTACAAATACTTTGTACTAGGGCCACGAGGTGTTTAATAAGTTTAATAAGGACCCCCCATCCCATGTTTGTAACAGTTGTCACTACTTTTAGTAAATGTAGGAAATACATGATTCTAGCCATGATGCCCACAACACTGGTCCTGTGGAGTAGCTGAAACAATTTTTTTAGTTTTGCGTAAATGTACAAGTAAGAAACATTGCTAAGCTTTTGACCACAGTCAGTCACCAACAGCAATCATTGCCTTTTCATAATGCATCTGTTCTCGTGTATTGTTTCTGCTGGTAGCAGCTACAATAGTTAAAGTAGCACTTGAAATGTGAGAAAGCTTTGCCTCACAGCAACTATACGCAAACATTTCCTGAACATGTCTGAGGAAGATCTTTGCAAAATTAGCAGTTTGACTAAACCATTCTGACCTCTGTGGAGGGTTACCAGAGATCATTCTCCAGGCAGACGTAGTTGAAAGTATGGAAATCAGACACAGTTTTGAGACCTGGCAGTCAGGGCTATGTCCAAGAGACACGGCCTGAAATGAGGTCATGACTGTCTGAGTAGACCTCATAATGTTGCATAATTTTTTTGGCAGCTAAATAAAACTGTTAGTTCCAAGGTGCCCCTTAAATAGGGTCATTCTCCATGGGAAAGAGGTGGGCTTGTTCTGATTGGCCAAGCAAAAGCAAATGTTCAGTGGCTTTCTATAAACCTAGTGTTAGTAATTTATAGTCTGTGTGAAACATACAGATCTGTTTGAAGGACTTATTAATATCATATTGCTGCATTTTAGTGCACTTTGAGTTGTTTCAAATGAATGTTTGTGCTGCATACAAGACTGAAAAAGCTCACTGAAACCAGAAGCAACTCAAGGCACTATAAAAGCCATTACATGTAGATGCCTCTACATTTACCCAGCATTACTCTCAACACTGTCAACCACTTGGTAATGCAGTGTCACATTGCGTCATCCCACTTGATGTCCGTGTCACCTTGTATGCCTGCTCTTGTATCCAGAGCACAGAGCTATGTTGAGTTAGATGTTCGTCTCCCACTGGAGCCGCACATGTAAGAAACATGACGCATCCCATCCAAACATCTAATACTCACTGCAAAAACACATAGTCAGAACATTGTGATATAAATTAAAAAAAACATTTGTTTTATTAAATCACATTTCAAATTACCTTCCATCACGTGTCAAGTGTTTCCAGTTGCGAATTGAGCTTAACTAGACATCAGCTTAAGATTTGTGTCAGCAGTATTGTGAGCACATTGGTGCTTATGTTAGTGAGTGTTCAGTTCTATTTGAAATCATTACAGGCTAAAGCCTAGTGTGAATGATTATAATAAGCCCTAAAGATTTTGAACATAGTAACTACCATATGCCTGACTTCGGTGCCAACACATTCTCTGGCTTTTCTAACATTTCATCTTTATATATTGGATATTTTACTTTCTACTTATAATCATAAATTGATATTTTTCTTTTTGAATTTAACAAACCATTTCACAAACTCCACCATCTTCTAAGATTCCCATTTCTTCCTCAGCATCCCCCCCGCAGCCGTCAGTCTTATCATTGTGCCCTTGGCTTTCATTTCTCTGGGGCTTTGATGGGTGCAGTGATGGCATTATGATTGACAGGCTGAGCTGATTTCCACACACTAATCATTACATCACCACTCAGTTGATTTCATTTCACATCACATGAAAGCAGGCTGACTAGAATACAAAACAGACCTATCTTGATAAATAATGTACATTGTCAGTACACACATGTATTATTTACCTTCTTTTTGCTCTTATCCTTTGAAATAGCCTGTTTTTTTTGCCATATATATATGTTTAACAATGTTAAAATATGATTTGGAACATACTGAGTGAAGTTAATAATTTACACTGACCTAATCACCTGGTTATGTAGTAATGGAATTGCAAGTAACGGATACTCTACACTTTATTCAATTAGACTATAAACCTGAAACCCTTTTTTTTAGGAAGCATAATGCACTAGATTTGGTTTTTATTTTTTTTATTTAGCTTACATTTATTGATGGAAACAAAGTCACAAGAAGGTGAGATCCATAAGTTAAATTCCAAAGTCATGTGGTGGCTGAAACACAAGTAGTCAAACAAACTGATAAAGTACTGTAAGGTCTGATTTTTTTGTAGAAAGCATACTGGAATGAACATGAAACTGAATTTTAGAATATTTTAATATTTTATATCCACAGATCCAGGGCAACATACGTGTAATAATGTTAATAACATGTAATCCCACATGAAATTATGTTTACTATGAAGCTAATTAGTGTTTAAACCCTGCCCTCATACACACAAACACTTCTACTATATCATTACGATGTGATCTCATGAACTAGATGGAGGGCAAGTTCAAATCTAAGGGGAGGTATGGCGCTGAGCATATTTTAGAGATTTTGAACAGAACAGGTTGCTTTCAGCATACAGGTCTACTTGTGGTTCCTAGAGTTTCCAAATGTAGAAGACGATAGATCCTTTAGCTATCAAACTCTTTTCCTGTGAAACAGCTTCCAATTCAGGTTTGGAAGGCAGGCACCCTCTTTACTTTTAGTACTAGGCTAAGCATGGTGACTATAGAAGGACCTCTGTAGAGGCCCCGAGATCCTCTCTAGCCTAAACCCACCCTAAAATAAAGAATGGTCACTTTCCACTTGAGAATCTACACATTTTTAGTGTGGTACATATACTAAAAGCCTTTAATGCTTTCTCTCTCTCTCTCTACTTTCCCTTCTCCCCAGTTGGTCCAGGCAGATGGCTTGTGAAGTTTGTCACCTGAACAAATTTAATTTTACAGTCATCATCATTGCTCACAAAAGTATTAATTAATTAACACCTCAGACATATGAAAAAACACTGCAGTGATAATTCAATGGTTTTATTGTGTGACCTGAGATGGACACTGAGGCTGACATTTGAACCATATACCAAGGTTTTTACATCTGGTTAATGCACTAGAGAATATCCCTCATGACTAAATATGTCTCTTCTTATCCCTCTCTACACTACACTATAAATAGTAATAGCATTCCCCAAATCACCTTCTCACTGGGGGGAGAAGCAACATCAAATCTAAATAACCATGTATTTGACAGGCAAAAGGCCAATGTTTCACCTCTAAGTCTGACACAAATCGTGCTGACAATATTTAGAAAAATGCACACATACTCTCAGCAGCTCTGTCATCTCTGACATTTCCCATTTTCCATCTTCTTATCAGCAGCCTTCTGTTGACATTCCCCAAGCCTCACGTGCAGAGCCAGAAACAGTCAGAGGATCTAAAAATAGCAGCAGCACACAGCTCAGTGTGCCCAATATGAGTGAGCACGTTTTTAATATCCCCTTATTAAATATGCATGAGACTAAGTACTCTGGACTCCACTGTTTATTGAGTGACGAGCATTGTTTTGAAATTCATCAACTCCTTGGTCCCAGACCGACCAAATCAGTTGTCTTTCCACGTGAGTATAGATGAACACATGTATGATATCAAAACAGATAAAACAGACTACCGTACACTGTATCGCAATAAATACATAGTGACGTATTTAACACCGGCACTCTAAAGGATGTTACTCTGATGCTTTTTCTCAGAAAAAGGGGCTAAAATACCCTGCAACTCTAATGACCAGTGCAGGTGCCACTGATGAAATGTGGGTCATCACTCATGTCCGTACAGACTGGGCAGCATGTGCCACAGTCGATATTGACATCTCTGGCCTAACTTCATGCATCCATTTCATGAGGACCCACTGTCTGCAGCAGACTTTCGCCACTTTTCTAGTACCGATTCTCAAAGAAGATCCCACCTATGGTAATAGAGGTGCAAATGTTACCAGGCAGCTAAAATCCTTTTACTGAATTGGCTCCAGCGACAGCCTCTATAATCCGAATGGACAAGTGTTTCCATGACAACAGCTTGCTCTAAGCTGAGCTGGCAAAGCTTACAAACACATGCTTACACGAGTTTTAAAAAACTAGAAACACAAGGTACAGTAGATACCACACGGGGTGCAAGAAGTGACCTTCTACTGAGTCAGGAAGGAACTTTGTACAGGAGAAGTGAACTGATGTCGCACGGTGGTCTTATTGCTCTATTGGCCAAACATAAAGTTATTAATAGTGCCACTGTGCTGTACAGCACCAAAACCAAAAGCAGAAAGAGGCCTCACTTCTTCCAGTGAAGTGACTTCATTAAGAGGTGAACTGTAATGCTAAATTGCCCAGACATCCATTATCTTCTGACATCTTTAGAGCCTCATTTATTGCAGGCAAAGGGTAGTGGACAAGACCATTCCGTATACATGAATTACACTTGTAGTAGGTTACATTAAGGACTAGGGCTATTACATACACTTTGCTAGATCCCTCATATCCATTTACTTTTTGATGTCAGTCTGTAGAGACTCTAGAGTGATGAAACAGGCAAACAGAAAAATACAGGCTTGAGGCTTGGTGAAGGTGGCTAGGTGTATCACAAGAAAAAGGTGAACACTGTTCAGATGATACAATATCTCTTTTCTGCAATTTTAACATTAAGCACACTAACAGTAAGTAAAAGGCAAAAGTGTGAACAAAGTAGGAAAAGACAAAGACCAAATTGATTATAACAAAGACTGTGATAAAGAGGACAATAACAGGAGTTTCACGCTATAAAAGCTATGTGAATTAACCTTAAAAGAGTTAAACACATTTTACACTACCTGTTTATTGTATGAAAATATTTATTATTTCAAAACATTTCATTCATACGATTCTGTAGAATAATAAATTAACTATATATCACAGTTTGCATTACTTTCTAGTATGTTATATTGCATTTAACTACTAAACATAATGATGTCATTGCATTTATTTTAAGTTGGGATATTTAATAAATTAGTTTTTTTCACAAGATTTTACAATATTGACCCTTACTTTTAGCCTTTAATATGAATGTTGCTATGCTGTCCGTAGTACTTTTAATCTCTCAGTAGGAGATGTTGGCTCTAGATATGACTGCAGTGTCTGCAGATGGTTTCTATTTGGCTGACTCAGCACCTGTCAAGAGGACAAAACTGTGCATTTAATTTACCACAGTTTTACTGTTAGAAAGAGATGTTACTGAAAAAGGAAACATAATAATCCTGTTTATCATGTAGTATCACTTTCTACTGTCCATGTGTATCAATAAACCAGCACAACAAACAAAAACTGTCTTCTGAATTAAATGTGACATGTGTTGTTGAAGAAAGTTCCATATAGTGGCATTATTTATTACATTCTAAATTAAAATATTCTAATCTTAGCAAAGTAAAAGCACAGTAACTTATACAGTACGTAAAACTTAAATGTTATACATCAGTACACACTCTGTCTGTCAATGTCCCTGGTTCAGTTTCAACGAGGAACCTAACTATATCTTTAATGTCACTGTCAAATAAAGGCAAACTAAATAAGTGATAAATAATGAAATAAAATAAAGCACAACTGCCATCCCTATAACGCGCAGATTGCATGCTCACTAAGCCTTAAGTTCAGCCTCCACACTTCTGCTCTAGTGGTCACATTTAAGCAGCCTTTAATAATATGTGCTCTGTCTGTCGCTGGTTGTGGGACTCTTGTCATTTCTCTCACCAAAAGGCTATTTTTCCATTTCCATTCATAGTAGTTGTGCCACTGTAGTAGGCCAGTTTGACACTCAGCTTTTGTCCCATCATAGCTTAGTGTTTCCATGTTCACTCAACAAATGTGTTTTTACCCCAATAATTGTTTAACATTCAAGCATGCGACAGTTGAAAAAAAAACTTCTATGCCTTTACAAGATAAACTTTATATACATTTATTGCTTACCCATACCATACAGATTTATTTATAAGAAGAATTCGCTTCAATGAATATATTTTTACATGTTACAACAAAATGTGTCTTCTAAATTTGAACCAGAGCATTTGATCAGCTCAGGGACACACCTGGTATGAAGGGGGGGATGGGTGCCACAGCTGGGAATTGATCCTGCTATCTCTGCATCTGCAATCCTCCTGCCTTAACTACTAAGCTACCAGGCTGCAGTTGCGTTGTGCTGTGTTAAAGCACCTTTACACTTAAAAACAAAGACAGCAACACAAAAGAAACAAAAGTGTGTTTAAGCGCAATTTAAAAATGAGGGAAGGGGCCTGTCTGACGTTCAGAGGAAGCTTGTTTCATGGTTTTGGAGCCACAACAGCAAATGCTCTGTCACCTTAAATTTAGTTTTGGGGAGGAGTAAAAGCATTTGATCCGCAGATCTGAGGGAGCGAGGAAGGGTGAAATAATTTGAGATTTCCAATAAATAAAATGGAGCGAAACCATTTAAGGTCTTAAAAACCAATAACAGAATTTAAAAATGAATTCTACATGAACTAGGAGCCAGTGAATTGAAGCTAAACCTGGAGTAATATGCTCCTGTTTTTTTGTACCAGGTAGGAGGCGAGCAGCAGCATTTTGTACCAACTGTAAACGATTTATGGAGGACTGACTGACCCCAACAAGGAGAGAATTACAGTAGTCAAGATGGGATGTTATAAAAGCATGTATTACTGCCTTAAGGTTGTGTTTTGACAGAAGAGGTTTGACTCAACTGGAAAAAACAGGACTTAACCAAGGTATTCATGTGAGTGTCAAGTTTTAGCAATGGGTCCATTTTCACACCTAGAATGGTGACTTCTCAAAAGTAATAAATAAGTTATGCTATTTTTTTACTAATAGAAGCTTATTTTATCAGTAGATATAAACCATTTATGAACAGTGGTTTAAAAGATTTTAAAGATCTCAAGCTGTGAGCGGTATCTGTGAATTTGTGTCAATGTAGTTTAATAGAGCTGCCTGATTAATAATCTTGTTTCTTGAATATTGTTTCTTTTTTCACCCATGCCTTCTCCCAGTAGTTTTAAAGTAAAACTGGAAGTTAGAAACTGCCATCATAGGTCTGGCTCCGAAGCATCTTTACTTTTCTATAGCCCCATTGTATTCCAGTTGCAAAAAACTTTGTGTTTGCAGTCTGTCCAATGTCTGAGACTATGCTAGATAAGCGATCTAATAACTGCAAATCCTCCTTAAAGGTCACACTGAGAAGGACATTCCTACATATCTACATTCTACAGAATCAATATCAGATGGAGGTAACACAATCCTAGAGTTGATGAACAGGCAAAAATATGTAAATGTAACACATTTCATCTAAATTTGCCAATTTAATTTATTTTGTAAAACATGTTTGTTTAGCTTCCCATTATAGTCTTTAAAACTATACAGAGTCAATACTTTGTAAAACTATTTTGAGTCACAACCCACAAAAGCTACCTTTCCCTGGGTATCACAGGCTGCCAGGGTAATTTAGGTTTCCAAAACCAGCTCTCATGTTTGTGCTTGTGATAGAAGAGCATTAAAGCATGGAGGCATTATAAGTCCTTCTCTGTGGACTCCGGCTTATATTCTCACAGAGCTGTCTCATCTAGGAACACTTCAAATTAGCATCTCTGCCCACAGGGCAATACTAGGAAAACACTGCACTGTCTGTAATGTGGGAGCCAGGAGCTGACTGACAAAGCCCAGAGGGCCAGAGCAGCCCTCACTGCCTTTGGCTCAAGGTTTGGAGTGGGTGCGTGAGTTGCAGTGTAGGTGGACAGTTTCATCACCTTGAAGAAAGCAAAAAAGATGAGGTGTTCTTGGGAGTGAAGGTAACAATTAAAGAAGTACAGTTAAGTTCATTACTTAATGTGAGAAAAAGCACACTCAGAACTCTTAACATCTATTGTAACCCACACGTTTGTTCCCAAGCGTATCTGTATACTTAAAATGGATTTGAGACTGTGTAAAAAACAGCACAAAAGCCAATCACTAGAAATCAATCACTATGCAATAACTATTGCATATATAAGCAATTATGTCAGTTATTCAACAAGCCTAACTTCCTAACTTCTTTTATATATGCAGATAAGTCCTATGAATTATGCATGTGGTTTACTCACATTTACTAAATTGTCACAGCAGACATAGGAAATATTAAACTTTAAATCTAACAAACTAGGCAGTCTAAGGCAGAAGAAAGAGTATGTTCTTGATGTTTAAAAGCTTTAATTGAACCACATGGATTGTATAAAATACTCACTGTATACTGTATTTGATTTGTCAAATCCAAGAAATTAATTTCCCGAAATTATATAAGCGGCAGCCCATCAATAGGGGGCGCTGGGGTGGTGCCCCACCTGTTTCACACAAAGAAGATAGATACATAAAATAATAAAAACAAAAAAATGAAAATCCTGAATGCAGCAGTACAACAGTCTGTTACTGTATTTAATGGGATATCTAAGACATTACATTTATTTACAATATATAGCTAATCTAAAAACAACCAAGGTCGACCAAAACAATTTTCAAAAGCAAAGCAATATCGCATGAGTACTAAAAAATGAAACCAATAATAATGATAATAATAAAATAAAACAAGTAATATACTAAAATTGTGCATAGGTGTAAATGTGAGTGTGCATGTTTGTCTGTGTTAGCCATGTGATGGACTGGCTACAGCCCCCCCCCACCCAACCTCGGATAAGCAATTGATAATGGATGGATGGATGTTTAGAGAAGCTGAGTCATAATTAAAAGAGGTTAATTAAATGACTGTTTCAAAGCTTTGGGGCTGCTACGGCTTAATTTTGGCTATTTTCCGTAACTGGAAAAAAGATGATTTGACCACAGTGTTGATGTGCATTTCTAGCATGTTCATGGCTATAAAGTGACAGACCTAATTTACTGGCTATTTGCTCAGTGACAAAAAAGGGAACCAAAGATAATGACCTCTGTCATTTCATCATCCAGCTAAAGATAGTTATTTGCCATCCAGCTTTTTACATCACCAAGGCATGCAATAATTGACTTTAATGAATCAGAGTTGCCCAGGTTTAAAGGGAGATACAGTTGGTTATCATCAGCATAACAACGGGCTCTCTAAAAATAGAGCCCAGTGGGAGCATGTATAGGATGAATAAAATAGGACCTAAAATTGAACCTTAAGGAACTCCAAAATTAAGATGATGACAGATGATGATAATTGATCCTGAAGCATGACAGAGAAGGATCTATCTCATAGATATCAGGTAAACGACTGGAAATGATTTCAGGGCACTGCCCTGAATGCCTACCAGGTGCTGCAAATAATAAAGAAAATGTTGTGATCCACAGTGTCAAATGCAGCAATCAAGTCTAAAAGTATAAGTATAGCACACTGAGTCTAATGCCAGTAGGAGGTCATTTGAGACTTTAAGTAATGCTGATTCTTTACTGTGATAAGCCCTAAAAGTAGACTGAAATGTTTCCATTATTTCATTCTTATCTAAATAGCAGAGAAGTTGTGAGTACACTATTTTCTCAAGCACTTTGCACATGTATTGGAGTTTTGAAATGGGATGATTGTTGACTAGTTCTGAGCTATCAGAGTTGGGTTTTTTAATAACAGGGTTGTACAATGGTATGCTTAAAACAGGGAGGAACCGTATCGTTAACCATGCTGCTATATGATTAACCATTTTTTACAATGGTTTGGATTGTTAGACCAACTGTACCTAAGACATCTTTTAAGAAATGAGTAGGGATAATGTCAAGAGGAGAGGTAGTGGCTTTCATATGTAAGATAACTTTAAAGAAAGATGCAGACATATTCATTAAAACAAAGGGGGAGGAAGGTTGTATGAAGTCTGCTCCCATAGGAGAAATGTTCCCACGCAGATGTTTAAAAATATGGTCATGGTTGAGACCATGACTGATATTGAGTACCACAACACTATGAAGTTGTGAGGCAAATAGACACTGAGGTACAGCTGGGGTGAGATGCGGAGAAAGGAGTTGGACAAGATGGTGGAGCAGAGGAATGAATCATTTAAGTGGGCTCTGAATGCAGAGACACCCGAAAAACAACAGGTGGGTTTGTCTACACCAACCAACCAAATTACAAGAGTAAGAAAATAGAGCCAGAAAAATGGAAATATCAACAGTGGAAAATGGAACTTTGATTGTTTTAAAATAGGCCTGCACACAGGTATATTCATTTACATGGTGGGGGGGTTTAGTGATCTTGGGAGCTGTGCTGTCAGGGCTGTAAGCCCCTGGTAAGGTCTCCCAGGGCAAAGAAAGTTTCAGTGGAGGTAATAGAAATAACTCAGAAGACCTTGATAAAGCAGACCCTTTCAAGTCGCACCATCTGCCTGGAACAAGCAAAATAACTAAACTTTATTGTAGACCTGGGACCAAGTTGCCACCAATCTCAGGACACTAGACTAGTCTTCTATTCTAGAGTTACCCAGACTGAGGGTACTAGGTGAGTGTGAGGATACTTTTAAGAACATAGCTGAGCGCTTCGATGTTGGGGCTTGTCACTTGCCACAGGAGTGCTGCCTTCATGTAACTAAAAGTTGCTTGGTAAAAGGGCACCACCAGCGGGAGTCCATAGATCTGTTTAGTGATTCATCACCCGCTTGGGCAATGGCAAAGGAATCTTGACAGGGAGTGACTGTGACTGGCAGAGTGTTATTAGTCTTTTCTATTCTAGCTATAATTTTAATCATAATTTAATGAGCCACAGGGCGACGCGTCAGAATGACAAATCTGGTTTGATAAAATGCCAAAGAACATAAAAGAATGTCTTTGTGCTTTCTTGTTTTTTTTTCTTGCGATTTGCGGAAAGAAACTACTCAATCCACTGATTTTACATACAAATACCTGAAAAACCTAACACGCATCATAATTAAAAATTCTAAATTTAATCCACTGTCATGAATCTTAGAAAGCCACTGTTTCCTATTCAACCAAGAAGCCTTCCACTTTCATCTTCCCATGTCTATTTTTGGATCTGTTCTGTGTTGTCCAGCAGAGCCTTTCCTTCCAGAGGCTTGTTACTTAGAGCTGGTGGGATCTGGGCACATGTGTCCCTGTTTGTTTCCGATGTATTTTCAGAGAGGTTAATGCGTGCTGACATCACATAAATGTCCTCTCGTCCAACTGAGAATATGCCAACCATGCAGCAAGCAAGCCAACTGCACACACATGCATGCACTCTCTATCACTCACTACTTTTTTTCAGTACACCCAAATCCCATCTCCCTTTATCTCCATCGATATATAAAATGTCTTTCCTGCAAGTTTTCAGTAACTCTGGGTCTTCAACTTAGGGTGTAGGAGCACTTTGCAAGGATTAAGTTGAAGACCTTTACATTAAATACTTCTATTTAATTGGACTTTTAAATGGCAATTTTACACTGTTTTACGAAGCCAGTCTGTCTTTAGATTTTGGGCAATACCATAAAACTGTAAATGTGAAAAAGACAAAAAACCTTTTATGGCTTATTAGGGATGAATGAATCCAGTTATGCAATGAGACCAGTAAATTATAAATGATGTGCAAAAACTAGAACTTCATTCATTACAACGCTTAAGTTCAGGCAGCCAATCAAAACCCCACCAACATGGGGATGAGGAAACCGGATGTGCAAAATATTAACCAATTTCCAGATCTTAGACCTCACAGCCATACCTTATCTCCAACCAAACTCTCAGCTGTTGTTTATGTGCATAGTGTGTAGGTTTAATTTTGACCACGAAAGATCAATATATCAACATTAATTTTTGTTTCTGTGGGCTCTGAAGCTTTTTACTGTTTGAGACGACAGCGTTATTCACCAACACGAAACTTCTGATATGTTACACAACCAGATCTGAATTAGAGGTTTTGTAAAAAGATGTAAAATAATATTCCAAGGAAAAACTGTTATTAACTGATTAAAAATGAATTGATTAGTGATAGCTAAATGTAATCAGAAAGAATATGTAGTCACACTAACTATAACTTTAGATTTTAGAATTGGTTTGTGTGAATGTTTTTTATGATAATTACTTTTGTTACGCACATCTGGATGCACATACAGTCAGTTTCAAACAATACTACTGATTAATAGTTGTTGGCAGTAATTATTCAAAAGGTAAGTAAGGAAGATTTTTACTAGCAAACAAAAATGATGAAGAATTCATTATTTTGAACCTTTGTCTGAAATGGTTCACCAACTTTTATTTCTTAATTGGGAGAGAAATGCTGTGAATGTACATTATTCCATCTCCTGTATGTCTCAAGATAAATTCTTTAAATAGGGAATATATTTATGCAATATAAGATATTGTACATAACCATCTTGAAAACCAAGCAAATAACAAGTTAAAATGTTGAAGCCTATTCACAATGTGAGGGACATCCAGTCAGAGTTGTTTGTCTGAGCCTGAGGTGCCAATGTAACAAGGTTGCAAATGATCAGAGAGAACAAATGGGACTATTCCCCTATTGCAGTAGATAAATAAATGTATTGCATTCTTTCAATTTCTGCAGAGATATACTGACACTTTAAAGAATCCCCAAAGCATAGGGTGCATACTGCAAGGACGACACCTCACAGCTAGTGCCGGTTTGTTTGAGTTTTTTTTATTTAGCTTGATGTATATAGGGTTCATGCATCACATATATCAAACTGTCAGCTACAAGCTGATAACTTATGAAACTCGGAAAATGTTCTTAATTAATTTACCGTGCTAACTGCTGTAATTCTTCTTCTGTGTTGTTTTTATGGTAAACAAAATTATTCCAGCATGTTTATGTTGTTGCTTAGAGCAATAGTAGATCCTAAAAATGACTTGTAGGGAGTGTTGTAGTCAAGACCACATCATTTGAGATCGAGTCAAGACCAAGACCAGGGCATACCAAGACCAAGTCAAGACCAAGACCAAACCGATGTTAGACCATATTCTAGACCATTACTGTAATCATTATAACTCTATGGGTTGATATTTATTGTTGTCTGTTAAAAAGAAAAGCAATATTTAGAATTGAATAGAATTTAGAACAGTCACTGATTGGCAAATTATACAATAATTATTAACCTATATGATTAGTATATAGCCTGATGATGCGTTTGTCCTATTGATTACATTCATTTAAAATGTAGACATATTTGTAAGGCTGACAAGTGTGTACTAGGAAATAATCTCCCCATTTTACACAGTGCTTCCAAAAGTAGCAGTATTTGGAAGCACTGTGTAAAATCAGGTAGTATCAGTCAGTTTATGAATAATATATCAACAAGGGTGAGTCTGTAATAAAACAAACAAACAAAAAAGAACAAATCACTAGGAGGTTTTGGCTAATTTTAATAATGATTTTTTGTCAAAATTGGAGAGTTTCAAACTTAACTACACTTTAAAAAAAATATGAGGGGCTGCCAACTCCTGGAAATTGACTTTTTTACAAAACAACTACAGGCATCTTCTGCAGTCTGTCACGTTTATCTGCTACATGTTCTCTAATGTGAGTAAATCTAGATTCTCTGTTCCAGACCAGGTAGAGCACCTTGCAGACATTGTCCTTTTCATGTTACAACCACAGACAACAGCCTCATTGTTATTGTTAGCGAGCAATTCTTATGAGATTTTTTTTAATTTTTTTACTGTTATCAGAGGTATTATATTACTTTTTTTGCATGTAGGTGACACAACTCATGACTTACGACCAATTAGATAAATGTGAAGCGCAGCCGGACCCAGAGGGAGAGGCGATCTGCTTCTGATTTCATCATACCTGTTTTATTAGTCATGTAAAAATTGATTTACACCAACTCTTCAAAATAAAGAACGAATTGTGGTCTTGGCTGGTCGAGTGCAGCACGTCTGAGACAGAGACAGGATCAAGTAAAAATGCAGTCGATTTCGAGACGAGACCAAAAATTAAAAAGAGTTGTAAGTCTTTTTTACATTATAGTTAATAATTATTTGACTTCATATTAATATGAAATTAATATAATTTCTTAAATTGACAGAAAACGAGGGGCACAAGAACATGCATTAAACTATTAAAACATTATAGGACTTCATCATCCTCAACAAAATGCTAAATGATCATTTCACTCATTATTACATAGTATAACACTGTAAAGGAATTTAGATGTTGATCTTATTCTGACTTTTTATTATCCCTTGTGTGACTTTTCGAAATAGTCATGGTACTTTGTCTTTAAATGTTTGAAGGCTGCTAATGTTGCTGCTACATGCCCCCACTTTATTGCTCACTGAGCACATACCTTTGGTCTTGTGTGAAAATAGCACCACACTCTACACTTATTTTTCTCTCTCTGATGTCTGTGCTGCCGTGGTGCTGCTGTCTTAGCTCACTTTGAGCAGCAGCGGAGCGAGGACTCAGGCTGTGCTATCAGAGCCTTTGGCATGTGACATGGAAGGCCATCTAAAAACGTCCGGGCTGGTTTCAAATGCCTATGCCAAGAGCTCCTGCTAACAAGTGATAGACTGGGTATAGGTTGCCTGAGCTCCACAGAGGTCTATCTGGCATTCTTTGGCATATCATCTGCAGTTAGGCACGTACAGGAAGTTTCAAGGGCAGAAGAGATCAAAGCTTACGTCATGTTGGACCTTGAGGTGCAGCATATGGTTGTTTCCTGGAGGCAGTATGTACCGGTACAAACTTTCAGAAATGGCTGTAAAAATACCAACTATTTACAGCACATAAGCATTATGTGCTGTAAGTATGTGAATATATGATAGAGAAATTACTGTTCTCAACTGGGAAAACTAGGCTTCTTACCCTTATTATAAGAAAAATGGTTACTTGTTCACATGACAATTAACAAATCAGCTTACTTAGGAACATAGGCCACATGCAGTAAATAGATGTAGAGGCACTTTAAGATAAGGCAACATTCCTGACATGTTCCCAAGCAAGATGTGGCAGGCACTGTTAGAGTTCCTGTTTGTACATTTATGTCACTGTTCTGGTAATTCCAGGTATTTTTGAGTAATGTCTTATACAATGCGTTAAAAGGAAGATAATGACCGTGGTATCATATTTGGAACTGAAAAATACCTCAAGCTCTCCCATAAGATCACCTACATATAGGTCCTGGTATGAGAAATTGGAATCTAGAAACACAGGTTTAATGTAACAAAAGGTAACATATGACCTGGTTATGTGGAATCAATAAGACAGTTACTAATTGCTCACCCTGTAGCAAAATAATGAGTTGTAATATCAAGTTAGCTCACTCTGTCACTCACACGACACTGGGTGTCTTTTTCTAAAAGATTACGTGAATCTTGTAGGTCTTTTTACTGAAACTGTCCTTGCTCCTGTGACAGCAGTCATAATCTACTGCCATTATAAAGAAGCCATGGTCACTTCCATCACAGCACACTGACTTGAATAATTGCTTCCAGAGTATTATATCAAAATTGTTTTTTTCATATTCTCAAAACCATTTTACTCAACAGAGTCTGTAAAATATTTTATTTTATTGTATATTGTTATTCTCTATAGATGTGGTCTTCTCTAGTTATTAGAAAATAAATAAAATAAAACAAAATACTACAAAGCCAAAATCTCTGCACAGCTAATTGTATCACACATGGACTAGAAGAAAACACTTGAAAGAGAAACATAAAGAAACTCCTCCTTGAGCTGTAATATTTATTTTTATTTTACCTTGTTTTGATCAGATATAAGAGACTGAAAAGTTGTGAATTAATAAATATTACAACCTGAGCAAGACGGAGTGAAGAGGTTTCTTCGCACGGAACAACAAAAGTATTTCTATCTCAATGAAGTGACACTGAAGATGAGTAGATATTTTAATACACAGATGAAAACATGTATGCTAAAGAACAACACACTGACCTTTGGAGTGTCACCCTTCACAGTGGGGTATTATAACACAGCATCATGGCAGTTATATCCACCTGAAAGCAGGGAGTAACTGTTCCTTTCCAAGCAAGAGAAAACATATGTTCTATACAACACAGTTCATTAACTCCATATGTCATCAGCAAAACACATCTCAAACCGGCAGCACAGTACAGTACAAGGCCAAACACAACTGATCGTGTCAAACAAATAGAAGTGAAGTGTTGGTGACAAGAGAATGAATTCCTCATTTTAAACTATCTATACTGCTAATCCTGAATAGGGTGGCGGTTGCTTGGAACCAATCACACCTGACATTGCCAGAGGTCATTTTCAACTAAGCTGCATTTAACCCTCTTATACCAATTTTTAGTTGTCCTTGCTACCACACATACGTATGCACTTTATTGACATGACAGTATTTGTGAAAATGAACATATTGACCAAAAAGATCAGTGCAGTCAATGCAAATGGTATCAAACAGCATTACATGCTGTATACACATACTGTGTAGTGCAGTACTGCTTAGTACTGCTTAAATGAGATGTACATGTTAAAGCTGTTGGAAAACAGGTCAGCATTATTTTTTTAAAGTCCAAATGTCCTCCAATTCTGGAATGAACCGATAAATTAAACTTTACCTTGCAGGCTCTTTTATCCAAAGCGACTTACAAGGAGCTAGCGCTGAGGGCTACCAGGCACCACTGTTGCTTATAAGACCTTGTAGCAAATTCTTTAACGTTTAATGCTATCATCACTAATGTCCTCTACATGTTTAAAGCTGGGGTCAGGTTTTGGATGTTCTAAATGAAATGGGACTATGATTTTATTGTCTTTGAACCTACCTTTGGAATACTTAACCTTCAAGTATTAGATCATCAATTAGAATTAAGAAAAAGTCAAATTTAAATGCCTTATTATAGTATTTTTGCATTTGTGCCTTGATTTTAACAAGAATTGTCTGGTGCCATTGCTTAATATGGCACAGTATGGCTCAACATCAGGTCATTATTGCAGAATTAACACATTTATCACACTCAGGATCAAAACTTCCAATTTTATACTACAGAACAGAACAAACTGTGTTTTTTATCTTTAGGAAGCAAACATGAAAGAAGTGTTTCTGATTTAAGTATTCATGGTAGAAAGAATCACTCATCTATGGTGACAAGAATCTCATCCCACTGATAAATCCAGGGATTCTGCAGCTGACTATTTATTAAAATAGGATTTTGCACATTAATGTTCACAAGATTTAGAAGACAACGTTGTTACAATTCTGACAAGTGAAGCTAGGTGAAATGTCATTCATGATTTGGAAGGGATGAACAGCCAAAGCTGCAAATCTCTACAGTTCTCTCATCACAGAAATAAAACTGTAAATGTGACAGATGTTGCTTGGTCAGCTTTAGCAGCAACTTTCACATGAACACAGATGAGGTCTATAAGACATATTATTTCCATTAAGATTAGTGTCAGGTAACAGAGTGATCTGGTGAAAGAGGATACAGCAGTAACCGTAACCCTTGAGTATGATTAATGATTAGTTTCCAGTCTAAGCAACAGACCCCACCAGCGCTACACCAGAGGTATTTGAAGTCTTGTCACAAAACAGTGTAGCAAAGTAGATCCAACTGAAAGTGAGACAAGGTGACTTTGGATTTGGCAGCCCCACTGGGTATTCTGTCCCTCTGAGAAATGAGCAGTGTGTAAGCCAGCCAGGGGTACAAAGCTCCTACTTGTTACCTTGACTTCTTTTTGAACAGATTCGTGGTGATTTGTCTTTGCTTACGTTGTCTGTGTGAATCAGTTTCCTTCACTGTCCTTTAATCGATCATAGAAGATGTTCATGTGTCACATATGCCCCAGAGTGACGAGCTGGAGATTGAACTAAAATTAGAAATTAGTTTTACGTGATTAGTCTTAGATTTTCCACATTTTAGTATTGCAGATCATATACATAATTTTGTTATTTAAATCATATAAATTACGTTTAGAAGAGGGTGCTCCAAGTTTCACTTACATTAACAGGTATATTTATGCTGAGGACAACATAATGACTGGCAATAAAGACATAATGACCCTAAGTATCATTAATTATACTCAGCAGATTGTAATTCCACATCCATATGCCAACTCCTGCTCAGTAATTTTTTCTGTAACAGTTTTCTGACCTTATTAAGTGAAGGTGAAACTATGACTGCACATCTGCTCATCTAAGTACTATACGACTGACTTTTGAGAAAGATAAATGAAAAATGTGATGTACAGTATAGGACTCTGTGTGTGTGTGTGTGTGTGTGTGTCTGTGTGCGTGTGTGTCTGCCTGCACACGTGCAAGACTTCCACAAATAGAGAAAGCGGCAAGCTAAGTCATGGAGGATGTATTCTCCTCCAGCTAGTCCAGTTAACACTATTAATGGCTTCCCAGCATGTCCAAAAGCTGTCTTGCTCCTCATTAGTAAAAAGTGTCACTGTCTGACGCTTTGCTTAAAGGGATCCCTGCTGTGAACTGAAACACAGAGCAAACCGCAATATCTTACTGGAGCCACCCTTGAGCATCTAGCTCTCTGTCTCGACTCCCTTTCTTTTATTGTCTCTATCAGTGCTTCTTTGTTTTATATGGAATTTGAGGAATACTTCTTAATTAAAGCAGTGATTAAAAAAAACAGACAGTGTGGAGGCAGACAGTAAGTCCTCATTCAGATGCCATCATCTCTTCGTCAATGGGATGCTCTGAATATGCCACTTTGTAATGAAGAGAGCTAAAAATAAACTAGCCACTCATTTTTAATACAGTGATATATCCATTTGAAACCATCTAGACTTCCCTAACTCTCTTTGAGATGTCAGTGCACAATATCTATCTTTTTAATATGAGCTCTGCAGACATTTGTGAAGAGATGAACTGCTGGTAAAATGGTCCTGGCATTATTGATGTGGTAAAACACACTTGCAAATTTAACGTGTACATTATCACAGTATAACATCAAGTCAGCTTAACTACAGGGATCTGTAGGCTGAAATTGCAGACCTTTGCACTAGGTTTCTATAGACTGCTATAGGCTCAATCCACATTATTACTAATTGATAGGGTAACCTAAAATAGTACAAAGTCACAAATGTGAACAGACAATATTTCTAAGGTGTGAACTTTTAAGTCTTTAATTGTTAAACCAGCTCTTACAAGCACTTCCCGTATTTTTGCATTAGACCTTTAAAACATTTAGGAGACATTACGGACAATTCTTTTCAGAACTGCTTCAGAATTGTCTTAAAATGTCTGATGTGGAGAGCTTCCACATTCATCTCTGTTTTGTTAAGGTCTGGGGTAAGATGGGGCCCATACAAAAGGCGAATCCGTCACTGTTTTACCTCAGTTTACTTGGAACATCAATGGAGGTGATACCAGTTTAAGGACATCAAGGAGCATGGCTCAGGAAATCCTTTCTCCCTGTTGAACTCCTCCATCCTCCTACACTGCAACAGACTATCCCCAAAGGTTGTCAGTGACAACTGGTAGCCCAATGGGATAAGAGTCCGATAAGGGTACTGCAATGCAGATGGTTGCAGGATTGAATCCCAGTCTAGACTAAGCCCATCCTTGAGCAAGATCAAAGTTTAAGTTCAACCCTCCATTCCAGAGGGCTTTTTCAAGTCTGGAGTTAATCAGTGGCAACTGGACTTTAGATTATTCAAGTCCTTTTCAAACTCATATACTAATAGGTAAGAGATTTTCAGAGTAATAGGCCGACATTTGTGCTGGATAAACTGGAATTGCTATCTTAGTCATACTGGCTCCCAGTGGACAATTGTAGCAAATTTAAAAAAATTCCTATGAAGCATTTTTCATGTATTGTGTTCACAAGACTGGACCGCAAGAACTTTTGGCCTTTGGCTAAATCTAATTAGTTCATCAAAGTCCAAGTTGACACTTTTACTTTACTTTACTTTGCTTGGCAGACGCTTTTATCCAAAGCGACTTACAAGGAGCTAGCACTGCGTGTCTGGCTCAGGGACACACCTGGTAGGGGATGGATTAGGAGTCAGACGGGATTTGAACCTGCGACCTCCTACTTTCCAGCCGGACGCTTAACCCATTGAGCTACCAGGCCGCTTTTGAAGTAATTCCCTCCAAGCATTCGTTTAGATTCCACATTTACAAGAACTGGATGTGGCCAAACATTTGGATGATATGGAGATATTGTCAAAGTTTACACCCAGGTCGGTTCACCTGTACTTGAAGAAACCCCCAGCAGAACCAGGCTCATGGCAGACGTCAGTCTGCCTCGACTGTTTGGGGTGAGTGGATAGAGGAGAGACAAATAAACAACAGGCAAATCAAAGAGAACAAGAAGCAGCCATCACCACACTAAGCAGGTGGGTGGGGCCAGCAGCTGCACACTGGATATCATACAGCTCCGAGTTGATGATTCGTACAGAGAGACGTGACAAAGAGGAAGAAGCAGAACTACAAGAGTAGTGTGACCAATAATATGACCAATAACAATATACTTTATGAAAGATAAAGGTCTTTAACCTAGTCTTAAACAAAGGTGCTTTCTGAAGCTGAAGAGGGAGCTGGTTTTCATAGGAGAGAAGATTGATAGCTAAAGGTTCTGCCTCACATTCTACATCAGGAACCATTAGGAACTACAAGTAGACCAGAACTCTGAGAATGAAGTGCTCTGCTGGGACAGTATGGTTCTATGAGATCTGAGATTTGATGGGGCCTGATCATTAAGTGCTTTTTATGTGAGGAGAAGGATTTTAAACTATTCTAGACTTTAAAGGGAGCCAATGGAGAGAAGCTTAAGTAGGTGAAGTATGATCTCTGTTGTTAATTCCAGTCAGGACTCTGGCTGCAGCATTCTGGATTAACTGGAAGCTTTTTAATGCACTATTAGGACAAACTATCAGTAATGAATTACAGTAGTAATGGTGATGGTTCATGATATTCTATTTTATCCACCAGCACACACAGGCTGTGTAGGAGGTAATATAAAATATGGAGTTATAACAGATGTGGTTGTTTTATTATGAGAATTGGAAAAATATGTAGTAGTACTGGCAAGAATTATAGACTAACCAACACCAGCAGCTAACATGGCACCCTAGACCATCACTAACTGTGTGTACTTGACACTGGACTTCAGGCATTTTGGCATTTCCCTCTCCCCAGTCTTCCTCCAGACTCTGGCACCTTGATTTC
>JAUMHF010000001.1:5294668-5313334 GCA_032359275.1 Microctenopoma steveboyesi
AATCTAAAATATATGACAGTCTAATGTTTATCAGTACATTACAGAAAATAATGAACTTTATCACAATATGCTAATTTCTTGAGAATTAAAATTTTAGGACTAAATGTGCTAAAATACAAAATTTGCACCACTAGCGTAATTATTGTTATTTAAATAACAGCTCACCCATACAGCTAAGCATGTACTGTCATGCCAGATACCTCAACTAAGTATGCAGCCACTTTAATTATCACTTTGAGCATGGACAGAACAGAAACGGAAAGACTTCTTACTAATTCATCTGCCCTGTTTGTGTTGACACAACATCAGCCTGATATTTGCAGACAGCTGGCTAGCTAGGGTTAACTACCCTGCAGGGACAGACTAAACAATGTAAAATATGTTCAGTGTGCAGCTTCCGCAGCATGACATAACAGTCAGAGTCCGCTAAACATCCCTCCCAACAATCCCATTAACTGTGGTGGGTCGGCGCAGACTTTAATTAATCGTGTCACTGTTTTCTGGACTGTTATGACCCAAGGCTGCTAATTTATCTGGTTATCATTTGTAGAATGTCATTATGTCACATGTAGTTTTAACTTAACAAGGTACAACGAATAACCACTGCCTAAAGTGTCAAATGTACGCATAGTATACAACTCTGAAGGTTCTCAGTCATCCAGGTCATGGTTATCTCAAAAAAGGTTTATCCAATAGACTTGAGAAAGCCCTCTGGATAACTACGTCCAGTTGCTATTGGATAAACCTTTTTTGACATAGTATACAACAAATATTTATAAAAATATTTATAAAATATTAGTAATATTGCTCAGCGTAGGGTTCATAGGGTCACATATTTCTAATTCTAATTCTAATCCAAGCTTGGGTAGACCCAAGGATTAAATGCGGTCAACCCAGATGGCCACGCATAATAAATATAACCATGGCTTTATCGATCCATTGGGAAAATTCTTTGTTGACACTCCTGGCACGCTTTACCCATTGAGCCACCAAGCCAGCTAAACATGAAAATGAACTGTGATAAAATCATGAATTGTGATATCACACACCTCCAGCTGTTCTGAAAGATATAAACAGTTGCCAATCAGGATGATGGTGTGGCACAGGGAAGCAATAACTCAAGACTAAAAAAAGCTGTGTAGAAAACCACTATTTTGAGGACAACGACGTACACATTTTGGACAGAGAACATACAATGGATGGTATAAAAGTATGTAAGAAAAGCCAGTCTTAAATGGGAAGAACATGCATTCTCCACACAAAAAGGTTGTGAGCCTGCAGTGTTCAATATCTGTCATTTTACAGGAACTAATAGTAACACTTCTTGTCGTCCTCTTCCTATTCCCTTCTCTTCTATTCTTCTCTAATGGATTATTTTTCCTTTTGCTGTTCACTCTTAGAAGTGTGAGATACAGAAGATGAAAGCATTCAGACTATTTTCTGGTCAAGTGCATTTTGCTTTCTTAAATTTTAGGTTATGAAGTAAAAGGAGTTCTCTGTAGAACTCGTCAAATTATTGTTTATATATCCAGAGACTAGTAGGAGCAGAAGGATGAATAAATATAGCCAAATATGGAGAGATCTTTGAATAAGAAGTCTTCACTGCATGATACCTGAGACCAGTGAAACAGTGACTGTTTCAACATTGTTGAATGGTCCAGCCAAGATCTAGATTCTAACTCTACAGAACATCTGTGAAGAGACCTGAAGATGGTATGTTACAGATCCTTCTAATATACTCTGATACAGTTTAAGAAGATCTGACATAAACCAGGTGCCCAAATCCTGGTGTGTCTAACTTGGCAAGCTTCTACAAAGTACTCAGTTAAGGGTCTAAATAGTGTAAACAACCAGTTACTGAATTCATACATTCTCTAAAAATGTGTTTACTTTGTATGTTTTTCAATTTAACGATGGCAATTATGTTGGGGTTATCACTATGTATAAACTGTATCTGTATATTAGATGTATTTAAATCATATTCTAGTTTCTTCTTCCATTATTAACACAACAGAAATCCTTTTTTATGTTTACCAGTAAATGAAGACCATTTAAATGCAAAAATCTATTAAAATTACATTAGCTAAGTGCATATAGTTGTGATGATCATCTGAAATTTCCATTTAATGATTGACCTGTATAGTGTGAACTACATGACACTGATGACTGCAAAAGATACAGCAGGGTTTTTTCTGTATTTTCTATATCAGGGGTCTCAAACTCAATTTACATGAGGGCCGCTGTAGACAGAGTATGGGTAAGGCTGGGCTGCATAGGGGATTCCACCAAAAAAACATGAATAAAAAATGCTTACGTATCATTATTATACTGAAAAAATGTAATTAATCGGAGAAAGATAATTAAACAAACTGTGAAGTCATAAATTACTTTCAGGTAACATCTGCAAAGCCGTTTCCGTCCTGACAGTCTAAATATGAGACAGATCAATGATCAAACGTCTCTCTTATATATTTATATTGGATGTTTAATATTTGTATTTATAGTTTAAACAGCGAACTGACATGATGACAGTTTTTTATCTCAATTTCACCTCATTTCATGTGAAATACATGAATCATATGGATGTTAAAACATAAACACACCATCTTGTGCCCACGGGCCGCAAGTCTGAGACCCCTGTTCTATATACTGTAACAACATCTATAAAAAGTACATAACTGAAACTGTATTAACTTTATAAACAAACAGAGACATACATAAGTTAACCCAGATCACTTATGTGTAGAGTTTTCTCATGGCTCTAAAAATACTGTACTACTATAATATTATAACTATTCAGACAGTGTTGTTCATATATTTATAGCTCTGGGCAATTATACTGTATATTTCCATTAGATTTTTCGATATTAATGTATTTTCTTTAACTGTTATTAAAACTAAGCTTTATGCTTTTTTTGAAAAACATTAAAATTGATGTACATAATATTTAACTTCCTTTCACATGAGAATTACTTTGGTTAAAACTTGAAATGCAAATGGAAAAGTCACACTCTTTCTACTACAATTTTACAAATTAAAGGGGGCAGTGCACAATAGTGCCCTCTATAGTTCAGTATAATCCCAGCAAATACAAGTAATGGTATTTTGAGATTGTATGATATGTATTCACAAATAACAGTTTGAAATATCCAAGATTACCTTGTCTACACTTACATTATATTACATATCATGTCCTGCTGCACTGTGACTGCCAAAGTTTAAAAGTCACTTCCAACAGCCTGGAAAAAAGAGCTTTTTAAAATGGATTTTGATATCCTGGGAATAGGAACATATAGTTTACATTATTTATAGCAAAGTTACTTTAAGAAAAATGGGAAAAGAAAGAAAAGAAAATCATAGATTCCATCATTACTGGTAATCTTAGAAAATCAAGAGGGAAAGTGCATTTATTGCTTAGATGTACAATGTATGCATTATTTACTTTGCTTGGCAGACGCTTTTATCCAAAGCGACTTACAGGGAGCTAGCGCTGGGTGTCTGGCTCAGGGACACACCTGGTAGGGGATGGGTTAGGAGTCAGACGGGGTTTGAACCTGCGACCTTCTTCATCCCAGGCTGACGCTTAACCCATTGAGCTACCAGGTCACCTTTATTACATGTTCTGCAGATCCCTCCTCAATCAGCAATTGTGTCTGTTGATTAGACTAAAAGGTAGTTTTGTGTAGTGGAACAGTACTCGACTCCACAACTGAATATCTGAATTATTATCGGCTTTGCAGATGTTACCTGAATTATCTTAGTTTATATATACATATATATATATACACATATACAGTCATGCATCAGTTGTAAGTCATGATGGTGACTTCCCAAATTTAAGAAGCTTAAAGAGGTAAGTTAGACTTGAACACACCTTTCTTTCTAGTCTGTGCATGAACAATGGTCATTTGAATTTGTGTGAGTTTCTACTTTTTCAATATGACAGATGACATCAAATCTGCCAAGCAACAAAAGTCATATCCAACAACCAGTTTGTCTGAATTTGGGTCTTCAGGACTTCTGTGATCAGTACCAATTTTCAGTTTCTCCCCTGCTGCATAGACACACAGTCTAATATGTCCCTGTGCTGATTTTCAAGCATGTATGTAAGTATGACTTCCACTCTTTGCTATAATTGTTTTGTTTTTTTTATTGTGCCTAAAGGTTTGTCGCACAACTAGTCTGCCCCATACATTAATACTATTATTAACCCATTGCATTTGCAGTGACTGACCCGCCCAATGTGGTGCATGTGCATCAGCATCACGATGTCCTCCATAAAGTGGGCGGTCGTAAGCCCTGACCTCAGCATGAAAGTGCCAGCATGGAATTACAAGAACAGACAACATTGTGGTTCAAGTGTCCTGGTATTGTATGCTGAATTTCCTTCACACGTTCATGGCTGATTAGACCTTATTGGCATGTAATTACTAACACCGTTGCCTTTCCTTTGACAACAAGTCAAAATGTCTACTGTGATAAAACATTTTATATTGAATTAGCATCTCTGTGTGTGTGTGTGTGTGTGTGTGGGATGCAAACCTCTGTCAGTGTTTCATGGCAGATGATCACAACACCTGCAAAGTGATTTGTAAAAAAAATCTAATTATCTTACAAAGTAAAAGTGGTATCACACTAATTAGGGCACAGGCATCTCATCTCATTCTATTAGGCTATCAGTGACAAATTCCCATGGCAAGTGTGCACACTAAACGTTCACTAAATGCTAAAGATCCTATAGTAACAAAAAGAATGAGGGCTAGGAGAAATTACACAATTGTCTAAAATTCTACTGAAACCCAATTCCTCAAATGTGATTCACTAACTTACCTTTCTTGCGGTATCTCCTGAAGAAACACTCAATAGCCGCAATACAAATGGCACATGCTTGGTTTCAGTTACTCCAGTGCTAATAAAGCTTCTGTCTGACACCTTTTCTCAGTCTCAAAGGGATTTTTCTCTCCAATCTCCTTACCTGGCTCTGACGTACCACAGCGTATTTCTTATTCTGAACTTTTAAATGTCGTCGTAATGGTATACTAAAATCATTCAAAGTTGAAACCCCTGATCCTTATCAACATGCATTTTATGCTGTTTTGTCAAAAATGTTATCTTGACATTCTAATCTTTTTAGATAATGACTTCATGTTTTTTGCGATAAAATAAGACATGCGATCCACCCTCAATGACACAGACCTTGATTCCTGATAAGTGAATGGCATCAAAATATCACAGAGAAATTGAAAAGCACCTAAGAGCTCTCTCACAGGATTCAGAGAGAAGAAATGTCTTCAAAAAAGAAGTGGCACAGTGGGTTTCTAGCAATGCAACGCCTTCTTTTTTATTTGGTTGAAATAATATCTTAATGTTGTTTGTGTTCATACGTGTGACCATTACCTGTCCCAAAACAAATCCAAGTTCAGAAAAAACTGTTGATTAACTCTTGTTACTATTGAAAATGTTTCTTAAACTCTTATTATACCAGTGGCAACCAGTCTACCTGATTTGAGGTGATCATAAATAGCAGGCAGTACCAAGTAAAATGTTTTGCTGTGGGACTGTCCAGCTTAATATTACAGGTCTTGAATTCTAAACCTTCACAGAGTCATGATACCAAATATAGTTTAAACAATTCACATGGCTGACTGTAACATCCTTGTCTTCTGATCACGGATGTGTGGAGGGCAACATGTGATGATCTGCAATGCCAGCAGAGTTTGTGCAGGATGTTTTTTTTTATTTTCTCTGAACTTACAAAGAATCGCAATTTCAACTAATAAAGGCTAAGTAAACACCTTTCATGTAGAAAGGTTTATTATGTTTGAGGATTTGAAACCAGTTTCTATGGATACTTTACTGTACTCTGTACATGTTACTGAGTGACTGATTCCAACGCAAAGCTCTAACTTCAAAGGTCTGTCATATTTTGTAAGATTGGGATTGAAAATTTCCAAAATCTGATGTCCATCAAATGGAGCATAAGTTGCCATGAGTGATATATGGCTCTGCTATAGCTGATTCTTCATTGTCCTGAAGGGTCTGCTTACAGCGCATTCAGGAAATGCTTAGACCTGCTTCACTTTTGTTTTGTTTTTGTCTTTTTTCTTTTTATTGCACTCAGTAGCCCATATTGCCACAATGAATTCTGCAAATGTATAAATAAGGAAAAAACATTTCATTAGTAAAGTCACCTTGCTTTTAAAAATAAATTGGCTGGACATGATTTGAAAAGGCACATACAGTACCTCTCTATTGAAGGCCTCGCAGCTGACAATGCACACAGTACACTGCAAACCAGAAGCCATGAGGTCAAAGGCCCTGCCTGCAGGTTATTTCAGGGCAAAGATCTTTGGATGTATACAGATCATTTCTGCTGCACAGAAAGTTCCAAAGAGCACAGTAGCCCACATAATTAGCGTATTTGACAACATGCCTTCTGTGTGTAGAGAACTCTCTTTGCATACATTTTATAATTAATAATCACATGTACAAAAATGTACCACCCTTGAAACGGCATGAAAATATAACTTACCCTATGTGAGTTCCTTTCACAGTCTTAGTAATGTGTATGTGTGTGTGTGTGTAGAGAGCTGCGAAGGTGTGAAATGAAACCCATGTTCATGACTTAAAAATTCCTGGTCTATGAAACAGAGCACAAGGTTCAGCAGCTACACTGAGTTGCTGTGAGGCATTCAAGCCATGTCTCATTCCCATCCTATGATTTGATTATGTCTGTGTGTGTGTGTGTGTGTGTGTGTGTGTGTTTTTTACAGTGTGAGGACAGAATATATTTTAATACCATTGTTGTGATGTCATTTTTCATTATGAGGACATTTTGGCAGAGCCTCACAACTTCAAAGAGCCTTTTGAGGCTTAAGACTTTTAAGACCCGAGGGCTGAGGTGAGAATTAGGTTTAGTTTACAGTTGGAGTAAAGGTTGGGGTTAGGTATTTAGTGGTACTGGTTGAGGTGAGGAATGTAAGAGGCTGGGGAGTGTATGAATGTTTTTCTATCTATTCTAAAAGCACCAGTGTGTGTGTGTGTAATCTGCTTTTGCAACTCTGTGTCCTAGAAATGACATTAAAATACAACCAAACTGCAAACTCTTAGAAACATAATCAATGACTGGATCATGATCACTGGCAACATTTGAGTGAACAAAGTGCAGCAACAGAGACAGGATCAGGATTTAGACTACGAAAGGATCAACTTGGAGCCTGCTTCTTGTTAAGATGCTCTTCATATTTCTAGAGAAGAAAGTCTAATAAAAACATCTCTTCAGATTTTGAAAGTTTTTTGTCCTTGATTTTTGCACACAGTGAATAATATTTATCTCCAATAAAGAGAAATATATATATGGTCTCAATATCATTGCTAATGTACTTTTTCACAGTACTGGGCTGCATGTATATATGTGTGTGTGTGTGTGTGTGTGTGTGTGTGTGTGTGTGTGTGTGTTTGCGTGCTCGTCTCTAAACAAATCATACAGTTACCTCCTCTCTCACTGGCTTTGGTCTTTAGAGGTGTGTCCTCTCATACTTTGTGTGTGCACATAACAGTCTAATAATCAAGAGTTATTCAAAGCCTACAGAATCAACACCTTGAAAAGTTTGAACAGTTGTTGTGCATTACATGAATGAACACCATATAGTGCATGGGGGTTGGCTACTGTCTACAGGGAAAAGGTGGTAAAATGTATGTGAAAACAACTTCCATTATGGGCTCCAAAAGAGAAAAAAACCTGTGAGATCAATTCAAATCAGCTTTTTAAAAATGTATAAATTAAAATTATGCAGATAAAATCCCATAAAATGAAGAGAAACACCAATTACAAACAATCAAAAATAGTCAGTGGCAAATCCAAAAATAATAATTTTCTTGCTCTGCAGTTACTTTTAGTATCTCTCTTCTGTGTTTTTTTTATTTCTGGACTTTCAGGTAGTTATTTTCAGCAACAAAAAAACTATGCTAAAGCCACTGTATGTCACCAGTGTGGCACCAAACAGCATGGAGATGGTGGTTTGTGAACAGCTGATGAAGAGCAGGACATTTCCCTCAATAGTTATTTGAAAGCACAACAAGGCTACGTGGAAATAGGGGTTCACGTGAAATGTCCTCCATCCATCAGTTAAGTACTTACAATAGATTACTGTAGTAACCCCCCTGAGAGGAAACTTGTTTTGTCATCCTTACACAACAACAAGACCGTTCAGCAATGAAGAAAACAAGAAGAGTAAGCCATAATGCCACCACTTCCCTGTAAGACACAACTCAGTTAGGAAAAAACAACATCAATTCATGTCAAAACAAAACTGAAACTGGAGAGATTTGTAAGAAGTTGTTTTTTTCTTTCTCAGTGAAATGGCATGATGGATGAATTTGAGGAAATAAAACCATGATGCTGTAGTGATCTCTTTTCAAACAGTACTACTGCTGGGGGAAACCCACCTGTAAGAATGTAGTGAACAGCTTATTTACAGGTGCAAATGAATATTCTTCTGCCCACACTTAGTTTTTATTAAACTGAGATCTCCAGTCAAAGTTTGCATAGATTGGTTTGGTTTTAGTTTTATTACTACTGGAGCTTTGATCCATGTCTTGGTCATGCTGAGGGACACATCCTAATTTTTTTCTCATGGTACTGAATCAGTAATGGAACAAATGGGCTAAATCAGAGCCATTGGTCATGTAACACCTGACTTTTCTCTCCCATTTTGTGCATCCTGGGCTATAAAAATCTTCGGCCCTAGATTACTGTATAACTCTGTTTGGGGCCAGTGTAAATCCCTGAGATTTTTACATTTGCTCATCCCCAACCCATTCAGTCTTTTCCTACCACACACAGCTCTTGGGATTAAACGGATAGAGAAGGGGGCAGGGAGTCCAATGGGAGCTGGCTCTTTCAGCTCTTGCTTTGATGATGATGGTCAGCGGCCGTTATGTAAGCCAAGTGGATTTCAAATGCATAGCTGAGCTATTCTCCTCCGTGATGCCTTTGTCTGCGTCCCACTAACCGGGCAGCCCACGCACGCTATGCACCACACATGCAAACAGTGATGCAGGAGGCTACACGGCCCTCACGAGTCCTCTGGTGCCCACCGACAATCTCCCTTTCTTGCAGATACAAACCTATAGCTTTTGTTTTGTGACTAACACACAATCCAGATTTTGATTTGTAGTAGATCTGTCGGAGTCGGCCCTGGACAAAACATGAATGCAGTCTCCTGAAACAAAACTGTCTCGACAAAAAGAACAACTCAAATAGAAAAAACGGTTTATTGGGAATACCAAAATTTTAGTTTGTGGCTTTACCTCAGACTTCGATAGTCTGGTTAAGTTACTGGCGCACAAGCAAGCAACACAACTATCTGACTGTTTGTGTCCAAAATAGGCTCTACTTAAGACTTCAGTAAAGCTAAAACCTAAATTACAGAATACATGTTCAGAATTGCAACAAACTCACATTTGTGTGTAAACTAAGCACAGGACTAAAGTAGATCCTTCGTCAGTTATCAGATTTTATTTTGCATATGAACAATACCTGATATCCATGCATACATTATAATAAGCTCAAGAGGTGGCTGAAAGACAGAGAGAGAGAAAGTTATAGAGAGAAAGACTGAAATATATATTCCACCTAATGAAAGGACGGTATTGCAGGGTACAGTATAAGACAGCAGTTCTCAAATTGTGTTACAGTGTCACAAATGAAGATATTAAAATGAGCTATTTTCATTAATAAACGTCTGGTTATATTTTCAACCAAGTTTTGTAGAAACTTGTTTAGGCGTCATAAAATCTCATCATCGTTTGTCTGGAACCTGATATATCTCACTATATATCTACATGATATTTCATACAAAATAAATACAGTGTATAATGTATGATACATTTATATCATCACTGTAAACATGAAAGCAAAACAGACATCATATTTATACTGTACTATAGGTACTGCAAAGTCAAACAGAAAAGTGCTTGATAAAAGACAAAGATCGTTCCCACCCCTGTTTTACCTGTGATTGTTCAGAGGTCACATAGCACCGTATGGCAGTCTGTGGACAGCTCAGAGGAGAGAAGCCGTTTGATATTTAGATTTGGTATTTTCTCATGTAGTTTTTGTTTCTTTCCCCACAGCACATCCACTCACGTCCCCTCGGTCTTCCTCAGAGTTCTGTATCAGACAGAGTCCACCTTGACCTGGTTATTGTTGGTCATAAGTGGTGACGGTTTACTCTTGAGCCTCTCCCCTGCATCGTTTGAACTGTCCTGGAAGAAGATGCGTGCTGTGCAGACTGATACTACAATGCGCTTGTACTCACGCCGGAAGTTCTGGTTCAGCACGCCGTACACAATGGCATTAAGGCAGCTGTTGAAATAGGCCATGAAGTAGCTCGCCACAAATAACCACTCAGGTATGAGGGGAACCACTACCTCCGGTTTGATTGCTACAGCCAGGCCAATGAAGTTGAGGGGTGCCCAGCAAACAGCAAAAAGCACGAACACCACAAACATGGTGACGAAGTTCCTAACATCATGTGGCGTTAGCTTGGGCCTGTTGTCTGGTTTGACCCGCCGTCTCACCTGTATGACCAGTATCCAGATGCGCAGGTAACAGTAGGTGACAATCATGATGGGTAAAATAAAGTGAAAGAAAACCACTGCAATAGTGTATGCTGAGCTGGCTGACTGCTCGAAGGTGCAGGAATATATTCGCGGGTCATACTGAAGTGAACCCACAAACAGATTGGGCACGATGGCCACTACAGTCAGTGCCCATATTAACATCACATAGCAGACAGAGTTTTTGTCACTGTACAGTTTATCATACTTTAGGCTGTGGCAGATGTAACAGTATCGATTAATGGCAATGCCGGTGATGTTGAAGATTGAGCCAATGACGCTGACGCCCATGATGAAGCCGCTGATCTGGCAGTGGACATTGCCCAGGTTCCAGCCATTATGGAAGATAGAGGTGAGAACCAGAGGGTACGGATAGATGGCCACCACGAGGTCTGCCACTGCCAAGCTCACCACGAAGATGTTCCCTACAGACAAACACAAAGCCACAGGAGAAACACATGAGTCAGTGACAACTGAAGCAGAGCCAATTGGTTATCCAAATGAATGGGATGACGATGGTATGAGCAATTGTGCAGAGAGACTGCCAGATTGTTCATTCAGAATGACAGAAAAAGGAAATGTACCACTATTTTTGCTTGTTTCACCATATTTTTTTTTCCAAACCTTCCTAGAAGCAGAGTAAGATATAAAAAAAGGTAGGACAGAAACATCGACTTGCAGAGTGGAAAGAGAAACGTCTGTAAAGTTACTCAGGTGGTTTCCGCAGCACTTGAAGCTCAGATAAATGTTAACCACTTCCTGACATCTTTGCCCTTTTCTTTAGACAGAAAGTTCTAATTTGAGAAGTGAAGTGCCTTTTTAACAGCATTATCCGAGAATAATATCTTTTGTAAGTGGCGCTGAAGATGTTCAGATGGGTAACAATCTAAATCAAGATTCACAGTTTTTATTTGCATTGTCGATGTAAATATGAGGGCAATGCAAACACTCCTTGGCAGGAAGGACAATTCTTTTGAAAAATCCAAAATAGCTTTGTTGTTTGGTTGGTTGTTTAAGAGTACATGATTTGCAAATATGCTAAAACATGCAAATGCACCAGCAAAATCCTTCAGAGACATGCATTGTTTTTGTTGCTACTATGTTACATAAGGGCCTCAAGGCAGCTCGGAAGCATTTGCAAATGTTGTATTGTTTCTGTACGTGTGTAGAGCATGTGCATGTGAATGCATAAAACTAATATAGATTCCCCATGAAGATTTGGCATGTGTGACCTTTGACCTGGATTCAGTTGTCCCCTATTGATGTTGGTGACTAGAGGTGTGTAGCATAGCAGTAAGCATCATATTATGATACCTATTGATAAGCTTGGATTCAGTTTGCCTGTGTGACAACACCCCGTCAGAGAAGATAAGATGCATTTCCTGCCAGTCAGGTGGAAGCATATTACAAATATCTCTACAATCACTGCATTGCAAGAGTAAATTCCACTTGTGCATTGACGTTTAGTCTGTTGCTATGGAACACCCTCCCTTGGCATGAAGGCAGACCGGTCAGCCTCACCTGAGCATGGAAAATAAACAGCTGATCATCTCGGGCGGCCCATTGTCTTTGTGGAACATACCAAACGTTCTACTAGGCATCACATGTCTCATAATTAAATTTTGTCTGTTTATTTCTGTCATTCAGCTGCCCTCTTTAAGATATTAGGTCCACCTGTTGCTGTCACAACATCCCATGACCGAGAGCTTTACTTGTGTGTTTGTATGGCTTTATATACACACTGACTATAAGTGAGGTTATTTTGAGTAAGTAAGTAAGAACATTTTACCCAGACATGTGAACCTGTGGTGTTTTCTAGTTTCCAGTGTGCTCATCGCTGTTAATGCCGATCTATGTGTGGTGATAAGGAAAAAAAGAGACTGGTCAATAATGCAGTGTGTCGTTTTAAGGGTCAGGTGAGGGTTAGGTTTGTATACAACGTTTGATTTTAATACACAGTTGTGATGGTTGTAGGTGCAGTAATTGATTTTCTGCGATGACCCGAGTGCAGGAAAACAAGTTGTAAACTTGTTTACGCAAGTAAAGGTTTCAGGCCTCGGCAGCGAGCTTGAAACTGGGTAATGCAACAGTTCTCGCATGCTCATTTCTCCCTGAACAGCAGCACTGATACACCACATAACTATGAGCAGGTGTGGACACCTCCATGAGTTTCTCTGGGAAATGCCATCATTGTGGGAATTTGAGTTCATTTGATACTGCCTCTACAGGTCACATGCTGGATTGCATGTCCTTCTAATATCTGAAGACATGCTCATCCAGCATTTGAAATGAAGGAGGTAGTGATCATGTGCACATGGAAAGCAAATGTGGCAGCTTTAATGGTCAATGTTATGATTAAATTCAGGTTAAGGCGAGGGTTCAGATGGCATTTAGTTGTGATAGTTTTGGATTCTGAGTAAGGAGCTAGGAAGTTCATTATGTCAATGATAATAAGACAAATGTCTGTTTGATTGTACATTAGTTTTAATCACATTGTGGGGATTAACATTACGAGTTAGGGTTAAGGATATTGTGCTTATTGTTAGAGAGGACATATCTCTGAGGAACAACAGTAACTCAATGAAATCATCTCTTAATTGACAGGAATGACAAGTGTGTGTGTGCGTGTGTGCGTGTGTGTGGAGCTATTGGCGCTCCAAGTCTACTGTCAAATGAGAACATTTTCCTCATTTTCAGAGACGGTGTCTAGACCACATGTGAATGCTTCCTCTCCCTCCATATAATCTGTAATAACCAGATTTGAAACTAAAGTCACTCAGTATTAAGAGCGTTGACCTTGACGGGGTCATGTCGTAGCGGACCTACAGGCAGTTGGCTCTTTTGGCTGTTGGACTCTCTCACTCACTGTCTCCGCCACTGTGACTAGTCATGTGATTGATGCATCATGTCTCATCTGGCTTGAGGAGAGATATGGCCCAGTGTTGTGTCCCTTTTTTCCTTTTCAAGAAAAACAATTTCAACCGATTGCTGTTAGGATTTAGGTACAAGTGAAGCACTTACACTTCACCTTTCATGCGGCTCACAGTGAGTTTTGACACAGACTGGCGTGCAATGACAGCATTCACCCACATGCAGCTCATTTGACTTTAAATAGAGGTTTTTCTTGCGAAAATGTTTTTAAGACAGTAAACATGAAACACTGGCAACAGATTGTAATTATTTTTTAACCACTCGCCCAGTTACTTGGGAATGTGGCAGTAATGATACAAGTGCATCGCTGTGAAACATAAAAAATGGGATTTTCTCAGTTACTATGACTCATTCAAGCTGAAAGTGAAGCGTCTGTGGGCAGCTATACGGAGGTCTTCCACAGATTTTCCAAAGGGATCTAAGACCTGGCATTTACTGGGTCATCCAGGGACTGTCACTGTCTTGGCCTGAAGCCACTGAAGTGATGTGGAAGAGCTGTAATTTGATATGGAGCTTAGCATAAGCGCAGGGAGACTATTTTATTCTCAAATGTCTACTTGTTCATTGGTTACGTTTGTCTAATCGTTGAAGCTGCTCCTTGGCTCCTCTCCATTCACAATTCTTCTGCATTTAGATCAAATCAGGTGAGAAACTCAACAGGCATCTCCTCCATTTATACCCTCCAATTAAATGAGATTAAAACTTTCCATGTATCAAATGCACTTACTAACCACTGTGTATTTTATTTACCCAGATCAGCTCCTCCACCACTCCTGTGTCACAGTGTTGACCTGCCCCACAGACGCCAACATAAACATTGGCAGAGCCACTGGACTCACCAATAATACAAGTCTCTGTAATTGTGCATTAGCCATGAACTGATCAAATTCATATAACATATAATCTCACTACCTGGTGCCGCAAACTCTTCACTATCGCATAAAGCATTTGGCTGCGTGTATTCACCCTCCGGCCTCACATGGTCCCCGTCCATCTGCGCTGAAAAGAGCACACACACAGACTGCCACATTCAAGCTTCGTGGAAGGGATGTTGTCAGACTGGCAGTGAGCCTTTCTTTCTGGGACTGTTTGGCATTGCAGCCAGAGATTTACATTCATCATTGTTTCAGACCAATGTTTTTGCTTTTGGAGTCACGCTGTTTTTCCACCAGTGACGTCTTTGAGTAATCTGACATGTCGCCACGCAAGTGCTGCTCTGAATGTTGTCATTCAATATGTGCTATCTCAGCAACTTTTTTGTTCTGCCACTGGTCTTTGGATTCTTTGTCATGTCTCCTTATTGCCTGCTTGTTGGGTTGGGAACAGCTTGCTGTGAGATTTAATGTATTGTTGTCAAACTATTTCTTAGTGAAATCTCAGCATTGATGACCTATTTGACAATCAGATTACTAAGTAATGGAATAAAGAATTTACCTCTAATAAATTTAAACCTGCACATAATCTAATGCACACCACAAGAGAAACTGCGTTGTGGTCCTCAAACATGGATCGAATCGAAACCATCCTATTGGACTAAAGCCTGTTAATGTGAAGTAAAAGAAAATTGAGTGCCTTGTTGTTCATGATCACTATGCCAAAATATTCTTTAAAGACTTTGCCATGCTGTCAGTCTGGAGCCAACACTTTATCAGCTGTTAATGCGCTGTTATGCTGATTAATGCTAAAGTGTGAATTTAAAATAAGACGGACCACTTTCAGATCAAATTTTCACAGTGGAGAGAATGTAAATGTTCAGTTCAATTTCATATTTGGTAGCACATCTCATGCAGTGTTCATGAAAGTAGGTTACACCAGGTGGAGCCTGACTGCACCTCTCTGACACTCTGGGCCCTTTTGTCCTGACTGCACTAATGAACTAGGGATTTCATTACACATGGTCAAAAGTCAAGTCTAATTACATGACGTGTCAGAGGAAATTGGGGGGGGGGGGTCAGAGTGAATGTCCAGTAAAAGCATTCAGGGGGAAACATGTTGAAGAGCAATGTTGTGTTAATGTATGTTAATGAGTCATAATCCATGTGTCAATTGGTTCTGAATATCACATTACATGCACATCTATTCTGTTTTTCATGGCACCACCAAGACTAGTGAAAGCTGCTCTACGAGAACGTAGGCTTTCTTTTATGACCTTGAAATGCTGCAGAACGGGAGATGGCATCTCATGAAGCGACACGGTCTGTTGCACAAACTCATATCAAAAGTCAACAAATGTTTTCTGGTAATATGAAAGACTGATCTAATCTCAACAACCATCAAAAGGCAAGGCAGGGAAATTTGTTGAGTCTGTAAACTCTAATTTGGAAAGTGTCTTGCCAAACTGCAGAGATATTACACAAAAGTTGATGTGGAGTGAAAATAGCAAGCTGCTGTTTTCAGTGCTGTCAGTTATAACCTGATGTTCTGGACAGTGATTTAAACCTGGTTAGAATTTAATCTGTGATGATGTGTCAAAATAATTACCAGGTCACCTATATTCTCACCGGTGTGATTCTATAGTCGTCTAAAGCAGAGACAGTAATTGCATACGACAGTAATTATGAGAATCAGCGTGTTGCAAAACAAACATGATTAACATTACCGATGGAACATGACATGAGTGTGTGATGCTACGTACAGTATTTGTATCTTATGGGGCCCAGGAAGGGAACATGGGAGAAAAAAAAGGAATGGTAACAAAGAGAGTACTTTTGGTATAAAAGTGGGCTCCACATTAGGCGAGTCGTTTCCATCATGAACCTCTACGATCAGCACAGCAGTCTCACTTACTGTCACTGTCTGAGAGGATATTAAACAATCACTAGACAAAATCTCACTAGTATTCCACTTTGTTTCAATGTTTTACACACAAAGTATTTTCTGTGCTGGTCTCTCATGGTTTTTTGTGAGTTTTCTGTCATTAAAGCTGCTCATACATGATGCAGCCATCAGTAATTTAGCAAACACATTTGAATGTCATGAATAAAGTCCTTGATGACGGAAAGAACATAATGTGTTTGAGTGTGTGTGTTTTAGTGTTGGGGGTATTTAACAAGGTCTTGTGGAATTTGCTGAAAATATCTCCAAGCTACCACAATGGAAAAATTAGGGGTCCAATACAGAAGAAGGAGAAGCAGAGATTATATCCCTGGGTCTCCATAGGATTTGTGGATGTTGTGTTTATAAATGAAGTCACTGACATGCGTAGATGGTGAGACCATGCTCCTGGGAGATATATTTCTCTTTCAGAAAGCTAAAGGAAATACAAATAACACACAGTAAATAGTGTAAACAACAAAACACAGAAGGGAGAATCTGTCAATAGTCTTTTGTGTTACTGTACAGTTTGTTTCTAGCTCCCGAGAGAGTAGTGAAAATGCACTTTATGCATCGATTTATACAGAAGTGGTTTAATCCAACTCTGGTCTGTCAAAGGAACGAAGTGACCTCAAGTGCCCTCTCTGCTAGCAAAGGACCAAGCAGAGACAACACAGTGGAAAGTAGTATTTTGTCCTGGCTGTCTGATTCGACATCGCATCAAGAGCCAGGGCTGTTTTCATCAAGTACAAAAGCAGCCTCAGTGTTATTTAAATGTCAGAATTTTGCTTTATGACAATCACAGTAGTAAGCAAACCCACACAAACAGTACAACAATTTGATGACCAACATAATGTTTCCTTTTTGTGGGCTGTGTTTTAACGAGAGGGCTTTTTTATGAGTCATAATCTACTTAAGTGTTTCTCACTTTCGGCTCTTCTCTAATTCCCTCAACTGGCAGAGGAAGATTGGCCATCGGGCAGGAGATTCCTTGTGAGATACTGTCATGTTAGCACACAATGTTCTTTGTCCAACACAACATTTAAAACAGCGGCACATTTTCTGTCTCCATTAGATAGGAATTTCGCTAACAGCAACACATTTTTGATCTCAAGTAAGTATTGTGTCTTTGCTTTATTTAAGGAAAGAATAATGAGCTCCTGCTCCACTTGGCACTGTTACAATGTCCTCTGGGCTTTAGCACTAAGATGCAACTTGAGAGTGAGGTTTTACCAACCTCTCGGATACACCGCCTAACACCTAACTGGCCAACCTCTTCCAAACCTCAAAAACCCTAAAACTGCTCGTCCTCCTTCCTACAGCCACCATTGCTGTTTTGAAGATCATATGTTGTGAAAATACCTGTCTGCCGTACTTATTTTCTCTGGTCACGGAGGAGAGATGACAAAACACCACGGGTGGTGTAACACTGGATGTCACCCAGGCCCCCACAGCTGGTGGCCTGACACAGCCTGACAGGACCAGTCATGTCTTCCACTTACAAAAAAAAACCCTGGACAACTTGTCCAATGTTATGTTGTCAATCTGATTACACAGTCTTCACGTGTCATGAACTAGTGGCACAATAGAGTTTGAAAATGAGCCTGTTTGTCAGGCCAGGCTTAGAGATTAAAGATATGGAAACACTGATATCTGTGTTTAACACTGGGATCATCGTCTTAAGTCATAGATGGAGCAGCAATTGTCTTTCCATCACTCTGATTTTGATGAACATCTGGAGACTGTGTGTGTGTGGGGGGGCAAACCATGTGGTCACAGCTCTTGGAGCTGCTGGTGCTGCTGAGGTTTACAGTATGCCAGCTGCTCCCCAGTGAGCCACACTGTGCGGCTCACTGGGGAGCAGCTACAGCATCTGTTTTAAAGTAGAGAAAAACTAAATACTATTTTTACAGTTCTATGCACTGCGGCCCACTGTGTTTCTTCCTTTTACCTCCCATGATTGGAAAATAAACTAGGACATCAGAAACTCTCATCTCAGAATGAAGTAATTAAAGTTTTTCTGCCGAGTTCCAGTCCATCAAAATGTTATTTATGTGGCAAGTGCAGGTTATGTTGCTGACATGACCATACAATGATGTATAGTTCACATACTGTCAACACTCGAGGATGATGTTGCAGATGTATCTGTTGATCGCCTTTCACAAAGACAAACCCTTATGATAATTAAATGCTGTGTCATATAATGGTAATGGTGTATATATATATATATATATATATATATATATATATATATATATATATATCTCAAATAAATTTGTAACAATTTAAAATAGTTAA
>JAUMHF010000001.1:5313434-5334190 GCA_032359275.1 Microctenopoma steveboyesi
AGAAAAATTAAAGAAAAAGACGAACAAGAGAGAGACGACGTGTAGATGGCTGCTGCATGGCTCGCGCCTGCGCACATCTATATACACATCAATTAGCTAATTGTTCCAAGTATCACGTGTTGTTCCCACAGATTTTGAATTAACAGAATATTTTCAGACAAATGAAAATGGTTCTTCCTTCGTGAGCACACTGCCTCGGCTGTCTCGCGTTTCAATGGTGTGTTCTTGTATCGCTTTGGAACTACTTCGTTGGATCTTTGGAGCTATCATGTTCAATCTGGGGTTGAGTTTCCTGTAGTTTCCTTCCAGGAAGGTTGGTTACAGTCCCGTGGACCTTAAATAGGTCACATGCTTTTTTTTTTTTTTTAAACTATAGATCAACAATCACTCGGTTACATTCCCCTTAACTCTCTCTGAGAAATGGTTTGTATCCGTTTACACTCCTTCATGGACGACCTGCCCTCAGCCAGGTTGTTGCTCTTCCAGCTGTACTCAGGCCAGTTAAGGAATTAGAGGAGGTCCAGTGCCTGAGATATTGTTTTGTATTGGGTATTTTATTACTTGGCCTAATGTCATTTTACAGCTCAGCACTTCAATCATAAAATTACAAAATGATACGTAGGACCAACGGCCATGCTCAAATTAAATGGAGAATAAACAAATATTTTTAGTCTCTCTACATAAAGATGGATTTTATCTAGTTTTTTATCTTGAAACCATCCATCAGTGGAGCTTTAGAATAATAAATATATAATCATAACCATGAAATAATCATTATAAGGCTTAAAACTAACAAAGGGACATGAAGCTTGCTTGGAGTTGGTCCAAGAGCTTTCTGATCTCAGATACAGTGTGACGTCACTTGCATCAACGCTATCATTACCGCCAACGTTTCTTGCAAGCAAACATTAGAAGTCATTACACAGAAGTTTCATTAGTTGGTTATAACTATAAAAAACGTCACGTTTCTGTACCACATTAACACTGACATTTGTCTTTAAATCCCTTGATATGCTGCAAACAGCAACTGCTAATGTCTATTTTGGCATCGTTGGAAGTGTGGTAAGTGCCCAGAAAGTGAACAAATTAAGGCTAATGACTAACGGAGCTCAAATTGTAGCTGACAGCAGTTATTTGGATTTTGTCAGAGCAGGAGCTCACAGTGTCAGGCTCTGAAAACCGCCGATGTTGCCAAACATGCCAAATAGCACCCGGCTGTTTCTCTTTTCCATCAGAATGACAGACATGATGTCACTTGCAAAAAGTCAATTACGCTCTCTTGTGGTTGTGGCTGAAGTGATTTCAACACTTTTGTGTATTTACAGTTTAAATAGTTTACCGCTTTCACATTCAAGGGTGAAGCTCTGTGAAACATCCGTCTGCACATTCATCTTTTCTTAGGTTTTTGTAGTGGGTATGTGATCATTTCAAAGATCTTTTTAACCATTGCAGAACACAACGAGACTGAGAGCGAGCAAAAGAGAATTCATCAGCCACCTTTTTGAAGCAGAAATGCTGGATGCTTGTTAGTTCTGGCTTTTCATATCCTACATTTAGCTATTTTTTGTCCCATCTTAATTATGATTATGTGTAAAAGAAATGTTTATGATTAGAAATTGAATACCTCTGAATTCACTCTGGGCTTTAGTCATTATTGAAGATTGATTTATTTTTGAGATTTTATAGACAAAAGGATGATTATAAAAAAGCAGAAATGATTTCAGCGGTAATTTCTATTAAGCAGAAAGTCAAAGTGAAAGTCAGAGCTGGGCTTGCAGGACTGGTTTAAAGGATGATCGGTGCTGGGAGGAAACTGGGAAGAAGGGGTGTGTCTAGCTCCACAGGGTGATGAATCATGTGCTTCGTCTCAGAATGACCGTTTCCCCATCTAGATAGCACAAGAATAACGTGTTGATCAAGAGATGGCAGTTAGACGCGTGCCATGGCCCACACAGCCAACACAGCTCAACTTCTGTGAGGCTCTGGAGCAGCACCAGGGACGACGGGAGTTTTCCATCATCTTCATCAAAACCCTAGATGATGTTTTTATAATTGTCATTTGATCAGTGACAAGAGAATCTCATTACTCTTCCCCCCCTCAGGTACAGAGATGAGATTGTGTGCCAGGTTGCAAGGTGACCTAGTGACTTTGGATGACTTTACATCACACTTTGCATTGATGCGTCTTTTATTTTAGGCAGTTAAAAAGGTGGTAGTCTACCTTTACGCTCCGCTAAACCACCCTCCTCTCTGCGGCTCTTGTTTAGTTACTTTATTATTTGATTTGTATTATTATTTATGGCCAGTATTACAGTAACTACCCCCTGGCTCAGCTCCAGAAGCACCAACGATATCACTGGAGACTCAGCAGTTCTCCATGTCTTCAGCTCTCCCTGTGGTTTTTCATGCCACCCTCTCTGTCGTGGCTCCATCTGCGCTTGACTCATTCCTCCCTTCTCCCTTCTGTGTTTCTCAACAGCACAAAAGCCTTCCCACTGCTTTTGGGACAGCAAGCACTCCCCATTTGTTCTTCTACGTCTAAACGCTTGCTTTTCTCAACTTAAAGACAACAAAGTGCTTCTAGACGGTGGAAATGTATTTATACAGCTTAAGATATCTGCATCACTTCACGCAGCCTTTGCTTATTATTGAGGTTATAATGTTGGCGGAATAGCTGCGTTGTGAAGCTAAAGACCATAAACCTGTGTTCACACAAACAGCCTGTCCAGTTTTTATATCTATTTGGTGGCAGTCCACTGTACTACCTGCCCAATAGTGAACAGCAAACAAAGCATATTGTGTTCAGCAGTTAAAGATCACGTTTGTTCTCTGAGGTCAGTTGAGACCAAAGAGCTAAAATATGGCTGACTGTTGGACTTGCATTTATCAGGTGAGCACAAGCGCAGCTGTAAATGAAAGCTGAAGTTGCACCGTGTTTGCAGAATGTCAATGCTCGAATATCATGTTTGCCAATAGGCAGCTAATGGCACATTTTAGGGAGTGTCCATTATCCAAGTACCAGTTGGTGTGCAGTGTCTGAATGACCAACACATTTTTCAGATGCAAAAAGGGAAGTTTTGTTCCCTAAAAATGGTGAAAAGCGGAAATGTGTTGTGTAATAAAAACACAGATTTGAATAAATACATAAAATGTTGCTCATCATATTTTAAGACGATTCCCTTTTCCCTCGCACACGGTAAATACTTATCGCCGTTCTTTTTTGTGTGCTTGTGTGAGAGCATTAAAGCTGTCTTGTGTGCGGTGTTGCTAACAGTCTGAGGTCTAAGGGCATACTATTTTACAGGTGCCTTGACAAGATTGTTTACGCTCAGTTGCCATCCTGAAGCAGCATACATAATTCATCTTGCTGTGGCATCTTCGTGCACAGCTGCAACCCAACTAGATGCTAATGCAAACCCTGTGACCCTGTGTTAACAGCTACACTACCATGTCTCTGCTCCTGACTCCGCAGGCAAAAGGGGAAGAAGCCGTTTCGATCCTTGCGCAATTTGAAGACCGACCTGGATCTGACCATGGAAGGAGATCTGAACATTGTGATGGCCTTCGCCGAGAAGCTGCGGGCAGGACTGCACTCGTTTGTGTTTGGGAAGCCGTTTCTCACCAGCATGCAGGAGCGAGATGTGCTCATGAGCTTTTAAACTGTGATCTACATGTGCACCTTATGTATTGGATGGCTAATGGAAACAGACGTTTGGTTGCATTGTTTTATTGTTACATGTGCATGTGTGCTTGTGAGACAGGGATATTTGTTTCTGCTTTGATTTACATTTATGCCTTCTCTGTGTGTTTTACACAGGGCATGATTTTAAAGACTGATTACTGGTTACTGCTGTTATGAGCCATAAAAATTGAAGGTTTGATATATTGCCTTCATCGGCTGTAAGCTTAGGAGTTAAACGTTTTTAGAAGACTTTAAATTATTCTTCGTGGGATGAATTATTGATGTGTTCTATGCCTTCTGTTAGTAAAGGATCTGGATTAATTTATGGTGTTGGCCGAAGTACCCAGCAGGACATTTTCAATTTAATTTAAATGTTATTTATTAAACCGTGTCTTATTAGCTTCTTTCTCTCTTGTGTTAAACAACAACCTCTGTTGACAGTTGAACCTCATGAACCTTAATGTGAATGGTGTAGAAAATGTGAGTAATCACACGGCACAGAGATTTCATTAAGGAAGAAGAACAAAAGCGCTGTTAAATGAAATCTTATCACAAACCGCCCTGACAAAGCAGATCTGTGTTTGTAGCCGGCAGTGTCATCATTAAATGCCTTCCAGCTGATTTTCTTTTCCTCCCACAGCACTCGCCGAGCTGTTTGCTGCGTGGATTACGCAGCTTGACTGCAAACCGTACATTTATTGTGCCATTAGAGTCGAGCAATTTAGTTTATGCGCCATGAGTATAAACTCATGGCGCATAAACTAAAGCAAAACATACAAATTGTTTTGATATGTTAGCTAGCTAATGTGCCATATTTCATTTTACATTTGCATACAAGTTTAAATGAACATGTTTTTTCTGCCTTATTTAATCTGTATCTAATCACTTTGTTCTTTCTGTTTTTGTTTATTGATCAGTTTAGTAAAATTCTAATGGTTCTCATTCTCAGTCTGTGCGCACAGGGCAATCTGTAATAAACACTGTATTAACAAACAGAACTTGTTTACCCTGTTTGAGTCCAGTTTTCAATTGATCTAAATGTTGAATATGAATTGAAGTAGTTGCGGTGGCTTTGGTCAAGAGATGAGAGAAACGGTTGCCTCAGTGCCTAAATTGCCAGCTACACTATCAGAATGAATAAAGTAAATATCACATTCAGATATCAAGCCAAGGTCTGACTTGCTAAAAAGCTCTGAGATGTTTCTAGGAATCCTTTGACCTAAGAAGATTATTCAAACTGAATTCATCAAAGTCAGGTCATTTTACTATGATGACTTATGTATTAAACATCAGTTTGTATTTTTAAGGCAGTATACCTAATGAAAACCTGTACTTTCCATATGCAAAGACTGGTTTAAAGTTGTATCAATCGACTTATATTCATGTTCATATTCTTACACATTCTTCGGCCGTCACAGTTTCTTTCAGGATCTTTTGGATCTGACTGAATCTATGCCAAGATTTTAAATCCAGAACTCCTAATCAGTTGTACAGTACAACAAAATATTTGTTTGGAACAATCCAGCAGACGCCCAGAGACGACTAGAAGTAATAAAATGAAGAAAATATACAAATGAAAAAAACATAACCCAATATGTGCCATAAAACAGTATGAACTGTCCAGACTTATGACAAACTGCTTGATTAAGGAGCTGGTGGAGGTGGAGAATATACAAATTGGATGGAATATAAACTATCTAAAAATGGAAAGTGTATGAGTATTGCAGACAGATATGTATTATCTGTACACAACATGTATATGTGTGTCTGTATATATATATATATATATATATATATATATATATATATATATATATATATCTCCACATGTTTGGTATTGAATAAATATTGTCTCTAAAAAACATATCTGAATATTTGTGTACAGTGCTAAAATAAACCAAAGTAAAATTACCTATATATGCACCTGTGTTCAACAATCACATGTACGAATGACGAGCTAAATATGCTGTATTTTCCACAGGATGTATAGAAACTTTGGTGTTTTTCATGAGTTGAGTTAAGACCAGTTAAGAAAGCTAAAAGACAATTCTTAAAAGCATAAGAATATCTGATTATGACAAAACAGATGGAAATCTCTCAGTAATAGTGAAGGTGCGGCTACTTGCTCATTTTGCTGTGACTGCAGGTGACTTACAGTAGAAGAGCCACATTCATTTTACAGTGTAGCTCGCAACTAGGTGACTGTGTAGGAATTTATTTTTACTTAAACTTTAAAAAGCATAACAGCCCTAGTGTGCTTAGTTTTACAGGACATTATTATTCTGACCTGAAAAAAAAAAAATGTTATACTATGTGAAGACCATGTGCTCACATGGCTGTTGACAGCAGATACTCAGGCACGCTGACCAGAACAGATCCCCAAAATTAAATTCTGACAATCAGGTTTAAAAGAATCATTGTTACACAATGGAGCTTTACACATGTGATCTCACACACACACACACACACACACACACACACAGCATTACAATAATCAAAAGGTTAAGGCTAGACCTGAATTGCTGCTTCCTGTGTGAAAGTACTTTCGCACATAAAAAATGAGAAAATTTGAGGCCTACCAGTTTCAGAATCAGTTCAAGCTAATTATCAGCTGGAAACCGATTTTTGAGAGACTGTTCTTAAACCACCCGTTCTAGCCAAAAGTACCTTTAACCCCTTCCCATTACTGCCTTAATATTTCACACACAGTTCCAATCTGAGTAGCAGAATAGCTGTCTGCAAGACAGAGCCGTGTGGCAGGGGGCTGATGGGTTGACCCAGATAGAGAGAGACGGACTTAAAGTTCAACCAGGACACACAGGATCAGTTTGAGTGCAGTGTTACAGTGACCACTGCTTCCTGTGCTCTCTCAAACACGCGCCCACCACACGAAATCCAAACACACTGACTGTGCTCCACCTGTTTCCTTTAAAATCCCTTTTAATCCCGGCGCTCCGACAACTGAACCTACAGTCACTTCATAATGCGACATTGATTATTTGCCTGTGTTGATTATTCGCCTGCTGCCATGGTTATTGTTTTTCTAATGAATGCTTGAACAGATTCAATATTCAACTCAACTGGGAGCAGAAACAAAATGCAAACCGCGTCCCTGGCTTAATTTCCAGATATTGCTTCATTTCCCAAAGACAAAGTAAAAATTGGTGAGAAACGCAACAAAAGTCATGTCAGTTACAAAAGAGGAGGCATATCCAGCTCTGAAAACAGAGGGCTACTGTATAGATGAACAGTGTTACTGTCTGCAGACGGTCACAAGGAGGGAAGCTCCAGCAGGTTAGTGGATGACAAAAAAGCCTCAAGGCTTTAGAATATCACATGGATCCGTGTTTAGTAACTAGAAAGCAAAGTTCATCCAGCACATAGATTTAGAAAAACCCGCTTGGTGCTATATTACCAGGAATGTTTAAGGACAACGGGATAAAACACCAACTTCCTACCAATTGGCTACAGGGGCTGTGAAAAAAACAAAACGCCCTCCTCAACAATCAGCAGCAAAAACACATTTGTAAAAATGTTCTAGCTGCAAACAAGGAATTAATAAATATTCTTTCGTTATTTATTAAATTAAATAATTGCTGTGTGTGATTCTGGTGCCACACAAATCAAGATGTCTTCAGGCTAAGTGGAATCATCAGCGTCGGCTAGCAACTTTCATGGATAGTGAGCAATATTCACTCAAATGCATGAGCACCATCATTTATTCAGCATTTATCCAGTGCACATGCACGGATCACAATAATTGTATGTTTTGAAATGTACATATATAATGTTGATGAGAACGTTATGCAGGACTTTTACAGCCATTTTAAACACATGTAAACATAAACGTGATTGTATGAGGACAACAACAACAACGCAAACTTTGATTAAAGCATTCACAATTTTTTTTAAACTTACTTACGCGACATACACAGAGACACACACGGCAACCAATTATAGTGTGGTTTGGATTCTCTTTTGCAATTATCAAGCAGCTTGATACTGTCAGATGATTGGATCCCATTTATGTCCCCTGAAAGACGTACTGTCAGTCATTATAATGAGCAAACTCCTGCTTCACAGTTATTGTACAGTAGAAACCAACCACTACCTCCCAGCTCAATTCAGAATGTTTGTGTTTAACATACTTTATATGTGCTCTATATTGTGTGTGCTCGTAACATATGTTTAAAAGTGAAGCTGCCAGTACAATAAACCATGACTTTAAACAACAGGGCCATTCTTCCTTTGTGGGTTGCACTATTAAAACAATCATAAATTTAGCATTTTCCTTCATTTTAAATTAAATAGACGTAAATTTGTAACGAGACAGGAAGTCTTTTTGCCATGCTTCCTTAATCGGCAATAATGGTGGCCATAGTTGAATTAACTACTCATAAAAGACAGAAAGTGAACTTCTACTGACGTGATAGGGTAGATGTTAGTTCCTAATGTTTGGGAGTAGTTGGTTTGGCATTAGTTACTGACATTAGCAACCAGCAAGTGCTCCTTGCCTCTCTCTCTCTCTCTCTCTCTCTCAGCACAGCAGCATGTTCTGTATCCTCCACAGCAAACCCACTGGTAGCAGAGCCAGTGACACCAAAGTCAACCAAGACGTTCATGAACTTCATTCATACAATTCAAGAAACTCAGTGTAAATGTATGCGAGTGTTTCTACACTGGTTGTAATTTGATAAGCAATATCACGTTTTCTGTAGATGCTCATCAATTAACTATATTTCTATAGATTTATAATCTATAATATATTTGACTCGGAGGCACAAACTTGGTGCTGTGTGTAGAAACGTCTTACACAGTTGACCTGGCATCATAATGTGAGGATGACGTCTCAGAGTGATTGATTGCAATATTAATTGTAAATCTGACTTTTACACCAAATCTCTTTACTATAAACTCCCAAGCTTTAGGAACTAATGTCTAATGACATGAAAGGCCAAACATCTGTCCAGCTTATGAACACATGTCTGCCTCACTGACCGTCACACCCTTTTTTGGTCAGTGCGCTGCCTGGTCTTCACTATACTCCCTGAACAGACTGAGCTAAGGGGACATTGTGGAAAACGCAAGCTGCATATAAGGCTAGATAAAATGTGTATCTCTATAACTAATATATTTGATTAACGGTATGCACTATAGCACCATATCGAATTCCTCAGCATTAAAAAAGATTTTTTAACAAATACTGACTCTGTAATAGTAAATATTTCTGCCTGAAGGTGGAGTTATTTTGAGTTAACCGTTAATGTCCTGTTAGTTAGAACGTAGCACGCTGCACAGCAGATGCATGGTGTGCATTAGTGTGTATTTTTCTTACTGCGTTTGTGCTGTTTGCTCCACTTTCTCACGACAGCTGCTGTTCAACTTCAGGATCTTGTTTTGGGTGAAATATTTGCAGTTCAGCCATCAAGGCAGTGTTTTCACCAGTACCTCAAAGCCATCTGTCTCCACAGCTTGGATGCCACCATGTCTCTATATACAGTAGATGGTGTGTGTTGATGCCTTTTTGCATCTTAAAGCTGCACTAATGAATGTTTGAGATAGTCGTCACTCAATTATCACCCAGCTCTGTAGTGCCCTTAAACTCTTAAGCTTTCTGCTGTTTTTGGTTCATATGATGGTTCTCATCAGCCAGTAGGAGTTGTGTCATTGTGACTTTGCTAACATGCATTTCGTTTGACACAATGACATTAATAGCTGTATACAGTCAGCTTTGTTGACGTTAAGTGCATCTAAGTAACAGTGTAAATCATTTATTTACATACATATCCCAGAATAATATGCAGGAGACAGTGTTACACATCGTTACATTACAGTTAAATGTGGTGAGTTATGTTGCTGTCCTAAAGTCCTTTGTATATTTTGATATCTTGTTGCCTTTCCCATGGAAAATTGAGGTCAGAACGGAGCTTAGCATCTGTTGAGCTTCATTATATATGATTAGTTTGGACAGCAGTTATTTCCAACATCCTATCTGACCCCAATTGACCTAAAAGAGCTCAATGTAATCTCCTTAAACCATAGTTTGAATTCTTTGTGTACTATGTGAATGTCATTTTTTCCCATTTTTCAGACATATATATACATCCTAAATTTGAGGGCTTTTAACAGATGAGCTGTATTTTGTTACTGTGGTTAACGGCTTATCTTACCATTTTTTTACAAGTGTCACTAAGCATAAGCTTTGGGCACAGCCTCTAATTTCCTATTTACTGTGTGTAACAGCTCTGCTTTAAAGTCACATAAAGAGCAGCCAGAATGCCATATTCTTACTAATCCCTATATTAAACACCCACTATCTTTTTCCATCACTGGTATTTTCCACATTCATGTGTCACGTCACGTCCTTCGCAGCTATCCACATCATAATTACGATGACAAGATCAAATCACTTGTATGTGCTGTCACACAAGCATACGCATACAGAAACTGTATTTGCACGAGGAAAGAGGCTTCATCGACCAACAGTAAACAGAAAAATAAGCATTATGTGTGAACCCTCATGCAGCTGGGAGACAGACATCAATCACCCACCCATGCTTGACATACAAACCCTCTCTCTTCCAGCCTACACGTCTCACACATTCACAAAAAGGCATAATAATCAGCAGCTTTAGCATCGACAAGATGGTTCTAGAAAGAAAAACTCTAACACAACCCAGATTATTCCTTCTACAATAATTTCCTGATTTCTTTAGCCACAGATGAAACTGGAGGACCCTGATCCATCCACGTTTGGCTGTTAATTGTTATTTGTGGGGAAAATTAAACCTAAAGGGTTTGAGTAAATAAACAAACCTAATTTCAGCTACTTATGAGCTTAAGGCAGCAAGTAACAAATATTTCCTATATAAAGCAATCTGTTATTCACAGTGTACGACAGTTTCAAAGAATCGGAAAAGATACAAGAAAAGATAATATTTCTGCAGGATGTCTGTTGTAGGGCAACACAGAGCTAAAAACATGGACAACGTGTTGCTGCTGGTGATATAAATAGTCCTAACAGACTCCACGGATCTAAATTTATAAGTTGAGCTTATTGTGCTTCCACCTCAAGATCAATTCACAAGCAATCTGAAAATCCAAAATGTATTGGAATTTGCACATTTTCTTTTGATTGACTAATCATTTCAATAATGCTATACAACATAAATAACATTTTATCCTCCATAAAGTTTTACATCAGATATAACGGAGACAGATCCAGACCCAGAACCTTAGAACTGTTCATTTCTTACCTAATCGTATCCTTAACCCTACAAAACCAAAACCATTTTTGAGGTTAACCTAAATCCATTTATAGGCCTCATTATTTTAGTCTAACCCACACACACACACACACACACAGACACTAGCCTAGACAGAGCAGTAATTTGGGCTCTTGACAGGATGATTTAGCACTTGTGCGATAAATAGACACAGGCAATTAATGAGTGATCAATTACACATTTTAAATCTGATGATACTGTGTTTAAGGCTATTGAAAATAACACACCTCATCTGCTGTCGTCGCCTTTCTGGAGCCTAATTGAATTACAAAACAAAGGGCGGACACATTGCCATGTTCTGTCTTCACTACAATGTGACTCAAAGTTCAAATTTTTCACCCTCAGCAGGAAAGCTGTTCACATCCTCGGGCAGCCTCACCACCATAACCCTGTGAGCATTTAACTAGCTCGGAAACTCTTCACACCAGTTCATGTAACTTTCCAATCTCAGGAGAACAACTCGGGGCAAAGTCTGTTTTGATGCAACCATTTGATATAACTAAAGTTTCCACATCACAGATTTTATGCAGAAAACCATGAAATTGGAAATAAATCAGTTATTTATTTGTCTGGCAAATATACCTTCGGGTCTTGACCACTTACCTAATCTTCTTGTGGATTCAAAGCTATTTCAGATCTGATCTATTAATAATAGTAGTCGATGTTAACGCTAATACCACATTACTTCATAAATATAATAATAAAACTACTACAGGTGTGCCTCTGAAGTCACATTTCACAACTATTGAAACATTCACTGCATTACATTCCCAACATGTAAGCTAAGTTAAGGAAGATTAGTAATATGAATAATGAAGGAGAAATGCTGTTAAAACCACTACTATCAACACAGCTTTAATCAGGTTGTAACCATACTTATCCTACTGTTTTTATTATCTGGCCTGAATAAGCCTCCTAATTGTCCTCTGAGTACACAAAAACTCAGCTATGAGAAAAGTGAATGTTGCTTTGTGTTTGCTGCATCTTTAATATAGGATATTATTAATATTTGTTGTTTTTTTCCATTTGGGTTAACTCTTATTCGACCTTTAGTTAATTTGGGCAACAGCAAACAGAGAGAAGCTGATAGTGTAAAAACATTATCCTCTCATTAAAGCTCAGAGCAGATACAGATGGAGACAAAATGTGCAGTATGCTTAGGAGGATGGATGGAGACTGGAGAACTTTCCCAAAACCTATATGATCTGTTGCTACTTCAGCCTGTAAACAGCAACCACATCAAAATAAAAGTGTCTAATGTTGTGTTGGATCACACGTAGGTGAAATTAGAGTTTATTAGGTCAACTGTGGCAGCGGCGGAGTCGGAAAATATGGTTTTAATAAATGTCCTAAAGCGCCACTGATATTATACGTCAACACAAATATACCATTTGATTACATTTTAATATTTTTCATGCAATATATCAGATTATTTTCTCATAATACAACACGCTATGAATTTATTCAGAGAAACTAAAGTTTAAACTAGGTCACTAAGCAATGAACAGAATGAACCTCTAACTTCCTAGTGCATAACTCCCTATTGCTTTTGGACGGCACCCAAAGAATGCTGGAAAGAACCCAAGCAATGTGTGAATGTGTCTGAAAGTGTCACAAAATGCACCCACTTAGACAATAATCACGAGGAGCATGTTTATGGGTCATTAAAGGAAAGCATACTGTGATAAGGGAATCTCGCACACTAAGCTCCTGCTCATTAGGGGGACGCTAGGACTCAACTAATTATTTTACAATCATGACAGACCACTAGGAATGTGTCATAATCTGCCTCTTGAGAACACATCTGGAGTACTAACTCAAAAAAAAGGCTACTGAATGAACAGCTACAGAATTTTAAAATCACTGTCTTCTAATACCGGGAGTGCAGGAGTCACAGCATCTCGTGTCCGTAACATGAGCGCTTAACAGCACAACGGAGTCAGTATATGTTTCGAGGTAGTTGCGATGCTGCAAATGCAAGTTCAGCCGGTGACAGAATTTAGGCAGGTTTTCCAAAAAAAGAATGTTTGATCTTTTTCATTATTCATTTATTGAGACCTTGCAGGACTGTGAGTTTGCAACGCTGCAACTTCCTGGAAGGACACCATACGGTTAGGACACCTAAGACAAACAACACATTTACATCCAATTCCAATAATTACAGTAAATGCTTCTATAAAAAAGGATCTTTGGGGAAACAGCATCCTCAGCTAGATTCTAGAACATTTTCATACAGTCACTAGCAGTGCACTCATACTAATACTTTCAAATACTTTACCTTTGTGATTCAGTGACACTGACAGACCTCGGCCTATTGCAAAGACATGCTGTAATTTTCAACGACGTAAAGAACATCTTTGAAGGCAACGATAATGAAAATGCAACATTGCTTACACTGCTTTGATTATGTGAAATGCAGTTCCAGAGGGCGATAGAGGCGCGAACTGTACTGATGGATTTGAAAGAGGTAACTGAGTTGGTGCTGTGCTCCAATTAAAAAGATGAAAATAAGCAGTGCTTACACACAAAGGTGCAGAATCACAGAGACATTCTTTGGAAAGTGTTTCCCTGTTTCAAGGTCCACCCTAAGCACCACTACATTTGTCTCATGTCCACTTAAGTGTAAACAATGACATAAATGACATGAACAACTTTTAAAATATGTAAAAGTGGATGCACTGATTGCAGTGCATTAGCCAATTAATAATGTTGTTTTTTTTATAATAATATCTGCTGACTAGATGTTTTTAGCTGATCTTCTGGGAACTACACTTAGCAGCATACACAACTTTCCCCTAATAAAGAATGTCATTGTAATTTCAAAAATGGACTAATAAATAACATTTACATTTTCAATCTTTCATTAAAACATATCTAAAAATAATGGTTCCTGAAAACAGAACTTGTAGCATGTAAACACATGTAGCATGTAAACAGGTGCAGCAACAGAAGAATATAACAAATATTTTCGTGGTTGTTCCTCCATGGCTCAGTCTGACCACACAACTGTGAATGGCAGCAGTGTTACTGCCTAAAGATCTCATCTGGTGCCAGAAAACGTAAACTAGGTTGTGCAGTTGTACCCATCTGTCAGCTCTGTGTCATGCATGAAGAAAAATTTGCTCATTCTCTATTTGCACTGAATACTGTGAGAGTGCTACTTCGGCTGTTCGCATTAAGAAAATATAGGATTACATTAGTCATTGTTTTTTCTACTGACAACATGTCATCGTTATGTTTATATGTTCATATATTGTAGGGCATAATGTTACAATAGCATTAATGTTAACTTATTGGATCAATAGTAAACAAACTATGTCCACAGTGGACTAGCATAGCTTGGATAGGCCAATAAAGAGAGAGGAAACAACATGAACTAGGTGCTGCTTAAAACAAACTTTACCATTCAGTGCGTGTGTGCTAAGTTCACTTGACTCCTATTGAGTGTTTATATATATATATATATATATATATATATATATATACAAAACATACACCAATAGAAACTTAATTGGACTGTGGCTGCATAAGAGAAAGCTAATAAAGTGTTTTCAATGGTTACGTAATTAAATGAATGACTGGCTGTTTTCTCAAACAAGCAGTTAATGATTGGATCGTCTGTTGGATAACAACACATCATTACACAACAATAAATACTAAATACGTGAACGGTTGAGCTCAGAAACACACAGCAATGAATGTCATCAGCTAATTTTTGGTGGAAAGTGCTCAGTTAGGTCCACATATGAAGGAACACATTTGTGCATTTGTGAGTGTAGGTCGTTTTGCATAAATGCATTTTTTATGCTTGACATCTTGCCTATTTAAAACATGTAACAGCGTAGGGCTGACATTCATGTGGAAACCTTGATGTTCTTTTTAGACGTTTCTTTCCCTTATTAGTTTAGATGCCTATCTACACAGTATAACTATATGCTTTGCTTCTTCTATGTTCATCATGACCCATCTACTTATATCATTTGATCCTCAGTGAAGTCTAGACAATACTCTTTGTTCCTGCACACTTTCAGGGTCAGAGAATATGCGTTTCTGACATATTCACTATCTTGCTTTTTTTACTCTGCAGACTGCTCTGGCACTTTGTATGATTTTTATCTTTTCTTTGCAGGGAAAAAAACTTACAAACGACAGATCTGTCACTGGGTTAATATTTAATCTCTCAACAAAGTCAATTTATGTTTTATTTTTTCCATAACAGTACAGCACACTAAATTTCTAATGAAACACTCAATGTTTGAAAGAGTCAAGTGTGATAAGACTTTATTACAGACATTTTTACACACACACACACACACACACACACACACACACACACGCACCTATTTTGGGGGACTCAAAAAACGAAACAAATGCCTGACAAGCAATTGCATGCCCAGGGGCGTCCTGTTCTCTCATTACTCCAAGCATAAGATGAGATGAACTCAGCAATCTTTGAGTCATTACCAAATAGTGCTTGTGGAGAAAGTTTTTCCACAAGCACGTACCTGTCTTTGACACTCTTTGTTGGCCAGTACAGGAATGTGTTAACATTGTTGTTGCTTGTTTTCTGTAGCCTAGCAGCCACAGTTAGTGGATAACTTTTCTCAGATGTAAATCTGTGCTTAGTTACATCGCGGTGTTTCGCACTTCATGATTGAGAGCAGATCTCAGAGCAGATGAGACGCAGTGGTTTCAAGCTTTCTATGGCAAGTATAAACATAAACGTCTTTCAAGATAAAAAGTCTGTGTCAGCCTTCCACTGACTGATTCTTGTCTTCACCTGGATCAATCTCAGTCCTCCAAAAACAAAAATGGACTAAAACTTAATGTTTCTTCTGGTTCTGGCTCTGGGTCTGGACCAGGACCGCAGTCCACCTGTTGGTGACCTCTGCTTTACAACAAGGTGTAGATCACTGGTAATGACGGCCAGATTGGCCCTCAGGCAGTCACTGACTGCAAATGATCTCTGCAAATTATTAAAGACAGACCTATTTTTGTAATTAGACTAGTTTGTTCCATTATTTATGAGCTCCCCAAAATGATGATGCGTGCTTGGTTTGGTGACGTCGGGGTGAAACAGCCGAACAGAGTTACGGTGATTCTGCGACAGGATAGAATTGAGAGAGTTTACACTAAAAGTATTGGATTACAGTATACTGTATTATGTCAAGGCACTGCTTTAGCCATTAGATATTCAAAATATAATAAAGACAACTTAAACAATGCTAATAATTCAGAACTGGCACATGTGTTTTCATGAGTGATAAAAGGGCAGAGTGGCTGTAAATTCCAACTCTACCGATGCTAAACAACATTACATAAATAGCATCTTGTATTTTTTGGGGGAGTGATTAAAGAATCCCTTTCTCATACGCATTAGGAGCGTTACTTTGTTTCCAAGTACAGAGAACATTTTTAGCTAGTGGTTATTACCCAGAAGTTCACAGACGGTTTCTGAGGAAATTTAGTACAATTCATTCTTATGCAGAATCAAAGCACAAATGTGTGTGTCTCTGGGAATATCTTAAGGCTCACGCTTTCTTTTCTGCATCTCCACAAAATAAAACCTTGTTGTCTCCTGTTTTCACATTCTGAAGGAGCCTACATTTTTTCTCCATTTCTGATACTTCAAATGTTGTCGCTGCTGTAAAACAAACGTTTTTCTATTATAGTCCTGGCTTCTTTTGCACTGTGCTAATTTCACACAGACCACATGCACTGCCATAACCTCGGGACTATTTTTAGACGGCAATGTCCTCGCTTCTATGCTTTGTAGTTATTAAAAGTGTTATTTTTATATTGGTACATTCATCTGGCATGTGTATGTGGGGCAGCACTGTATCTAAGTGATAAAACCACCAAGCCAAACCCAGAGACAGTTGTCTGATAACGCTGAATGGGCTGGTGTTCACGGGGCTATATCAAATGGCATTCATGTGTCTGCCATGACAATCATCATTACATGCTATTTAACTGAATCATCCAGTTGGCTCACAGGGAGTGATGAGGCTTTCAGATTGAGCTGATTGCTTGCTCACCCATTTGGAGAAGTGCACCCTGTCTTTTGACCCATTACTGTTAAAAAAAAAAAAAGAAGAAAGATGCAGCAAAGAAAACAGAAAGTAAGACGGGTCAGTTTTTGCGGATTGACTGAGCCTGCATATTTTCTGTTCTTCATCATACCCTGCTTTAACGGTCACACAATCTGACGCATTCACAGCTGGAAGCTGCTGAGTCCAACCGCAATCTTCCACTGTTGTCCACTGACAAGCGCGGTGGACTAAGTGCTTGATTTAAGGGCACCTTGCATGCATGGGCCTGTTCCGATTCTCTTAACTGGGATTCAAACTGGCACACTCTTCATCACCAGTCAGCATCTCTAACCTCTGAGCTCCTGCCCCAGGTATGTGTGTGTAATCAAATAGTTACAGCTCTACAGTAAGCATAGTACAGTATGCGTTATGCATAGTTCCCCATGGATGAGCATTAGATTTTACTTGATCTCACTGCCCAAGGGTTCCCATGTGTGTCATCCCAACTTCTATCAAGCAGAAACAAGTTTGACTGTAAAATATAGTAAATGATTAAAAATAGCACAGGGAAGCATGAAAACGGGATGGGAGGGTAACAGGAGTAGGGGGATGGAATCCTAAATGGCTGAAAACCTGCTTTCTTGTATATAAGTATTTATAGACTCATTACGTTTTCCTTTTGAAGTTAAAACATGTTCTTCTTAAATGTGTGTGAGACAGACAGAATGAGAGCAAGAAGAAAGAAACGTGCACGTGGGGGAGGGGGGGGGTCATAACACAGAAGACCAGATGCCAGACGCCTGTTCTTGTTAAATTCGACCGTGTCTGCCCAGTTATTGTTTAAGGCCCGTCAAAAGAAGGGGCATAATTCATTTTGCCCACTTAGCCGTTGTATAATCTGGAATCCACAGGGTTTGTGTGATAACGGTCTTGTTGCCTGACTGACTTGATGCAAAGCACTATTGGCAGAATTCCTCTACAGGTATGCTGTCTGACAACATAACGTCCTTAGAGAATGGTTGGGGTGTTGGATCAGAGTGATGCAAACAGACAGGGTGTCATGGAATATGAAGCCTGGAAGGTCAAATTTAAGTGAAAAGAGAGAAAAAGTGTGTGTGTGTGTGTGTATGTGTGCACAAGTGTGTGTGTGTGTGTGTGTGTGTGTTTGAGAGATGGTGAATAAGCTTGGGATGAGGAGGTGGAGGAGGAGGAGTACAAAGAAGGTGGGAGACTAAGACGAGGTGCAAAACTTGGCGAGGGAAAAGCGAAACGTAAGAATGTGAACCAAAGAAAGAAAAAAAGCTGTTTCCTCAGAGGAAATCTGGATAAACACAGCCTACATTCTTACCATACAGCACATGCAACTCATATATACAGAATGGATTACTGCCCACCGGCTTTGTGTGTACAGATAATCCCGAAGATATTAGCAAATCGCCAGATCGTCTGGAAGCTGAAGCATCTAGTAAAGAGTGTACAAAGACAAATGAACACTTGCTGGGTCAATTTTTCCTTCCCAGATGACTCTGGAAAAAAGGCCTGAACCCAATATAACAATGCAGCACCTGCCAAGACTCAAATAGTCCGTTCAAACGGAGAAAAACATGTTATTTTATTCCGAACAATTGCCCATGACCATCACTATCAATGTAACAAAAAACATAAAGGCAGTTGCTCCAGGAAGAACCAACAAATTATTATGATTGAAATGGTGATTCGGTGTTTCTCAGAATAAAGAAATTAGCCTCTCAACCTTCCACTGTTTGTTTGCTTTGTGTGACAGGCTCACATCAGTCTGCTGCTTCCCTTTTCTATTCTTTGTGCACTGTTGTGAACCTCCCTCTTTCTCTTTCTCTCTCTCTCTCGCCCGCTCTCTCTCCCCTCCTGTGCCCAAGACTGAAAGGCAGCAGCAAACTCAGCGGCCATGGCCGGCAACACCAACGATGATAACACCATGCACAGACTCCCAGCAGAGCAGCCACAGCTGTGCATATATCTGCTACATAATTAGATCTGTTTGAATCCTTGCAAGTCGAAACTATGTAGCTGAAAGGAAGTCCACAACAGATAGTAGTTCTCCATGTTGCCATAATTAATGAATATATATGGGAAGTGCTTTAAATGTTTCAGGACACACAGGAGCCCTGATAAAAGCAGTTAATAGTGACTGTAAGCTATCAGGTGCTCTGCAGCCTCAGGGTTTGCTAGCAGGGCCTCTTTTTTCCATGTCCTGGTTGACAGCAGGGGCATTAACTAATCTTAGATTTAAGTGCCTCATGAGTAAAAGACGTAGATCCTGACTGTCTCCTGCTCAATGTTCATTTCTTCAGCATGCGCAAACTATAAATTAATTGCAAAGTCATGACCCACTGGCTGTTGTAGGTCCCCAATTAGTCTGTGTTTTTCACCCACTGAGCTCCTTTCTCTCAGTTCTTATACTGCTAAGCTGCTCCACCATACTGTGCCGCTCTGATGCTTATCACAGCAATCACCACAGAAACTGTCAAACCCAGAGAGCAGCTCCACCTTCACATATCCATTACGGAGCAGGTTAAATCATAGCACAGTGCCAGCCTCATACAGGTTTGTGGGGTTTTTTTTGTATTACCGTTTCACTTAGAACTCGGAATGACTCGTAGGATAAAAACTCAAGACGGTATCAAATTTAAAGGAAAAATATTCCGATCGTGATAAATTGCATGAAATATGTGGCTGCTCTGAGTCTGTGTTTATGTTAGTAGCCGTATAATCTGATAATGTCTAAACATACATTAGATACAGAACCTCGTATGTCAACCTTGGCACACAGTCATGCTCTTTAACCTGTGTCCTTTTTGGTTATTGAGGGCCCCTTTAATAACTTAAGCTCTGAGGCCCACTTGAGCCCTAACTAAACATATATCTCAAACATGTAAGACAGACAGAGACCCTTTTAAATACATATAATATGATGTATGATAAAAATGTGTGTTTGATGTGGTTTATCCATTAAAAAAAGTGGAATTAGCGGGATGAAAAAATTGTCATTGTCATTTAATGTTCTCGTATTTATATCTCAATATAGTCAAACCTATAATATAGGTTTTAACAGTGTGAAAAGAGAACAGACAGATAAGACAAAAAAGAAGATTGGTGTCGCAGGAATGATTAAACCGTTTGGAAACTCTTTTAGCAACATAGAAAAACAAAAGTCATTCTGAGTATAACACAGTTGGAGCAGCAAGTGAATGTCTTAAATACTATGTGTTTTACTATATATATACATAAATACAATACAACAAACAGTGCGGACTGTAAAACTACAACTACAACCTACAACTCAATACTGTGCTGGAGTAGATGTGTAGACACAGACGGAGGCAGCAGGTGCTTCTCTGTCCACCTTGCTGCTCATCCTATGCCTCCTGTGTAGACACTGATTCGTGTGCCAAAGCTGTGGCAGGTTCCCGCTACTGCAAACGGATCATTAGGTGCCTGCCATATAAAAAGCTCCCCAGCTACAAGCTACAATGTAAGATGGATATTATTATTTATGATCATTTTCCACACACATACACAAACACACCTGACTCCACCCTGAGTATAATCTTCCAAAATAAGAGTCTGTTTTTCACAATAAGGGCCTTTATGTGAAAAAACAGTAAATGAGGTTTAAAGTGAGTTGGATATAAATAACTGTTGATCATTTCACACAGAAAGGTCCCCACACTCTGAGTCAACATTCACAATGGGAGTCTGATTTTCACAATAAGAGTC
>JAUMHF010000001.1:5340723-5362295 GCA_032359275.1 Microctenopoma steveboyesi
CTCCTCTCCTCTCCTCTCCTCTCCTCTCCTCTGCTCTGCTCTGCTCTCCTCTCCTCTGCTCTGCTCTGCTCTCCTCTCCTCTCCTCTGCTCTGCTCTGCTCTCCTCTCCTCTTCTCTGCTCTGCTCTGCTCTGCTCTCCTCTCCTCTCCTCTCCTCCACTGCTTGCCGGCCTCTCTCTCCTCCTGGTTCTGCTGGAGGTTTCTTCCATTGAAGATGATTTTATTGTCCACTGTTGCCTAGAGTTTGCTCAAGTTTTCTATGTAATTCATAGTCATGTTGTTATGTTCGGCAAGGTCTTGCATTACACCTCATGAGTGCTGTGTTTACCATTACGTTGTTGAGAGAAGGCGGTTTGATTAGCTTAGCTGACTCTCCATCACGAGTCCATATAAGGTGATGTCAAAACTCACAGCAGTGTGCACTCCCATAACCTCAAAACCCTGTTAAATACAGTACGTACCGACTCAGAACAACACAGGTAATGCTTGATGCTCAATGTTTTTTGTATTCATAGGAGCTGTACATATAGTACACACCATTTTCAGTCCACAGAGAGTATGTGTCAATCAAATGACAGACTGTAACACAGCACAGAACACAAATCTATGGAAACTATCCTACATTTTAAAGAAATTATTGAAAATAAAACGCGCTACTTCTTGATCCCTGAGTTTGCACAATTAAAACAAATGCAAAATTCAAACAAATTTCAAAGTTATATATATATTTATATGGATGTGTATGACAAAAATATGAAATCAATTACACCAACACATTTCCTCCTGTAAATCAGTAGCTGAGAATCACTTCCTGTGCCTTTATAATCAACCAGAGCAATGAGATTTTTATCTAATGGATAATTTAAATGGTTTATGAATCAGTAATTTCAACAGCAGAGGAACAGGCACCGAACATGTAACCCAGTTGAACACAAGTAATGAACAGAGGGAGAGAAAGAGATATCTGCAGGGGATACTGTATTTTTACCCATGCTCTTAGAAAAGCATGCAACGGTTTGCTTTCATTAAAGTTTTTGACACAAGATGCACAGGATGAGCACTTATCACTGTGCCATTTTAATTCTTTTGAGGAGCATCAGAGGTAGGAAGAGACAGAAGTTCTTTTTGTACCTTGGACTTTAAAGTGGATTTAATTGACAAGAGAATAGAGTGAGAGAAATGGAGCAATGTTATCTCCGTAAAAAACTCCATCCAAGGAGCTGCTTCACTTTACCGCAAGAAAGAGAAAATGAAAAGGGAGGAGGGCGATAGAGGGAGACGTACAGTATGATACTATACAGGGTAACAGGTTCAAGAGAGCTGTTATGATTTCTGTGGGGGGAGGAGGGGATGAAAAGGGGAAGGGTGAAAGGGGAAAAGGATAGGGAGAGAGGAGTGCCATGTGTGGGAGAGGAAAAGGGCAAATTCACCCGTGATGAGAACAGGACGGTGTCAAGAGGACCCCCTACACACGCTCGCTCGCACACTCCCGCCTGCATCTCTCGTCTCTCATTTGAGAGAGCTGTCAGCAAAATGAAGGAGAGGAGACAGAAGTAATGTAATGAGTGCAGTCTCAACACAGCCCCGGCATGTCTCTGCCGCTTCACTGGTCATCACTACATCCCACAGAGAAACAAGAGTGTTTGCTTTTATCTGCCGTACCCTCCTCCTCCTCCTCCTCCACTGCGCTGGTTGCCGTAACAACAGCAGAGCTCCACCCAGGAAAGAGATGTGTAAGCTGGGAGTAAGAGGATTATTGGGGTCAGTGGTCTCTGCATGTGCGTGTCCCTCTCTCTCTCTCACGCACATGCACACACGATTTCCCCCAGTATATGATTATGTGTCCATACGCATAACGATACCGTGTTATTTAACATCAATGGGTCCAGGCAATTACTTTTTGGTTTTTGTTATTGTTTATTTAATTTTTCAACCCTCTGGGAAGGGGAGAGAAAGAACCGAATTCAGTTGGACCTTATTCTAAAATGTGGGGGTTGTTTTTGCAGTTTGTCATTTACAGTATCAGTTTCACTGCTTTCGCCTGCATTAGGTTGGGGCCTTGTGAGAGACGCAGTCATAAAAGAAACAGCGAAGTTGTGTTGGTCCAAACTACAAAAATAACAAGCTCATAACATGTATCAAAGAAATGAATTGAATAAACAAATGACATACACTGTAATGGACCGCCTGACTGCACGTCTTGTACTTCTGTCCTCAACCTTTTGGATTCATCTCAGTCACAGTAATGGCCTGAAATGTCTAAAATATACAAAAACGACTTTGTGAAAAAACTGCTGTGAACCGAACCAGCTCATCTTTAGCTGTGTAAGCTGAGACATTACATTTGATAAACTAAAACTCATATACACTGGACCACATTTGCCATTTGGAAGTGATGAGCATGAACATGTCCATATTCTTTTATAGTTTGTTACACCACTTTTCCTTTTAAGGATCACGGGGGGTGCTGGATCTTATCCCAGCTATCATAAAGCAAGAGGTGGGCCAGCCCTGAACTGGTCACTGGCCCTGTCTGTCACATGGCTATATGTAGAGATACAAACAACATTTCACACTCACATTCACACATATAGGCAATCTAGCATCACTGATTAACCTAACATGCATGTCTTTGGATAGTGGAAGGAAGCCAGACAATTCGGAGACACTGTGGAGAATACAACCTTCACACAGAAAGGCACCCGACCGACCTGTGGATCCAAAAACAAGTCCAAGCATTTCACTACAACTCCAGGGTGCTATACCAGATAATACTGCCACTAGTATGCCTGCTGGGAAAACCCTACGGAAAGACAATAGGACCATGTGTGGTTATTTAAATAAAAGAGCAAGATAAAAAAGTCCACTAATACTATTAAAGCCTATTGTAAAACCCCGCTGCTGTTTCTCTTGTGACCAGGCCCCACAGCGAGCGTCTTTGATTTCAGGGTTTCTTATTCTCATTGTCTGTGAGGAATAATTTTGGGGCAGACAGCCAAGATGGGTCGATGTTAATAACAGCTCCGAGTCTCTGCGTATGGATCAGACATTTCTGGGTCTGAGGGGGGCTCTCGGCATAATTTTTTTTAATGAATGAGTGGTCAGATTTTCAGACCCAGGAGGGTTTTTTTCTTTGACATTCAGTACAGTGTAGACATATTCAAACAACACGTTAGCTTCTTGTTAATCACCTTCTCCCACTCTCTCAGACACTTCTGTTTGATTTGACTCTGTATTTGAGGTGGGAAGGTATTTGATATTTGCATACCTGATGTGGACCCAAAGCTTGCGCTTGTTGTGCACACATCATGTGCAAACTGCAAATCATAGCCTGAGGTGTGACTGATTAAAGACTAATCTTGCTGTCAAAACCTGGGGATTACGCCGGTCATTTGAAACTTTCCTTAGAGTGAACTCTGGTGCACGTTGGCATATTTACATGAACACTTTCTTTACTTTACTAAGATAGCGACTTCGCTTCGAGGCAAGCAGTGACTTTATTGCAACGGATAGAGCTCTGTGGGGGTAATCATGCATAGTTTTCATTTTAAATAATTTGATCGCTATTTTGTGAGCAACTGATCCATGAATTGGCTGATTCGTGTTACTCCGTCCAGCCAGAAGGATCCATTGAGTGAAATTATTTGATGAGACTGCACAAGCCTCCCACTGAGTTCTTCCACTGTGTTTGGCTCCAAGAGCCACCCGCCGTGGCTCGGCTTTTGTAAACTGCTATGTGCAGCCACCTTGTGGTCGTCACTTGGTACTACAGACTCACAGCTGCTCAAGTGAGCGCTGATAGTCGCAACCTTTGAGGCAGAACAACTCCTTTCCCACAGAACTGCATCTGTGGTTCCATAATATGAATAATACATTAATGGGCACGAAAGTCTTAATTTATTTAATGGAAAAAACACCTGGTGCCATTTCCAGAGTTAATTGGATCCATCAAGCATGAGATTAAGGAGCACATGAGTGGTTGCAAAGTGGTTCCATTACTAACCACTGCTAGAGTTTGGGATGTGCATTTGGAGTTGTTTCATTTCACCAGAGGTCACTGGTTCTGACCCGAGCTGAGAACTGTGTGTCCAGGGTGTGTTACAAACATAAGTAAATGTGGCTTTAGTTTGTCAGCTATGAGGTGCTTTTTAATAAATCGTTTATAAGCTTCCCTGTCACAGATCAGTAATAAGCCCTTATCAAAGACAGCTTCATGGAGAAAATCCACATAGCCGGCGTGTGTCTATTATATTAATTTATTATGACAACATAAACAGTGTGTAATGAAGCCTTACTTATCTTACGTATGTAAATACGTAGCTGGCTCCAGGAAAAAAACTGGAGGAAGCTGGGGAGCGATGACAGAAGTCACAGAGTGGGCTTGATTCTGCTGTGCTGACTTAAGGTCAAAATGTTGTTTCTTTTTTTCCCACTGCAGAAGTGTGACTTCTCTGTTGCGCCACGAGCAGGTCAGAACAGCACAGCACAGAGCGGCTGCAGTGCTGCATGAGCCCAGCCTGGAGGTATCAGGCTCCTGTTACTTTCTCAGTCTCGTCTGAGACAACCAGGGTTTATTGATAGAAGGAACCACAGTGAGTCAGAGGAGGGAGATTACTCAGAGCTGTCAGACCTCAGAAAGACCCCGTGACAGAGTTTTTAATTCCTTAAGGCACAGTTTATTCTTTAATGCTGAAGTTCTGTAATTGTTAATGCTGTCTTATTATTAGTCTACTTTGTCTGACAATGGATGTTTTCTCTGTTTATTTTTTGTCATTTATCACCCACTTATTTTTTTTCACTTTTTTGTTTTTGTTTCACTGTTTTTAATCTGCAGTAACTTTGCCATTTTAATTATAAATGTGTCATTTGGTGTAATAAAATTACTTGGTCTAAAAGCGAAGCTGAAATTGTACAATAACAACGCGTCTGACAAACAATTAAGACCTCAAAATGTTATATATAATAACATTTTATTGCAGGTTTTCATTATGTGCAGTAATTAAACAGCTATGATAACTGTTTGTATTATTTCTGCCAGTCATTATTACATAATTGTTTTGCACAAATATGAGCCATTGCAGTAGTAAAGCAGCTTATTAGCAGTATTGCAACACAATCACAATATTCTTTCAACTTTCAACACGTTTCACGTATTCATATTTGTATTCATATGCATGCTTAGGAAATAAATGCACACAGAGACAGTGGAAATATTTTTTAGGAATAATTTATTAACAGTATGAAAGCGTGAGCTTGTGGCAGTATTCAATAAAAACCTTAACAAGACCATAGCATTGCTCACACACACATAGGCACCTGAAAAAGTCAGGGGTCTATGGATAACTCTGCAACTATAAATATATTGGGTCCCATTTTCTTGGTGGAAAAATAAAGAGGCTCCGAAGTCAAAATGTACAAACAAATAAAAAACAGCAACACAAGAATATGCAGTCGTTGATTGAAGACCCTTTTTGAAATGAGCAGGAGACAATAAACTTTACGAGTACAGAGTACACTGTGTTCAGAAATGTTCGCTATGTTCTTTTCTTCTCTCTCTTTTTTAATGTTTACATTTTTTTTGTGAGTTTAAGCACATTAAGGCTGAAAATGTCACACCATTTAACTCTTCTCTTTTCAAATAAAAGCATTGAATATCTACAAAACCTAGTAAACTTTGAAATCAAAACTGTACATTTAAATTTACATTGAAAATGAGGATTTGCATAAAAAAACAACATTGTATTGGTTTTATTTATAGAAACAAAGACGCTGTTGTGAAAAAATGATTTTTACTGGTATACTTTAATTGTTGTATCGAGCTCCGGTAGGTGACGTCCCACAATCCCAGCATCCGTCAGTCGAGAAGAAAGCGCCGTGATATTGGCAGGAATAGCAGGAGTATTACAAACTTCATGATGGAAGGAAAAAGACTTATGTTTGTTTGCCAGTGGTTTCATCTCTATGACTTTAGGTGATACAGGCAGGCAGAAGGTTCTGTCTGAAAAGCACTGAGGTGCCACGGTTAACGGTCAGATGCTTATTTAGTGTTTGTTCTTGTGAAGTTCACACGGGTGCCAGTCATTGTTGCTTATGCTATTCATGCTAACATGGCGGCGTTTTTTTGAAAGGTAAATTCTTTCGGACAATCCTTTTTCCCGTGTGTGATGACACTCACTTAAAGCAATGGCACCGCCAACTCAAAGGGCAGGAGTTGGACTGAGCAGACGCAAAGACGCCATAGTCTCTTCTATAGCTCCTTCGGCTCTTCTCAGCTGATCGGCCTTCACCACCAGTCTCAACAACCCCCGTTGTGACTCAATTCTCGATCGTTTGTGTACATGTATGTGCGTGTGTCCACATACTGTGCGTGTTTCGTATGGGTGTTGTACGACAGGGTAACATAAGGTGAGGCTGTGGGTTCAGGCACTTTTGTTTGGATCCAGTGTCAGACTTCAGTGTGCTGTTGGGAGTCCAGCGGCGGGATGGCCAGCTGCTCAAAGTGGCCCTCATCGCTGCTCTCGTAGTCGCTTATCATCACCTCGGACTCCTCGCAGCACGCTGACATGTCCGAGCAAGAGGCTGTGGACGTGTACAGAGACATGGACATGTTGTCCAGAGCTGAAGAGTCAAAGTCCCGACTACAACCCAAAGGGTAGTCCCCTCTGTAACCAGTGGTGCGCATGGTGGATGCTGGAGTGGTGCTGGCTGAGGTGGAAGTAGCACCTTGACCATCAGTGTCGCCCCCGCTGCTTGGGTAGGCGTGCTGCGGCAGATACTGGTTAAGGCTGTAGAGCTGGGGCAGGGCTGGGCGCTGGCGGACACCTCCTAAGCCACTCGCACCCCCGGCAGATGCGTCCAGGTCTCTGCTCAGAGCCCGTAGCGTGTCACAGCGGTCACCATACTCTGGCAAGGGTGGAGGTGGTAGGTCGTCATTGACAGGGAAGTCCTCTGGTGGCGGAGGGAAGTCGCTCTCAATGTCAAAGCCGCCGGGATAGTAATCGGTGTCGATGGCACTCGGGTCACTGTACAGAGGGGCGGGAGACTCCACAACCTCATACTGTGGAAACTCCTGGATTCCAGGAAGTTGAACACTTGGCATCCAATCAGACGTGTCCCAGTGATATCCTGTTTGAGAAGGAAAGATACAAGCACAAAGATAAGTGTGAGAGATGTGTGCGGAGGTTCATCAGATCCACGTATTAATCAGTGCCATCATGCTGATGTTAAAAACCCACACCGTGCAACGACAACACAGCACATCACACCAGCACAGACACTTCACAGCACATTCTGGTATATCTCTAAACACTCCATTTGCTTGTGCGTGACATTAGCTAGCAGAGGGGAAGGCCGGTGTCAGTGCGAGATGTTTACCTTTAAAAACAGCACGTGGGCCGTGGGGATCTCACAGTCATTTAAACCCATCCTGTAATTATACCTAACCTTACTCTGAAATACGCTGCTGAAAGAAGGAGGTGGCTCGACTTCTGCTCACGTTAACACGGTTGCCATTCCCTCCACCACTTCAACGAGCAAATCCTATTTTTGAATTTTTCACCACAAACTAAAATTTAAGATCTCAAGGTTTCACAAACAGTCACCATAGATCCAGTGACAAAGGGTGACTTTACTTATTACCAGTGATATTATATTCCCCTCTGTCTTCCTTATGATAAAATCCATCTGTGTGTAATGTAATTTTGGTTGCCTAAGCTAAACTAAAATAGAAGCACAGGAAGCAAGACGAAAACTGGTGAAGTTGCCCTTTAATGGCAGTTATACACACAGAGACACAAACACAAACGGATGCGGGTAGTTATAGTTAGTTCTGCAGTAAAACCCGATCACGTTAACCTTTTCTTTAACGTCACCACATGAGGCCACTGACACAGAGTGTCACAGCAGCTTTGCCCTACAGAGGAGGTTTCACCGGCTCCTCATTAAGCTTTGGGGTTAGTGGTTAAGGATTAGAGGCTGGGATCAGTGTACGTCAGGCAAACAAAGTTGAAAAAGTCACCTCTTGGGTTCTTGAGATCATGAGCCAAAAAAGACTCTTTACATGAAGCAAGAAGGAGGAGAAAGAGAGAAAGAACAAGTGGCATTAGAACCTGAGAAGAAAGGACAATCGACTAAGGAACTAATAAAGACAATGGAACACAACAATGATAACGATAGTGACAGGTTAATTAATGAACAACAGGTTTGCCATTTTCTTAAAAAGACTCCTTGAGGTGTGTAATCAAAAGCTGGCAAAGATCAATACCGAGACTTAGAGGCAACACTTCTGTGCCTGTTTAGTTTAGCATTTGCATATCGTTTTAATTAGCGGCTGAATCCAAAAATGCACACGTCAGGTTTGGATGGGGTTTGTCAGAGTAAGATAATGGCAGCTACACCAACACCAAGGACAAGACCACCAGCAGATGGAAGCAATAAAAGAGTACCTTCTCCGTCCACCGTGTCAACAGCAGCGTTGACAAGGTGGATTACTGTCACTATGGAGGCTTGTGAGAGGGAGGGGGGAGTGGGTGGAAGAGATCAAGCATTAGTACAAATGCTTTCAGAATAAAAAAAAGACACGAACTACATGGTGGTGGAATGGTGGCAGCACAAGCAACACTTCCCACTGCTGGACACACTTTGTTTTTCTCACTTCGCCGCGTCGACTCTGTCAGGTGTGTGTGTTGAGGGGGGGGGGGGGGTTCATGGCTGGGCACAAGACAATGGTGAAAGGCAAAACATTGGGGAGGTGGGGGACGTCTGGTTTTATTTGTGCAAGTTAACACACAACAACAACAACATACTGAGATGCTACGGGGTGCCACTGACAGCACAGATGGAAGAATCAGTGAAATTCCCCAGAGAGAAAAATGCATTTCCAGTCCTGAAACCACAGGAAAACCTGCACGCATTCGGAAAACAAATCTGAGGAAAGAGTAACCTCTTTACCACAGTTATCATTTCTAATTCAGTTTGGAGGGTATAGATGGAGGTTTTGATGACTTATGAGCAGCACAATCCCCATCATGACATCCCAGCGATGGCACGGTAATAAATACGATGTGAGGAGGAAATGGGAGAACAAAAAATATGCACGTTTTACCCTTGTGATATGTCGCTCGATGCCTGCTTTAAACATCTGTTTGTAGCTATGTTTAGAAGAAAAATGAAAGAGACAAACAAAAGACAAAAGCATGCTTGTAAATAAAAAGAAAAAGAAAGTTGCTATCTCAGTAAGTCATCCATCTCCTGGTGCGGAAGCTAAGCGCAGGTTGGAAAATGGAAAACAGGGTCCGAATGCCTTCTTTAATTTAATCCCGGGAGAATTACACAGCACAAGTTGTTGTGATTGCTTCCATCTGTACCGATAGTGACTGAGGACTTACAGGCTGGAAACCCCCCATTTAAAACCTTGTTCTGGATCTGTGGACTGATTTGATCCATATAGGAGCTGAAGCCCCGCAGCAAGGAGAAAGAGAAAAGAACATGTGACCCCAGAGCAACCATTTGTGCCATCCAATCTGAGCATGCCACAGTAGTGTTAGCAGTTAAAAGGAAGAGAAATTCTCCAGGCTGATCAAACAGTGCAAAATTAAATCCCACACACGACTATGGTAAGTTTGCCAACTGTGTCTCGGTAGTTTGTTGCATGGTGGTAACTCACCGTTATCATCACAGGACTCCGACTGGAAAGAGCTGAGGGACTGGACCTCAGACATGCTGCCTCTGGTGTTATACAGGTGACAGGCGCTGTCGTCAGCAGTCTTCTTGGTCAGGCATGGGTCCAAGTCCACCACTTTAGCTACAGGAGAAAGCAGTTCAGGTTTTGACCTTCGTGGATACGATGTAATAATAATGTGTTGGATGATTTACTTCTGAAACCTTCCTGGAGAGAAAGACCAAGACGCAAACTTACTGTCATAATCATAGTCCCAGTTCGGCTTCTGAATGGAGTCGCTGTCTGAAACGGAGTTTGAGGGAGGGGGGGGCGGCAGATTGGGAGCCACGCTGCACACGGCCACGGTCTTGCGGTGTCCGTGGACAGAGTCGGGGTTAAAGGTGCTGAACTCGGGATGCTCCGGGATGGCTGAGCCCTCAAACGAGTTCCTGTCTAGGTTGTTTCTGGAGTCACTCGGAATGCTGGGAGTGTAGGAAATAGGTCGCACGGGGACTTGAGGCGGGATGTCGGAGTAGATGTTCTTGTTGAGTTTGGCATCGAAGTAAGGTCTCTGCAGGAAGGAGTGAGGCACATTTGAGCCTCCGCCGTGCTTGTTGTCGTGGCCGGTCTTCGACTTGCTGCGACAGGCTTTCTTGCGTATGAAGATGAAGAGGAGGACCAAGATGAAGATGCTGAAGACAAACACCACGATGCCAATCACCTCCTCCAGGCCGATGTTCCAGGAGGTGGAGACGAACTCGTTGCGGACTTCATTCCGGAGTTCACAAACCTGCCCGTGGAAACCGAGCGAGCAGTTGCACTTGTAGGAGCCGTGTGTGTTCTGGCACTGGCCTCCGTTGGCACAGGGGTTCTTGATGCACTCGTCAACATCACTCAGGCACCTGGATAATACATGAGGATTCAGTGAGACGTGCTAGAAGGCGAGATTCTGTTTATGACAAACCGCCGTTGCAAAAGATCTGACTTTTCCAGTTGGAGACGTTAAATAATTTAGAATTCAAACATTAAACGGACGTACCTGTCTCCCTGGAAGCCGACTTCACACTCGCATACTGGACCGTCCAGACTGTCAATACACTTTCCGCTGTTTTTACACGGGTTGTCTCTGCAGTATGGCCCCAGCTGGCACCTTTAAAAGAGTTGAAAAATGTATGAAAACTGCCAGACTGCAGATATAACAGTAAATGCTGGTTCAGAGTAAAAAGTATGATCATTAATATTTGACATCCAATGATACACATGCTGCGGATCATTTTCATTCTCACACACTGAATATCTCATATTTGTGAACAATGTTCGCTTTATCTGCTTAGATCTGAGACAGAAACAAAGTACAGTCCCCTACCTCTGTCCTGAGTACTGTCCTCTGCACTGGCAGTAGAAGTCATCTGCACGAGGGACACAGGTGCCTCCGTACAGGCACGGATTGGATGCACACGGGCTTATGCTGATCTCACAATGGGCGCCCATGAAAGAGGCGGGACACTTACAGAAGTAGCCTGCAGAATGTAGATGAAGACATTAATACGGAATAAATGTCCATTTCCGAACTGTAAAATAAAAGGCAGCTAGAAATCAACAGATCCATCTGTGTGAGTGCATCGAGCTGAATGGAGCATTGCTTACCTCCGTTGGGCAGCGAGGTGCAGCTCCCTCCGTTGGTGCAGGGGTTGCTAGAACAACTCTCAGCAGGTGCAAGTGCACAGCCCGGCGTCACGTCCACGATGTCCTCCAGCACAGCGTGGGCCCAGTGAGCTTTGGTGTTAAGAGGCAGCTCCTGGCCATTCAAGGTGATGGCCTCTAGGCAGCCGCGGAGCCCGTTGGTGACGGGCAGGCTGCGTCCGAGGCGAGCGGAGGCGTGCTGCCGTACGTGACCTCCAAAGTAAATACTGTTGTCAAGGTTGAGGGTGCGCAGGGTGCCCGGTGCTGTGCCTGAGGCGGCGTGTACTCGGTCCAACACCAGTTTAGCATAGTTGCCATCCACCTCCAGGGAGACAGTGTGCCACTCCCCGTCGTTAACCTGAGCGCTGTGGACTGACACGAGACCGGGCCCGCTGCCACAGTCGAACTTGTACTGTAGGCGGCCGTTCACAATCTGTTTTACACAGCACAGAAAACACAATAAATATCTTGTGTGCATCAGACTTAAGGACATTATTCATCTCATCAGTCCGACTGGGTTAGAGAAACTATATTAAAATCAAATCGCTGTTATAAATCAATGTCTGACAAGGTCATTCATCTCTGCTTATCTGAAAATGCAGTGTGCATTTGTTTACTTATACCTTAATCTTGATGAATAGCATAAAGAATTCTCTCTATATCTATCAACTCCCTCTTCTGAACATTAAATGACACAAATACACAACGTAATTAATAAATCAGCAATATAATAATAACATAGAGATAGAGAAAAAAACATACAAACTGCAAATAATAAAAGCTTTACATAGCAGCCTGATGCTCGTGCCTTGGTCTAAAGTCTGGCCTGCAGACTGCTGTTCCAGACAGAGTCTAAGAAGAATGTGTGGAAAACTGCCGACTGTTTCCCTCCCAGCTCTAAAATAGCTCTTGTGAGTGTTTTTTTCAACCCACCACCACATTCCCATAGTCCCCCCTCGTGAAAGGCCTTTTTAAAATGGCTTTTTGAACCCTTCAGCGTAGTTGGTTGATAAACTGACTGGGCCGTCTCACGGGAGAGAGGGTCAGTTATGTGTTGTATTAAGACCTTGATATGGAAATGCTGGGTGGCAAGAGAGAGGCAGGCAGAGGGACAGTCAGTCTAGACTTAATTACGATAAGCAAGGTTATGACGCCAGTTCTAAAGAGTCTGGGGGAATAAATATAGCGATACCGATGAGTAATAGGTCTGGACACACAGGTTCACACACACACACACACACACGCACGCACCTCCAGGATGCTGTAGTCAGTTCCTTTAGCGTACATGACAGTGGCATGGCTGGAAAAGGTCCTGAGCCTCAGAGACAGTTTCATCAGCTCCTTGTTCTCATTCTCCATCAGATGATATTTCACATAGCCACTGCCGCTGAACATAAGCGCGTGGCCGTCTGCCATGAAGTATGAGACATTTATTATGACAAGCAGGGACAAAAGTAAATGCATCTCAAATGAAAAACAAAGTACAGAGGACGGTACAGACAGAGAGTTGGGTGGAGGGGAACGAGGTGGGTGTTCTTACCGGAGCATTTGCCCTTTTTGGCCTCTGGACAGACACAGCTGTAAACAGCGTCTCTGGAATCTGCCACACACTCCATTCCCTCGGGGCAGGGGCTGTTCTCACACAGGTTGTTCAACACAGGGCATCTGCCACCTAAAGTGTCAGAAAGAGACTTCAGCAGGAGTCCCTAACAAATAAAGCCGACTGTCTGTGTGCACACGACCCTGTCTGTACCTTCGCAGTGGCAGGTTGCTGTTCGCTGGTGGCGCGGGGTAACGAAGCTGAGGCGCGCCGTGCTGTAGGTGGACATAGCGGTTTTATCCAGGGAGATGACCTCATCGCAGAAGTGCAACGGGCAGTCCAGCCCGGCGCACAGCTTCTGCACCACCCGCACAATCCGCACTCCTGTCATCTCCTCGATCACGGCTGCCGAGGAGTTCAGCTTCCGGAAGACAACCTGAAGACAAATAAAGAAATTTGATTAATTCATCATCTGAGAGCAAATGGATCACTTATGTTTATGTTATTATATTTATTATATATCAATGACTCATGACTGAAGTCGTCCATTAAGCAGATTTTTTATGTATTTGAATGAATCCCTACCTCCTGAGATTGGTAGGGGCTGCCAGATCTTTCCAAAGTCAACAGTACATCCAGATCTCCCTGCTCTGAAGGCTGCAGACTCACTAACTGGACTTCACTCCTCCTCACTCCTGCAATGTTTCTGAGTGCGCGCTGGAAGTTGCGCCAGTAGTCCCCAATGAACTCCTCAGGGGCGATGTTGGCGAAGCGCACGGCGATAGAGTTGTCCAGGGCCTGATGAGCCACTTGCCGGACGTGCACTGTGACATCGGCGGCTGTTGTGAAACGGCCGTCTGTCACCGTCACGTTGAGAGGATAATGCCCCACGTCGAGAGGCCGCAGGGCGATGACTTTACCGTCAGAGGCGGAAACTGAAAACAAGGCGCCGCTCTCGTCCGCGGGGGATGAGGAAGACGAAGGCACTAGGCTGTAGGTGAGAGTGTCGTAAATGTCTTGATCTGTAGCGTGGATCTTGCCCAGGACACCTCCAGGATATTCATCACCAGCGGTGGACACGAAAATGTCCAGAGGAAGAATCGCAGGGGGGTAGATGCTCTCCTCGATTACACGCACGCTGATAAAGGCGGTGGAAGAGAGCGGAGGCTTGCCGCTGTCTGACACCTGAGAAATGAGAAGGGAAAAGGTGATGCACCCATGAAAAACAAATGAGCACTGTAAATTCTTATCTGAAAGGATTATTTTTCCAACAGCAGAGGGCAATCAAGCTCCTCCGCTGCCGGCAGAATCTCCGTCCAGCAGATGCATTAGATATGAAAGCCAGCAAAACATCTACAGGATCGCGCATTTAAACATTCACACTTCTACACGGACGGTTCATTGGTTCTGCAAGAAAAAGCAACAGTGACTCAGCTCTGACTGTGCATCTTGTGTGTAACAGGACATCACACTTACATCTCTTATCCCATCTGCCCACTCACTTTTTTCCTCTGAGGTGACACATCAACACCCAGCAACACACGTAATCGAGCCAAATCAAAGAAATAGTTTTTATTTATTTATTTATTATTCAAAATGGTGGTTGGACCTCACTGCATGCCTGTTGTGGATGTTTACACGGCTAAAAGCTTGGAATATATTATGAGGGATTAAAGGATGGAGACGCAGATGTGAACAGTTTGGAAGAAAAGAAAAAAAACAGAGTCCCAGATAGTGAGTGAGCGTGACAGAGAAAAGCTGCAGCAGGGGAAGACAAATAGATCAGGGTGCTGTGGCTCGACAGTTCGATCAATACAAACTCTCAACACTGGTTTCTCCACAGTTCTGTGACTCACCTGTGCTTGAAGTAGGTAGTGTTCTTTACTTTTCCTGTTCAGCACTCCCACAGCCACTAGAGCTCCCTGCTGATTGATGTCGAAAGCATCAGCGTCGTTACCATCCGCGATGGCGAAGGTGAAAGGTGGGCCGTTGTGGGAAGCGTCCCGATCGGTTACAGCCAGCTGAAGAACACTTGTGCCTTTTGGTCTATTCTCCTGTGGGATACAAGAGAGGAGAGTTTAATATTTGTTGTGAGGAGGTGGTTGTCATAGAGCTATTCAGCTCTGTGATGTTTAACTACAAACGCTTTGCAGAAGTTAAAATATGCAGAACACCGCTGCTGTGGGAGAAAATGCTGCAACGGCGACCTCCTGAAACCAGCTTCATCAAATGTCTGTGCCGACAACGGTGAAACTCTGAAACTCTGTTTATTGGGCCAGTGGTAGGTGGCAGATGTTACTGCTGGTCACTGAGCCAGATCAGTTCACCACTTCCTCCTAAACAAATACTGGGGTGGAGAATTTTTAGCAGGTCAAGGCTTCTACGTGTTTGGTCAAATAGCACATTTTACTCATTCATAGCCGAATGAGCTGAAGACTCCTGATGAGTTTTACACTTGTTGGGTGGGATGTCAGGTAACTTTGTAAACATGCCCCTCTCAGGATGAATTAAAATGACTTTTAACATTTCATGTGTTGCCGTCATCGGGTAGAAATATCTGTGTTTGTGTTTAGTGCTAAACAGCAAACCAGCCTTCTTCTTGAATCATTGGGATTTAACGTGATCTTGCACATTTTACACTAATGTCTGTGAAGATTCTCGTTCCTCTGACATTTTACAGTAGCTTCCACATTTTTACACATTTCGATAAAGGGAGAGTTTCTGTTCTTCCTCTGGTTGTGGTACAGTAGAAAAAGAACGTATAACAGCTGGTTCAGTCATAGTAATGATGTCAGTTTTTCTTTTTCTGGTTTTTCTGTTGTACCTTTGATGTGATGATTTGTTTTGTCTAGCATAAAAAGCGGGTGTGGTGTGTACGGTGTGTGTGGGCCTTGTGTTTATTTCTTGTTCTGTTTTAGTGTGATTTGGTGCTTCACTTTGATCAAGGCTGCACAGTAAGCAAAATAAAGTCAGTCAGGATTTTTCATTTTGTTTCATCCTGAAGTGCTTAAGCTTTTTGCAACATGTACTGTGATTTTTTCACTTTTCTAAACAGACAGGAAGACTGAAAATGAATTATCTTCACCACTACCTCTGAAATCATTATTTCCTTCCTCTGCTTTATTTCCCTAAAGTGGTCTCTTCTCCTTTCTTGCTTCTCGTCGTTGCACATTCACTTATCCACATCACTCCTGCCTTCCAATCCCTTCCTTCCATCCTTTATTTGCATTCGTATACTTAAGATGCACCCTCTGTCTTTCAGTCCTCGCGCCCTCCTTCTGTTCTTGCTCCATCCACCTACTTGCTTCTTGACATTCTAGTCGCACAGTCTCCCATTATGGCTCGCTGTTAATCCCTCTTTCTGTGTCCACTGCAATTTCCCCTGCACCTCCCCCTCTTTTTATTCTTTTCCATCTAGCTCATTCTCATCCTCTCCACGCTGACCCCTTTCCGCCTCACCTGGATGATGAGGCTGTAGTTGGCCTGGGAGAAAAGGGGTGGGTTGTCATTGACATCTGAGATGTCAATGTTGATCACCGTGCTGCTGGTAAGAGGGGGCACCCCATTGTCTGAGGCTACCACCATCAGAGTGTAGCCGGATGTCTGCACGAAAAGGAGAGAGAGGGAGAATAATGCCATGCAGGCAAAGCTGCTTTTGTAAGCAATAATGCAATAGAGTCAACAAGCCTCCCTATTAGACCTGACATGAATCTGATTGGATTCTGCATACAGTGCAATTATTTCTTCGCTGGATTGAAGTGTATGTGTACAGTCAGCACTGTATCTGTTGCTTCTCTTACCCTCTCTCTGTCCAGCTGGCGAGCGACTTTAAGCTCGCCCCTGAGTGGATCGATAGTGAAGGGGCTTCCTTGGTTACCGTCCACGATGGAGAACCGCACGTGACTGTACGACGGCCCGTCGACATCCTCCGCCATGACCTATGAAATGATTCATACAATCAAAGCAGCATTCAGTCCCGCGAGATGGATTTAACAGCGTGACAATTTAATGTCAGCGTTACGTGTTAACACACGGGAAATGTCATATGATGTCATATGCCATGCACCAATCAACCAGTGTCACACATATGTGTGCTTTTATTTCTCCTGTTCATCCATCATGGTCTTAAAACACACCAACTGTTACATATTTCAACTGATCCCCGGGGACATCAGTAGATGAAGTGAAGATTTACAATTATGAGACAATGGCAGGTATTAAAATCTAATTTTGTGATGAATAATTTATATTCAGGTATATTAGACACATAGATAAATGGCCATAAGCAGAGGAATTTTATGAGATAGGGAGGAGAGCAAGACAGAAAATTGAAGAAATGCTTTATCTTGAACAGAGGATTAATGACTCAAATGCTTTTAATTAAATTGTTTGAGCATGTGTGTCAGATAATGCACGAGAACAGGGGTGCAGCGAGCATGAAGCGCTCGGGTCCTACTTTGGCCGTGCCACCAGACGGTGATTTGCCACAGGTGCAGACATGTGATAGTGAACGCAGTGAGTAATTGGTAGAGAGATGAAAGACTGTGAGGGAACAAATGAACAGCTGAGTGGAAGGTGAATACGCTGACAGATTTAGCTGGGGGTTAGCCTCTCTCTGCATAAAGTCTTATAGTAATTATGGCTTATTTCCCCACAACAGGCACCTATTGTATATAAACATGCCCCTAGAGAAAGAGTATTGTTACCGTCATCACAGTCTTTCCCAGCTCAGCATCCTCACTGACAACGGCTGTGTAGACGCCCTGGCTGAAGACAGGCCTGTTGTCGTTGACATCAGTCAGGTTGATGTTCACAGTGGCCATGTCACTGAGTGGTGGGGAGCCACCATCTGTAGCCTCTATGGTGATGTAGTATTCATGGGAAACCTCGTAGTCCAGCGGCTCAATCACAAAGATGTCACCTGAGGACAAAGAGACAGATTCAGTGTGCAGAAATGACAAATCAGTGAGCGCAGTACAAACTCAGCTTGTTTTACTGTTCACCGTCCGCTGACAAGCAACATAAACAGCAGGTCAAAGTGTCACGCTGACTTTCAAAAGGTGCTTCGCCGCGCCTAACTGCTCGCAACCACGAGCGTGAAGTTCAGTCATGCTTAAGGTTTTATTCTCAAATCGAGGTTGCATGGAGCAGTACAGTGCAAACTTGAAGTACTGCCTTAATTCCTGCTATCCTGCCAACAATACCATGAATGTCTTTCATGCTCCCACATACCAGTACGTGGATCCACACTGAACAGGCCGTGCTCGTTCCCGCTGATGATGCTGTAAAAGATGTCTCCGTTGGCCTCGGCGTCCCGGCTGGCTGCCTGCACTCGGAGCACTTGCTTGCCAACAGAAACGTCCTCTGACACGGCCACTGTGTATTCGCGGTGCTCGAACACCGGCGGATTGTCATTGATGTCCAGGACAGAAATCACCACCTGGCACAGCGACGTGAGACGTGGCAAACCCTGGTCACTGGCGCGGGCCTTCAGCTCGTACACTGACTGCACCTCGCGGTCAAGGGGGCGCTCCAAGCTTATTACACCAGTGTGTTCATCCACTGAGAAATATCCACCGGCGGAATCGACCAACGTGTAGAGGATGTCGCTGTTTAGACCTAAATGACAAAAAAAAGGGGACAATTCAGACAGCTCATTCAACCCGTCAGTGTGTCTAACCTCTAGTGTAGCTTTACTTACCACCACACATCTCAGCAATTACGCTGCCAAGTAACAATGTTATCACCACTAAGACTGACAGCCACATCAACAGAAACAAGGCACAAACAAGCGTCTTGACTCTTATATTGAAGTATTAATCCCTTAATGAATAAAACCATCAGCAGCCAGCCTCATTTCAAAACATCCATCTTTCACACTGCCACTGATAAAACAGGAGCTGTAAGGGTCTAATCCACGCCATCCTCATAACTCACGTCCTCCCACTAGCAAGATGCTCCCAGCAACAAGACAGAGACGGATCACAATAATAATCATAATGCCTTTCTGGTGGCCCCCATTTGGAATATGCTGTTCCCATTTATCACATAAGTGCCCCCATCCTCTGCGGATCATTATTATAATACTCAAGAGACTACTGTGGGGGTTCTGCATACGTGATTTCCCATCAGCTGGTGTGGTCATCCTTAAAACAATTGCTTAATGGCGGTGGAATGAACTGTGTTGAATTATAACACGCATGTTTGAGACAGCATGATGGAAACTTTATGTGATAGATTCAGCAACGTCTTTATCGTATATATCTGTTGCTTTAGTCTAGTGTTTGAATAAAACTGGTGCTTTTCTTACTCTAAAATGTTCTACACATGACAATTTAATGGATTGCTGAGCAAAACCATCAAAATCGCATTAAGAAGAAAAAAATAGCTCTGCTGTGCAGAAGGCAAAGTGAGATGCTTGGATTGTGGCATATTGAAAAAACACTGCTGAATCAAAAGTGTAATGTGTACTCTCCCAACTCTAGTTTCATCACAGATCAAGGGCACCAGCCTGGGTCTGTTTGTCTGTCTGCTTCATAACCACACCACACTGACACGTGGTGCCTCTCGGAGACTGTAACAGCAAGCTGAACTGAGGAGCGGCAATGTGGGTATCAAACGTCTTTCAGCCAAGCGGGCATGTGGATCACAGAAGCTGCACATGGGAACCGGTGCCAAGAAAGAGTCCACACTGAGATATGCAGAGTCAAATATCGACAAAAGATAAAGCTACTCTCTTCTCTGAGATGAAGTTTACATTAGGATTCACATTTTGACGACTGCTGCAAAAAAAGGGTTGACTGAAGTCTGAGTGAACTGGGTCAAAGCTGGATTGTCAGTTGTCCATGTCTGTTTAGGACTTGCCAGTTCAGGTCAACCTTGAATCTGAATCAAATAGTAGGAGACATGTATGCAAAAAAACACAATTTGATCTTAGTATGTGAGAGAAATCATAAATGCCCTTCTGCTGTCAACTCCAAATAATTATGACTCCTGGCTAAACTGCAGGGAGCACATTTTTTCTCCGCCCCTCTTTCAAGTATCCTTATCCTTGATATTCAAAATGCGAAGCAAATTTTGTGCTAGCAAAGCCTCAGGGAAGAACTGTCTTAATACCAGCTCTTTTCTTTCACCATTTAACATTTCTCTGAGGGACCCAATTCTAGCATCCTTTTCATTCTGTCAAACTGTCAGTGCACCCAAAATGAGAAAGCAGAAATAAGGAAAAGAGAAAGACGGCGTGTTGATTTTCTGACAACGACAGAGCTGAAGCTAGAATGCTGAGCTCCACGAACCTAAAGGTGTAATCTGAAACAGCATGTCCCAAGGCTTCCTGAATCAACTCTCAAGGGGTTAAATGGCACTTTAATTGCATTGTTCAGTTTTATCCATGGGTATTCCTCTAAGTGGCTGGCAGAAAGGTGAAGATGCCTAAAATAAACACTTAGCGCTTTGGCTTTGCACCAGACAAATGGAAAATTGCAATCATCCCTTTAGAGAATTCAGCTTGAAGAGGGAAGAATTTCATTAGAGTGTAATGGAGCTTTTAATTTGAGGGGTTGATCATTCATGAAATTCCACATTTGTTATCCTTCCCTCTTGCCACTCAGCGTGCCATGCAGTTGCATAATGAAAAGATAATAACCTGTGCATTGTGAGTCAGCATTGAGCCAAGACACACGAGCACAATATATATCATGATATTAAGAGCTTTTTATAAGTTATATTCTTCAATTATAGTTGCATGGAATTTTATTGTAATGCTTAATAATACGCCGGTTGCTGTTAATTGCCATCGTCATTTTAAGCATATTGTACATGTATCTGTGAGCCTCATAATTAACTTTCCATTGTCAACTTTAATTGAAACTCACCCCAGAACTCCCAGTGTCTCCAAAGTTGATCTAAAACATAGTTCTGATACTTCATTAGCCATTAGCTGCTCTGTGACAGCAATAACAGAATAATGTGAAAAACACCATAAACAAAAATATTCTTTATTTTTAGAAACTTAAATTAATTTTAGGATTACCTTTTTTACATAGACCTGAGTTGACGAAAACTAAATTGAATGTTATCAGTGATGTTATAAGTGATAATTGCCACGATCTAAAAGTGTTTTTTAATGTTTTCAAAACCAACAGCTGGGATCATATCAGCATCACGACCCTTTTGTACTCAAGGATCTGTGCGTAAAACAGTGTGTGTCCGTCCTTAAATAGGATTTGTATTTGTGTAAAATACATGGGGTTAATCTTGGGTTAATTTCCTTAAATATATAAACTCTTGCAAACTGGAAATATTACACATAACTAAATAGATCGTTCCGCGGCCATTGCATGTGTGTTGCCGTTCATTCTCAGCTCTGCAGCACGGTGGACGTGCTGTTGATCCGGCTACTACTACTATTCCAGTGCACAGCTCTTATTATAGTTCACCTCGGCAATTCTTTTCAAAGCTACAGGGTCTTCTCCAGAGGGATCAGACTTATTATTCACAGTCTAGTTGTATGCAAACGTAATATTTAGGAGACAGGGTTGGAAAAAGGCATGAACAAGAGAACAGCAGCTACCGAATAACTGGTGAGAGGAGGGGGGAAATTCACCCAACAAAATCTCTCTCTTTCTCTCTCTCTCTCTCTCTCTCTCTCTCTCTCTCTCTATATATATATATATATATATATATATATATA
>JAUMHF010000001.1:5362395-5410767 GCA_032359275.1 Microctenopoma steveboyesi
CTCTCTCTCTCTCTCTCTCTCTCTCTCTCTCTCTCTCTCTATATATATATATATATATATATATATATATATATATACCTGTAGATGTGAGAACTGATAAAGGACTGGTTCTTTACATGGGACAAATTCAAAATTTGGGGCTGAATTACCTAGCTTGGTTTAGCTAATGAAATATGCAGAGCAGCCTGCTCTTCTCTAGAGCTAAATAGAAGCTCACATAATTCTAAACTGGAGAGTGTTTATATGTAGAACCCACTTCTGAAGAATAAACTGAACATAGGAAATTTGTCTCACCAGTGTCTATATCGTTTGCCAGCAGCTTTGCCACATACGTGCCCGTCTCTGTGTTCTCAAACACTGTAAAGGTATAGGGGTCAGATGAGAACTGTGGCGAGTTGTCGTTGACGTCTTCCACGGTGATGTGGATGTCAGCTTCACAGTACCGCCCTCCTCCATCCACTGCCCGCACTTTGAACCTGTGCTCGTCCTGCTCTTCCCGGTCCAGGGGTTGCGAGGTCTTCAACTCCCCTGAAGGTGAGACAGTCTTTTAGTATGAAAAAGAACAACATCAAAGCCATTCCATTTACAAACAGACATAAATTGTGTATGAGCGAGTAGTCAAGAGATTGAGTTTGTGTATAAGGAGGGAAACCATGTCTACTCTAAAGCACTGTAACCCCCTGTTACTGTCTGCTAACCAAGTAAAAAGCATCCAAACAACTAATGGCTTTTAAAAGAGAGAGGAAAGGTGAATAAATAAGTAATTCAAGTGCGCGAGGAGAGAGAGAAAGGAAGAGAGAGCGGGGTGGAGGAAAACATCAGGGTTGGCAGTTAGGAGCAGCTTAGAAGTGTCCTGGGATGTGAGGCAGCCAACATTACCACAACCTCTTTGGAAAACTCCAGAGCCTCTCAACGGTCTTCATCTGCAATAATCCTACTTGTCTGCATAGAAAATAATAACATTCGCTCTCTAACAGCAGCACTGCTGCTGGAAACCCAGGATTGAGGGATGCCAAAGATAGCTGGATGGTATTGTTGCTTTATTGTCTGTCTTTGGTGTCAGTCTCTCAGCAAATTAAGGCTTGATTTTATACAAGAGCAGATGTTTTGTATAACTTAACAAACAACAAAACAACTTCTAGTTTAGTCTGTTTTGTCTTTTCATAGATTTACTTTGCATTTCTCTAAAAAAAGAGTTGGTGGTGATTAACTGCTATTGTTTTGTCTCCTTTTCTTTTTTTTATTTTCTTCTTTCTTTCCAGCAGACAGATGCAGTGTCTGATTTAGAGGGTCTCCCAGAAGAATTTTTTTGCAAGCAAGAAGTATAGCATACATAAATTCAATTTAAGTGTGCAACTCTGTTGTTTAGTGCCACTGTGGGCTTTTCAGTTGTCCTGCAGGGAAATGCTCTTGAGCATCTTGAAATGAATAAGTGAAGTAACAATTGGGCACAAGAAAACATGGCTGATAAAGATACATACCCACAGAAACCAGAAGAAACATTCTGCATATCAAGCTGAGCTGCCTTTCTGATTTTATAGTTTGAAGCGTAAATGAATCATCTGTCACTAAGCGTCGTGGGCCACAATTTGACACTGATCACAAAGCACTATACAATGCCACACAGATACGCACCTGTATCAGAGTCGATGACAAACAGCTCTGATCCAACTCCCTGGAGCTCATAGGAGATTTGGGCATTTGAGCGGATGTCAGCATCTGTGGCAGAGACCTGCAGGATGAGCCTACCGGCAGCGGAGTCCTCCGGGACGCTCTCGCTGTATAGGTACTAGATGACAAATGATTTAGGAGAGGAATCGGAGAACGGAAAGTGAATACGAGGAATAAAATGGAACAACACAGGGAAATTACAATGCAATCAAGAAAAGAGAAATACTTTACCTTTTCACATACAGGGCTGTTGTCATTGGCATCCAGGACCTTGACCTCTACAACAGCTTTGGCAGTGAAAATACCATCACTGGCAGTAATGTTAAGGAGATAATTGTCCTTCTGTTCACGGTCCAAGGGCTTCCTCACAGAGACCTTCCATTCATTCTGAATGTGTTCAATGTCAAACTGACCGAGTGGGTCCCCTCCTGTTTAACAAAAGATATATAACAAATATATATATATATATATATATTATTATTATTATTATATTACATGTCATATTAACCATATTAAAATGAAACGTGTTTGTTACACAAGCAGTCCTGCTAACTGAGACACAACAGAAAATGTGCAGTATATGAATTAATGATAGTGCCAGTCTATGATTTGTCTTGATTTATCTAGGCTTGGCATAGTTAATCATACTTGCTAATTAGCACCACAGGAAGTATGTTTTCCAGTCTATTTCAAAGCATTATTCATACAATTATACATTTCTGTATTATGATGACCTAAATATTTGCCTAGAGCTTGGGAAGATTAGGCTATAACTCAGAGTCCTAACAGATAATAGGACTGTGTAATGTTTCAAAGATGAGATATTATCTTCATATTAAGTGGCATAAATGGATAATCCCCCCTAAGCTCTGTTTATGGAAAACGGTTACACAAAGGAGTAGGGAATAAAGTCTCCGGGCTTTTTAATTATCTGTTTCACAAAATAATAAACACCCACCTGTGATGAAGTAGTTCACTTGTTTATTGATGTCCTCAGAATCCTCATCGGTGGTGCTGAGGATAGCGATGACCCCGCTGGGTGGAGGGTCATCTTCGCTCACTGTCCCTTTATAGATTTCTGCCGTAAAGCGGGGTGGGTTGTCGTTCACATCTACCACAGCCACCTCCACTCTGGTGCTAGCAACATGCTGGACTTTGTCACCTTGGTCTGTAGCCAGGACAGATACCGTGTACTTGTTTATCTTTTCACGGTCTAGCTCTTTTAAGGTGGTCACCCATCCAGTTTCACTATTCACAGCAAATAACTCAGAGATCTCCTGCGGGTTCTGCCTGGCATCGAGGCTATAAACAACATGGCCATTGGTCCCAGAGTCTTGGTCTGTGGCTTTGACTTGGATTACTTGAGCCCCACTTGGAAGGTTTTCCACAATAACAGCCTCATAAGGTTCTGACTCAAAGACTGGCTTGTTGTCGTTAACGTCTTTCACTTGGATGTTCACGTTTACAGATGCACCTATCTCATAGTGCTCATACTTGCTTTGGGCGAGCAAAGTGAGCTGGTACCACTTGGCAATCTCATGGTCAAGGCTTTTCTGAAGCTTCAAGGCTCCACTGTCTCTGTCTACGACAAACAACTCATCCTCATTGCTCTCAGGCGTGTTCCCCTTCACGAGACTGTAGACGACTGGTTGCTCGCTCTCTGCCTGAATGACGTCGATTTCTGCGCCGATGAGAAGGTCCTCAGCGATGGTGTAGCGGTAATGTGGTTCAGAAAATCTGGGTATCGGAGTCTCCGGTGCAACAATCCCAATGTAAACCTGGACGACCGAATGTTTGGGCGGATTTCCAGTATCCTTCGCTCTAACAAAGAATGCATAGAGCTCATTTTCCAGTCCAATTAAACTCTCTTTGGTCACGACGACTCCTGTGGTCGGGTGAATTTCAAAGTTTTCCTCCACATTTTCAACATCTGCTTCAAATGAATACTCAATGTCAGCGTTGCTTCCCTCATCCATGTCTGAAGCAGCAATTCTTACCACAGACGTTCCCCTGGGAACATCTGAGGCAATAGTGGCTTTGTACTCAGCTGCCCTAAATTGTGGGGCATTGTCATTGACATCTGTGAGAATGACACTGACAATACAAAAGCCCACTTTACCTCCACCATCTTTAGCTATGAGAGAAACGGGAATAACCTTCTCAATGACATTCTCACGATCAAGGCTCTCTAATGTGAAGATCTCCCCATTTTCGTTGACAGAGAACTTGTCTTTGGCAAAGTCGTTGACAATCTGGTAATTTATTTGTCCATAAATGCCCTCATCATCATCTGTTGCCTTTGCTTCTGCTACCAAGGTACCGACAGGGGAGTTTTCAATAAGCTCTACCACATACTCCAACTGGGAGAAAGTGGGGTTGTGGAAGTTGGCTCCAATAACTGTGACTATGACAAGGGCAGAGTTTCTGAATACACCATCAGACACTGAAACATTGAGCTTGTAAAGAGGCTGCATATGTGGCCTCCGGTGGTTGGAGATGACAATGGCACCTGTGTGTTTATCTATGGAAAAGTTCTGTTCTTCATTTCCAGATATTATTGAAAACTCCAAATTATTTGAGTCTGAGCTGTCAGTGTCTGATGCTTGGACTTGGGTGATGAAGTGTCCGCGCGGAGCCAACTCGCTTACAGTGCTTTTATACGTGAGCTCTGAAAATGCTGGAGCGTTGTCGTTCAGGTCAGTGACGTCGATTGTCACAGTCACATCGCTGGAGAGGGCTGGAACTCCACCGTCCACTACGCGGACTCTCAACTCATGTTGCTGGATTTCCTCGTGATCGAGTGTCTGAGCTGTAGTGATTACCCCTGTGTTGCGATCGATCGTGAAATAATCCGAACTCTTTCCCCTCTCCTCAACCAAGTGAAAGAACACTTCCTGATTATTACCAGTATCAGAATCTTTGGCACTGACTTGCAAAACTGAGGTTCCAATGACAGATGCCTCTGAAATATTGGCGTAGTAGGACTTAGACAGGAATACAGGTGCATTATCATTCACATCCTCAAGTATGATATCAACAAACACCTCCGAGTGTGCTCCAGTCAGTGAGTCCGTGGCTCTTACATTTAACTTGTAAGCAGGATGTGTTTCAAAGTCCAAAGGCTGAATGACGTGAATGACGCCTGTGTTGAAATCAATGGAGAACTGCTTGAAAGGATCTCCTTCAGAAATGGTGTACACAACACGAGGGCCTTCGGAATCATTCGCCTGTACGTGGAGCACAGGTGTGTGTAGCTGAATGTTTTCTGCGATTTCAATGCTGTAAAAGGGCCTCTCAAATACAGGCATGGCTTTATTAACCACGGTCACTGGCACTTTTGCTTCAGCTGAGAGGGCTGGCTCTCCATTATCCTTTGCTATAACAACAATGATGAAGTCTGTGTTAAGTGAGTCTCTCTCAAATTTCTTTTTGAGGGTTATTTCGCCAGTAGGGCTAATTTGAAAGTGCTCCTGATGTTCCTTCAGGTAATAACGGATATCTGCATTCATAGCCATGTCTCTGTCCACCGCCGTGACCTGTCGGATGACCTGGCCTTCCTCTGCGTCCATTTGGACCAGAGCATGATAGGGGAGGTTTACAAACCGTGGTTGGTTGTCATTCACATCTTCCACTTCAACAGTAACTAAAACATGAGACCCATCTTCAACCGTGTCCTCCTTAGTAACCTCGACGACAATATCAAACGTGTCCTGTGTCTCGCGGTCAAATGGAATCCCAGTTGTGGAAAGTACTCCAGATGTGTGGCTGATTTCAAACCTTTTATCGGGGTTTAAAATTTTATAGAACAATGGCTCGTTCACCTGGTTCCCGACAGCAGCAATGACTGCCAGCGTTTTCCTTTCAGAACTGTTTTCTTCGACATAGGCTTTGTAGGATCCCTTAGTGAACTTAAGTTTGTTCTCTTTATTTTCTTTAACGCTGATCTTCACTGTAGCAACGCTAGCAAATCTTCCATCCGACACCCTAACCTTCAATTCGTATCGGCTCCTCAGTTGTGTTACATTCTGAATAGAGATTATGCCTGTGATTGGATCCAGTTTGAATTTATCACCAATGTTTCCTTCAGAGAAGGAGAAGAAAAGTTTAGCGTTCGGCTCAGAATCTGCGTCTGTAGCATTGACTTGAATGACTTCCACTCCTTTGTACGTTGGCACTACAATAGTTGTCTCATAGAGTTCTTGGCTGAATACTGGAGGGCAGTCATTAACGTCGATGATTTCAATGGTTACATTGGCTGCCTTCTCTGCAAACAGCCGTGGCATCCCCAGATCGTGGACCTGGACTGTGAAGTGATAAACTCTCCTCTGTTCATAATCCAGGGCTGTTGTGATTCTGATTGCGCCGGTGTTCGAGTCAATGGCAAAATGGTTGAGTGAAAAAGGTTCAACAGTCTGATAGATGAGCATGGCATTCTGGTCCTGATCAGCATCAGAGGCACGGATGACAAAAGGAGTGTTCTCACGGGTCAGGACGATGCTGTTTATAGGCGCAGACTCGCTGATTACACCTTTGAATTCCCTCTGGAGAAAGACTGGGGGATTGTCATTCTCATCTTTGAGATGAATCAGAAGTGTTGTGTTGCTGGAAAGTCCTGCCATGTTGGTGGCTTGTATGACGATCTTGTATTGAGAGGTAGACTCATAATCTAAAGCTCTCTGTGTCACAACCACTCCAGAGTTTGGGTTTATATCGAATGCGTTGTTGATGTTTCCACCTTTTATTTGAAAGAAAACAGATGACTGGCTGATGGCTGTGACCAAACTCACAAAGCTTCCTGGATGGGCTGATTCACTGACTTCTGCAGAGAATTCCTTCTCAGTGAATCGAGGAGCAGAGTTGTCAGAAACTGTTACCACAATGTGTACCGAAGCTGTAGTTGACAGAGGAGGTGTTCCATTATCACATGCCTTAACAGTGAGTTCAAACTGGGTCTTGCTGCTGCGATCAAGCTCTTTGGCTACCGTAATTGTCCCAAGAACAGGGTCGATGGCAAATGAGTTTGCAGCATTTCCTAAAGAGAAGACAAAAAATTATTTTTATGCACCTGTACTACAGGTTTTTATATAAGCCTGGAAAAAATGGTTCATTTTCCCATTCAACAGGAGTCAACTAATGCAAACTTCCATTATAGGCGATTCCAAAAGTGATCTACAGTCCAATTGTATTAAGTAATCTCAGCTATTTCAAATATAGATGGAGTCGAACAAAACTATAATCTGTGCATATTCCTATATAGCAGATCATTGTAGGAGAAAACCACTGTGGGAAACTCTGAGGGGAATCTGCCCGTCTCCCACGTATTTGGAAATCCTCTACACAAAGTCTTCAATATTCTCCTACTCTTTGTGAAGTATTCCATTCCTGATGAAGATCCAGTGGGCAGCAGGACTCCAGGCGATGATGCATACATTTTTACAAGCTAATTCAATCTGCATTATGTTACAATGGAGGTCATTCTGTCTGTAGAAAAACAACCAGCGACATCACAAAATCACAACTTGGCCTGCATTTACCTGATTCAATGCTGTAGACAATCTCTGCATTCTGGCCCTTATCTTTATCAAGAGCTGTGACCTGGAGCACTGCCGAGCCTACGGCAGCAGATTCAAACACGCGGCCGGAGTAAGGGGTGCCTATAAACCAGGGTGCATTGTCATTGCTGTCGTCCACATTGACAATGACACGCACAAGGTTCCTCTTTACTGGGATGTCCTGGTCTCGAACCTAGAGAAGAGACACAAATAAGGAATATGTGAATATTAGGGCTGTTCCTCAAAAGCTTCACAGTAATCATTACATTTTCAGCAATGTTCATAATTTGAAAAGCATAAAAACAAACAATTTTACATTCATTCTAAATTAAATATTGTACAACCAGGTAAATCTTAAAACATACCATGACTGTGAGGATGTGGCGATGCATAGTCTCATGGTCCAGTTGCTCAGCAGTATAGAGAGTCCCAGTTCCTGGGTCCAGTCTGAACTTCCGCAGGCTGAAAGGATCGGTACTGCTCAGAAGTGTATAAGTCAGTTTGTTCTTATCATCTCTGTCCTCTGCGCTGATCTGCATGACCTCAGTCCCTTCTGGTTTGTCTTCAGGGACATTCACAACATATGCCTGCTGGGAGAACTGTGGTCGATGGTTGTTGGTGTCAATGACACGGATAAGCACCTATACGAGAAAAAATAATTACAGAGAATATTTAAGTTTTAACATTGTTTACCCAAACCAAGAATGTAAAACAAACAACCTGGGCTATTATCCTAGCCTTTTCAAATTGTCATTCAGCACTAAGATCTGACATATTCCAGGGCACAATTGAGTCACTCAAACAAATCCACAAGAATTCTGAGCTAGGAACAGGAGTGGGTGATTGATAAGTCAAAAGCAATAGTAGGTTTTAGTGTTGCTGGTTCTAAGTAAATACAGACAGACCCAACAGATAATACTAAATCTATTCAGACTCCAATCCATAAAACGAACGTATCTGCTTCTTGCTTTAGAAAATGCGCAGGGTTCTTTCACCCTAACACAACAAAAAGCCTACATCTCCAAAGTGTAAAATTCCACCGGGACCATGTTTTATCAACACCAGCCACTTGTCTACTGGACTTCCGACAGAGGATTATAGAGAGCTGCTGGAATGCCATCTCTGCTTCCCAGAGCAGCGAGGGGTTTCTATCGTTGCCAAACATGGAGAACAAAGGGATCAGCCCAGATTAGACACCTGCATACCAAACACCAGGGGGTGATGTCACGTAAGGAATCAAGCTGCTTGCTGCAGGAGGTGAAGTGGACGCCTTCCACAAACCTCTGACCAGGTGACAGCTCGATAGCTGACCAAGGTTTGTCAGATCTCTGGACAATAGGACTACCTGCTGTTGTTTTCTTTCATACAACTGTTTGTTGAGTACTGTGAGTCTATCAGAGACAATTATAGACTCAACCTGACAGGACTGATAACATTTACAATCTGCTGTGCGCTGCGATGTTGGCAATGCTGCGGAGGCTCGCAGATGTCATCTTGCAGGGGGAGCATCGGGATGCATGCTGTCAGTCAGTGCTGTGAGCTGGCCGTTTTCCACGAGTCGTGTGTCATGAGCGACCCGTGTCACACTGCTAACCGGGATGAGTAATGGAAAATGAATACATTTTTTTAATGAGACAATAATACTTAAACAGTGTAGAATAATCGGCCTCTGCAGCATGTTGCACGCTCAGCAGGCAGGACAGTCAGAATCTCATTCCAAGCATGTCCGCATGGTTCACGGTCCACCCTTTACACACACAAATGTATATGCTTGGACTCACACATGCAGACTCATAAAATGTTCCCTTACACACACACTGACAAAGAGGTGGCCCAATCTGGCTAGCGTCAGATAACACGTCTTGTGAATGGTGACTAGGGTGGCGAAGGCTGATAGTGCTGTCAGGAAGCAGAAAGGGCTGGAACCTGGTCAGTGGTATCCACACCTATCCACAATGTACTATTGCATATGGTTTAGAAAGCGCACAAAAGGCTATTCAGAACCCCACCGTTCCCCATATGCACACAAACGTGCCTTTCCCTCTGCAAGGAGGCTCCACCACACTTCAAAGGAACTTTGCCCCCGAACATCACAAAGCAGCATGATACAGCCTGGCTGCAGCAGAACTGCTGCTGGAGAAGAAAACTCTGTAGTCTTTGTGTACAGCTTCCTCTGGGAATGCTGAGGAGGAACAAGATTGGGACTGAGACACAGACGTGACAGATGGAAATACTAAAGAAAAAAAAGTGCTGTGAGGGTGAGATGAGAGTAAGAGCGAGAAGCGACAGCGAGAAACCAGACAAAGCTCGGGGAAATGGTCAAATTTAGAAAGCACGTGTTGTAGGTGAAAAAGAAACAGGAAAACAAAAGGTGGAGCCGAGAATAAAATGGGAAAAAAGTCCAGGAGCAGAGGAGTGCTAGATACAATAGTCAGCTTTGATACCAAATGCAAGAAAACATACAAGTGACTGAGGTGAACCTTCAGGAGAGATATAGAGACTAATACAACACGAGAAACGGGAGACCGGTAACAGATTGTGAGCAGCACGGCATGAGGTACTTCTGTGCGGCCAAAGGAGGATGTCATATAGCTGGAGACGGGGGAAGGGAGGCTGGGCTGCATGCCGAGGCTGCCTTGTTGGCGCAGCTCCTGCCTATGAGGTCCCTAAACAAGAATGTGTCACCCCTAATCGACATCAGCTGATCCTTCAGAGACACCTTCATAGAAGTACAAGGGTCAAATACGCCAACCGAATTACTGTCTGCTTTCCATTGATATCCCACAAACCGCGCACCGGGATGGTCACGTTTGAAACGGTTCTCCATGTTCAGCTTATGTTCTGTCGCTGTAATTTCAAAATAAGACAGACATTAAAGAACAAAAACCACCAAATAGAACAGCGCCTTCTGTATAACGAGACACCTTTCGTGTGGTATCCAGAACAGGATACACTGGAGCTCTCGTTGCGCTCATTGTCCTCCTGTGCCATGCGTAGGAAAGGAAGCCCCCCTGCCAGGTGGCAGGTTCTGGGCAAAGGCAGGGCACTGGCACTGAGCACTTGAACATGTTCCAAAAACAGGATTAACACAGCCCACTACCCACAGAGGTCCAGCTCTCTTGTTTGTGCTTTATTCCACCCAAACAGAATAATCATCATCCCTGCATGCTTAGCCAAAAAATGTGAAGAGTTCTGAAAAAAGAGACGCAGAAAATCAGGAAGAAAGACAGAGAGGGCTGGAGGGACAGAGAAAACAAAAAGGAAAAAGAAATATTCCAAGGAGGGAGGAAAAATAGGCCAAACCGTCTGGCACCACAGTTTCCACATGACTTTGATTTGAGGAGCAGATAAGTCTAACTTTGAGCTTACATGAGGTGTACCGAATGAGTGTGACAGGGCAGAAAACCAGTACGACTCGTTTAAAGGGCAAACAACATACTGGCCCAAAAGTAAATTCATGCCCAGCGCAGGCAGTGATTGGCTTGTTTGTAAATGCCTAACTAATGAAATGATCCTGTTATTAACTTAAGCAGAGACACTGGGGAAACCGAGCGCTCATCATAATCTCGTCTTTCATGTAATAATGTAACGATTGCAATATTCCCTGCGTGTTTGCTGGTTAATCTGGATTTTGTACAGTCAGGTGAATTAACTATGACATAACAGCGAACCAGAAAATGCTTCGAGGTTGGTTTGATACTCATTTTTAAGGCCTATTCCTTTCACACAGACTGCGTGTTTAGCTAAACAAAGCAAATACAGTCAATATTAGAAAAATGCCAAAGCACATAAATCAAACATGTTAATAAAAAAAACGCTTGTCTAAAAAAAACAGAGCTGCTCTGGGAAATAATCTGGTAAACAATGATTTTGGGTATGTATTTATTACTAGTCTCTCAGTACATCTCATGCTTACATCACTAAATGTGAGGTCTTCCAACAGAAAACTGTTCCCCGCCGAGGTCAGCTGGGTTTACTGTGCCTTCAATTCTAGCATTTATCCGCAACACAGCAGAAAATCAGCCACGACTGTAATCATTTATACGACACAATTATACAGCACAGTCACCTTCCTCTTCCTCTGCTTTACCACACAAGCCCCCCTTGTGCTTTGACCCTTTTATTGGGTGACACTTAAGGTTAAAGTTTGCTGCCATGGATTGCAAACCTAAGCGTGTCTCCGTTCACATAGAAACATCTTTACTAGCACCCTCTCTTATAGTGAAGTAGTATTATAGTTCTGATGATCAGCCAAATTTAAAAACATCCCAGCATCCAAGATGAGAGTGATTCTTATTAAAGAAAACGAGAATGCTGGTAATGTGGAAGAGCTACTCGTAAAGCTGGTCCCACTGAGAATTAGGTTACGGTGTGAATGTGATTAATTTGACTTAAAATGTCACTGCATGTGGTATTACTGGGAGGCTTTTAGGAAAGTGCCTCTCTGAGAAAGAAAATAGGCACTCTGTGGCAGGTTCTGAGGTTCTGCACCAAACTAAAGGACTTGCTGCTTCTGCAGATGAGCTGCAAAATGCCAGTGAAGGCGGCGCTTCATCCAAGGCTCAGTGGAGCACAGCAGCCAGATGATGAAAGGCTTTATTCATACAGAGTGACAACAAATAGATTCTTTTCCAGCTACAGTTCTCTGAAGCTCCACTTTCAGGACAAAGGACGGCACATTTTGAATGCCGCCGTCCCATATGACCCAAAATACCATGTACAAATGTTCAAAATCTCATGGACAAGGCATGACCACCGGAACAAAAACGAAAGACAAGTTGCGTGCTTAAAAGCTTTTATCATGGCAGTTCAGCTGGGGAGCAAGATATATGCAAGCAGGATTACATTAGCATATTAATATATTAAAATGTGAGTATGCAACTGCCTTGCAGGTTTCTGAAGCGCTTTTTAGTCGTACAGAATATTCTTTCATCAGAATGACTTGCATGGGATCGTGCGGCTTCCGGTACCTTTCGTTTTCTGCATTAAAGCATCTTTTCAGTTGAATCTGCAGTTTCCGGACTGTGGCATGAGCTTACTGGTATTTGTCTGAGTGCAATGTATTCAGTTATCTGAAGTTCATTCAGAAAAGGCAGAGGGAATCTGTTCTTCTCTTCAGAAAAGTGAAAGAGTGGAGGAGCAGAGGGGGCCCAGGAATGCACACGTAAAAAAAAGAAAAGAGACTCTGGCAGGATGGCACCATCATCACAGCAGCTCGGCGTCAGGAATGAGACAATGGAAGATTCCTGGACCTCAGTGTTCAACTGTGATAGCAGAGTGCACAGAGGGAGAAATGCTGACCACCCATATTATGGTTTGAGAGATTTTCCATGAGAATAGTTTTCCTTCATTTCTTTGCTTATTTGCTAGGTTTCAAAGGCCAGATTTCCCATCACTCTAACTAGCATCACGCTTGACACCTTTTCCAATGATTCATTTCATTTCTCGTCTTTGCTTGCACACCTGCAACGCTTGCGACGGATATGTCTCCACTATTTATCCAGCTTTAGAAACCTAAACCATTTCCATATAACTGAGGCTTTTTGTGAGCGCTCTGTGAAATAACTTTAGAGTCCTCTCGGTCGTCCGACTCTCCGTGCAGCTTCTCGTTTTTACATTCTGACCACATGTGTTTTCAGTTGAGTTTTATTTCGCAAATTTAATAACGCGACCTGTCTCCCTGTCTTTTAAGTCGATAAGTAAATATATAGCAGCGGATCTAAGGTAATATTAAAGTGGAGTTAATGTGAGAAGATCTCTAAATGCAGCCCTGCCTTAATACAGCATTGTTTTTGTTTTATGTTTATTTCAAAGCAGTAATACTGAACTACATGTCACAGCATGTAAAGTTGGAAAGACACCAGAATACAATTGTCCCGGACCAGTTGAGAGCAATGACAGCAGCCCTACAAACAGGAGTGTAGGACCACCCTTCACTCATTAGCCTTCTCCTTCCTCCTGCTGTTTCTCACGAGAAAAACAGAACCATGACAACTGCCTCATCAGCTTCCAACCGTTTCATTACTGTTTCAATTACCTGGGTGCTGACAGTTCGTGTCCCATCTGTGGCTTCCACCGTCAAGTTGTAATTAGATTTTTGCTCCGCGTCCAGGGGCCGTGCTACAATCAAGGTTCCGCTGGCCTTGCCCACGTCAAAGCGGCTGTCATAATTACCACCTGGATTTTTTTTAAACAAACAGCAAGGAATAACAAAAGATTAGTGATAAATCATGGCTCAGTTGTTTACAGGTGGCAAGGTTACACAAACACTTAGCGGAGATGCTGATATGGACATATTTCTAAACATCAATCATTTTTCAATTCTATCAAGGTAAACAGACAAACATGTTAACTATCAGTATATATTTATACATCAAAAATGAGAAATATGAAAGGTATTTCATGCAGTTCCTGAACAGCCAGAGTATGGGTACACAAAGTGATGTATGTATAACAACTCAAAAAGGATTGAGCATAACAGTGGATATAAAATAAAGCTCTAATTCACACAATGTAAGGAGAGGGAATTTTCCCTGGTCCTCGTAAGACTCAGGAATCAGGTCACAGGTTTAAAGGGAACAATGTGGCACGACAACAACCCAGTGACACAACACGGTTCCACCACAGCCGGCAGGCACCACTAACAAACAATGCAGGATGATCTCTTAATTCAGCACAGCCTATTAGGAGATCACAGCAGCTACCTTCTGCTGTACAGTTGTGGTCACAAGTCATCTGAAGGATGTAAAACATCTCAGTATCCTCTACGCCGCCTTGCAAAAATCCAACCAAACAGAGCATTCCAGAGAAAAGAGGTAAGCAGTAGCAGAGCGCAGGAAGAGAGAAGAAAAGAGACATGTCAGTCACACGTTGATTAAAAGGAGAGCGGGCTGCGAGAAGAGGCGGGCGTTGTTGAAAGGACTCACTTTAAGTCTTCTCATGCACACAGCAGAAGTTAAAGAAAAGGCACACTGAGAGGAGGATGAAGTTTGAAGAACACTTCAAAACGGTTTCCAATTAAAATGGTAAAGAAATATACTGCACTTGATCGCCTTGCTCAGCTAAGATAGGACAGCGTAAATTGTTTTTGACCTATTAATTCATAATACAATTTTGTTATCTACACTGCTCAACAAAGGCAGAAAGCAGTAACTGCTGAAGCAGTGAAAATGAGGAAAAGTTGGAAGAGTAACTAGTTAACTGTAGAAAAGGTTGTAATGCCTTAATTGTATGCCTGTTTAGAGTGATTAAGAAGTTACAGCTGCCATAAAATCTAGGAAATGCAGACACTGCACTCTGCCTTTGCTTAATCTACATAGGAAAGACCACATCTAGTTTTTAGAAAACTAAACTTTACAGTGCATAATTAAAGAGATAAAAGACGTCCGTTTTGCTCGTCTGACTAGTATACAGCTCTGGGGAAAATTCAGAGACCAAAGAGACCGCAGTATGATCCTTTTCTCTGAAAATGAAAAATGGTCATAAGACCAGAAAAGGTTCAGTGTTCTCAGACCTCAAATTACACTTATACCTACAAACATATTCATTTTTACATAACACAGTTCTAATGTTGTAACTTAGGAGGTGTTCAGAAATCTTTATAAGGTGGAAAAATCCTGATTTGTGGTCTCTTAATGTTTTCCAGAGCTGTAGATACTGCAGTACACTGAATATAAATGTGTCTTTATCTAGTTAACTTGGGCTAAAAGAATAAATAAAAGCATTTCCAATGAATAGATGCCACTAAAAAAAAACAACATACTTTGTGTATAATGGAAATTTTTTATTAGACTATTGTGTCTATTGTGTTGTTTAGTTGCTGATACAAGAATAAGTCTAATAATTTAAACTAGAATTACAATTGACTGTTCACTGCATGTAGCCTGAAAGGATTACTTAGCCTCTAATGACACTATGAGAAACATTTCTTTGAATTATGGTTTAAGAGTTTTCCATATTACCCATCACAACAAACACTACGCTGGTCCTGAAGTGTTGAAGCGTTGCACAGAGCATTTCTAACACGGTATGCGTGCACATACACAACAGAGATGCATGCACAAAAGGAAGTACCTGTAATTTCAAACCACACAGGAACATCTGAGGACTCGGTGGCGATAACGCCCACCATGTGAGCCACAGGGTCGCTTTCCATTACAGAAAAGGTGTAGGGGGACTCCTCAAAAAGCAGCGGAGCTGCGTCGGCTGGCAACTGTGGTTTGGGAATCCACTCGATGTGCAGACGACAAGAGGAGGATTTCTGAGGACGTCCATTGTCAACCGCTTTAATCTGAGAGGGAGGTAGAGAATCAAAGGCTGTGTCACAGTGTTATGCAACATTTTCGTTGCAAATGAGTTTCTGTACAGCTCTCGAGCGGATCCTATGCCTGGAATGCTTCAGAAGTAACGACAGTACAGGAAAGTTTGTCTGCGTGTCCGCTAGTTGATGCTTAGTGAGAAATGAGAGAAATAAACCTTGCTTTTTATACACCGCGCCTGCATAAATTGAATTTTACTTTTAATCCAAAGAATGAGTTGTGTGTCAACTGTAAAAGCATTTCCGTACTCTGAGCTGCCCACATGACAGGGGAACCCTGTATTCTGAATAACAAAACACCTTTTGTGCGGCACCCTTTTGTGATTCGGGCTTTTGTGAGGATTTGAGTTACTGTAAACTGTGGTAAGCAGTCTCGTCTTTTCATGCTGCAGGAAACAACTTTCAGAGACATCACCCAGGACAACGTCATTTCACACTTATGAGTGGTATCACCACTGCGTGTTACAGCAGTTGTGACAGCCACCTTACCTTACAGGTGGGGGACTGACAGATGAGAGTATAATTTTTGCACATGCACGCAATCATTTATTTTCCAGTATTGCTATGGCATTTAAAAAAACAGCTGTTAAAATGTAGTTTGGGACGTGCAGATGCTTTTTTAGGTACTTATTCTCTAAACTTATGGACTAATGGTCAGTATGGACGTTCTCACAGAAACTTTTCAAACACAGTAAACATGTGTAGGAAAAAGGAGAGAATATAAGGCTGGAGACATGATGAAGCTCTGGGATTAGATACTTACTGTGAGAATGTCGTAATCTGAAGACAATTTCTTGGAAGACACCAAACCGGTCTTGGGCTCGATAAAGAACTTGCCCTGCTCGTCTCCCGCCTCTATGCTGTAGGAGATTTCAGCATTAGGTCCATGATCGCGGTCTGATGCGATGACCCGATACACCGGGTCCCTCCTCGTGGTTCTCTCTTTCTCTGGCCTCTCCCGTACAGGAAGTTGAATCTTGTAGATCTTCTCCAAGAACAACGGCCTGTTGTCGTTCTCATCGAGGACTTGGACAATGACACGGACGGTGGTGGATTTTGGGGGAACACCGTTGTCAGTAATAGTGATCTGTGTATAAAAAAAATAAGCTGTATACAGACTGAACTAACATCAGGGAGGCAAATATTACCTCATGCACTCCACATTCAGTATCTTGATTGTTTAATTTTAGATCTAGATACAGTGAAGAACCAAATCAAAAACATCACTCAGCCATGTGTCAAAAAGAAAATTAAAAAAGGAGCTTTGCTTTTTCACTTCTTCACGCGTTATCCCACTGCCTCCTCAGCAAGTTGACGGAAAATAAATGTTTTTTGAATATACATTCTTCACCTAACAAAACAAATGCACATGAGTAACAAGTGGTTATACAAGTTTCTGTTGCTGGAGACCAGTTTTCTTTATTATGTGACTTTGAAGTCTACTATACACATTGCAGTGAACGCATTTAGTCCTTTACTCATAATGTAGAGAAGCTGTCATTTCAGAAAAAGGAGTCTTAATAGTACAAATGGGGACTTTCACTACTAAACATTCAAACCTCTGAGATGTGTAATAAGTGCAGAAAAAATGGAAGCTGCCTGATCACACTATAGGGGCTTTCATACTCTTGGCTCTTTATTTTAGCCTAATAAGTGAAGTCTAATAATAACATTTGAGTCGTTCATTTTCACTTACAAAGACACTGCACTAGTATACATAACAAATACTGCACGCAATTGTATTAGGTAAAAGGCCTAATTAAGGTTTCACTGGTGGCATGCTAGCGCTTTTGTCATTTGTGCTATGATGGCAAATCTTTGGACATATGCGTTGGAGAGTCTAATCAAAAGCAAAGAGCCACATGCTGACCTCAGCAAACACACAATTCTCATACAGTCCCAGGAAACTGGTTTCAAGGGTTGTGTGTCTGAACACTGCCAGAGATGTGAGCATTTGTAGCTTCAAGCTGAAAACACTGAAGAAGGCCAGAACAAATGTCACAGTCATTTAAAACCATCTGCTAAGTGCTTCACTAAAAACAGTCAGGAGTCCAGGGCCAGGCAAACACCATTTGGTAACATAGTTTCAATTACTAAAGTAATGTGTTTTTGTTTTTCTCGCAGTGTCTGCAGCTGTCTGTGCTATTCACATGAGCAGAATTAATTAAACGACATGACAAGAAAGCAGAGTGTGAATGTGTCTCTCAGACAGGATATGTCGCTGTGTAACGAGGATTCCCATTAAGATCCTGTGAGCTTTCCAGTCCCCACATGTGCAGGTATTGAGCTTTGTATCTTTATTAAAGAAAACAACTGGAAATGCTATTCTGTACATGTAAAAATGATAAAACAATGACACCGTGTGAGCATGTCCCAGCAGGGTCCTGGTCACAATGTGTGAATGCATACGTTATGTACGCAGCTATCCGTCACCGAGTGTCTCTCTATGGAGCATCTTCATCAAAAAACTGTTTGATATTGGCACAAAGACAGAGATGTTACATGCTTGTGGTTATGTTGTTTCTAGCATGACTCCGCTGCAGTTTACCTGGAAACAGACTAAATTTGGTTCCTGACAATAGTTCAAAGTGGCACAAAGGTCCCTTAACCATTGCAAATCCTCGCACTGGAGTAAAGCAGCGTTTGCGTGGTACCACACACTCAGCAGTACATACAAATAACTGGTGCTGTATCCACGTAAGAAAACATTATCAGTGTCATTTACTTAACTCTCATGGCTCTGTGATGTGGTCGAAGCTTAATCATGGATTCTCAAAGGGGGATTTATCATGAAGAAATCTGCTGAATATTCATTCGTTTCAGGTCGTTTTAATTCGATGCACTCACATTAGACAAAGTGGACTCGGTAGGATCTCATTTCCTATTCAAATACACTGAACTTGTCCAGGTTGCGCGCTGCCTCTTGCCAACTGCAAGCTGCGATCGGCTCCCAACAACAGATGTGAGCAGTCTATTCACCTCCGCTTTCCCATTATATTGTGTTCACTACAGTCCCAGGCCTGAGTTGTCAGCATGTCCTGGCATGTCCCACTTTTGCTATTTACCCAGCCCCCTCCTTTTCCTGGGACAGAAGCCTCTCATCCTGCCGCTAGAGCGCACCTCCGTCTATCGAAACCAGCCTTTTCCCAAATTCCCCCACTGCCTTTTTGCCTTTAGCTGTCTCTCTCTTTTTCACACACCGGCACACACAACCACTACCAACCCCCATGCATCTCATCATAAAAGCTCCGGGCCCCCTGCGCTCCCTCCACCTCCCCCTGGCATTTGGTGCAAACAATGCTGACACAGCCCCCACCCTAATTGCTCCACATGTTCCACATGGCCCCACATGTTTTGTTTCTTCTCCTACAACAAGCTAGTACAAAAACTTCAACACTAGCTAGGACTTCAATTTGATTTGCTCTGCCAGCACCCAGTCTCCACACAAAGGAATGCGCTCGCATGTATTCTTCTGAGTCATGATTAACCCTCAATTAGTTGCCCCGAGGATATACTGAGATGTGTGGCTGCTCTGTGAATGTACAGCCCAATAAACAGCATTCTGCTGGCTGGCCCATAACGACTGACCAACCGTCTTAATTTGCCATGGTAACGGGTTCTTTTCAGGCTGTGGATTTTGCTCTATAGTTATATGTTCCGTTCTCAGTATTGAAATGAACCTGTCATTTGTTATGGAATCTGATTGATCATTGAAAGCATTACAAAGAAAAGCAGGAATATTAGCACAAGAAGAAAAGCGGTGCAGACTTGGGCCTGACATTAAAGTGTAAGCGACTGAGCTCAGTGTTTAATGTGGTTAATAAATGTCTGTCTGTCTGTAAATGGGACTAATGAACAACATTTAATAACTCAGCTTTGGTGGAAATCAGCCACTTCTTTCCAGACACAAAGACTTTGTACCAGACACCAGTTCCAACCTAGTCATTCAGCAGCTTTGAACCACGTGCTGCAAGTAGCAATTCCACATCTACGGCAAACTGTTTAGACGGAGGAGCTCGGCGTTTGCATGGGAACTTTTTTCTGACCACGTTAGGCTTCACACATTCAAGGGGTAAACAACTAAACTGTTCAACTGTGTAATTTTCCTCAAAAATGAGCCTTTTCTGTTCAACGGCATCAGGTTTCAGGAAATACAACCTCTCCTTATTCCCCACTTTTATCCCTTTAATTTACCCTTAGCTCTGTAATGTAATTAGTGCAGTACAATGTACAATCCCAGTATGAAATACAACACTGCTCTGGCACCAGATGTACCAGCATTAACCGTCACCCAGTGATCACTGAGTTGTGTAACTTCTAACAATAATTAAAAGGCATCCAATCTGCTCCCTGTCAGTACCGGAAACATAATTAAAACGCCTATTATCAACCACAAATTCTGTAGTGAGAGAGGGAGGGAAGCATCAGGAGAGAACAGAGCCGAGCTCAATTAAAACCCACAAGTTTAGACACTGGCCTATTGGTCTGACAGCAGCTTCCTGTCCCAGCTTGCTCCATCCACGAGACGGAACAGTGGGAAAGAACAAAGGAACAGTCACCAGGATCTCCTGAACACCTCCCACCTCTCCTTCCTAACCCATCCGGAAATCAGTACGAGGAGGAATCATTCCGCGAGGACTCTTCTTGGACACACAAGAAGTCTTGTTTTCGTTGGTAACATGTGGCACTCAGCCAGAAAGTCTCACTTTTTCATTGGTTCTGAACTGAAAAAGTTGACCTTTTAAATTTCTGACATCATCAGATATCAGGTTACTGATTCATTTTCACTTAAATAAACAGGGCTCACACTGACTTGTGTCTTTGGCAAATCAGTCAAAGTTAAGTGCTTACCTCAAGAATGTGCTCGTCTTGCTGCTCCCTGTCCAGTTTCCTTGAAGTAGTTGTAACCAAACCTTTTGTAGACAAAAAAACAAACAAACAAAACTTAATTAAACAGACATAGAATTATTTAGATTTATATAAATCATATATATATTTATCATACATGCTCTACTGCTCTAGTTGGACGTTTTATATTAGAGGAATGTCTAAATGTCTAAATCTGAAGCAGTGAAAAGATAAAAGATATGTGTTGAGGTCACTGGGTGAGTGCAAAAGGAAAAAAGATTGATTAATACAACTCAAAACCAAGCCTCCCACTCACAGTTGGGTGACATATACTGAACCATGTTAGTTATCACATCAGTCACCCATGAGTTAAGAGTCTGTGTGTGGAGGAGGGCTCTGCCTGTGGATCCTCTCTGTTTTTTGGTCAGCTACGCTGCCAGACAGTCCACCACACTGCCTCACATATGTGAAATATCGCAAGGGTCTGCAAATTGTGCCCAAACAGCAGCGTAGCCTTGACGCCCTGCTTTGAGTTCTCCCACAAGCTGAATAAATAGACAGCTAGTTAGGCTTTGCCTCAGTCTTGAGCACTTTTTGAAATAGAGAAAAAGTGAACTTCAGAAAGAATCCTTCTGCTACTTCAAGTATTTCAAGGGTCTTTTGAGCTCAAACGCTCATTTTAAGAGGATGGGTTGATGTTATGTGACATCAGTAACACAGAGGGAACCCTTGTTACTTTTACAAAAGTTAAAAAAATAAGCATGAGATCCTGGCTGATCCCATTTTGAATCAAATCCCAAACAAGAGGAGAAGAGGGGTGAGGACATTGCTTCATTTTAAGCAGTTTTCTCTTTTCACTCCAGATGTAATTGCAACTTTGCAGAGACACTGAGTGTAGAGTAGACATGCCAGCTTCAACCGCACCAGAGCCGTCTGCTTGCCACACTGCGCCTGATTAACATAAAGCAAAGGATTTCCGAAACCCAAACCCATCAATGGCGCATATGCCTGTAACGAGAATAGCTGGCCACAACTTACTGGTCCTGAAATAGCCCTCCCTCAGCACTGCAATTGAGGCACATAAGCGAGGCGCTTTTGCTCCCCTTTTTTTTTTATCCTCGCCCACTTGGGCTTTATTTAATCTTCACAGTGAGCTGAGATATAAGCCTACTGGTATTTGATGAGAAAACTTAAAACACCAAACATTCCCTATACGTAAGACTCACCCTCTGCTTACGTACCGTGGTGACCTATACAACGACGTGCAACAAATTTAAATCTTAGTTTTACATGAACATAAAACAGGAAGAACAGACGTCCTTAAATGTGAATGAGAAATCTGAACGAGCGCCACTGTAACACACAACTCCTCACCGAGCAGAAAAAGGCGCTTCAACACTGACAACGCAGGAAAAGTTCGGCAAATTTATGCCACCTGCAGGAATTACTACCTCCTCGTTGTATGGTGTCTGCACAAAAGTCAGCATGAGTTACATGAGGTAGGAAGCTGTAGATTATTACCTTCAAAGCTAATAGTTCTGCAGTGCCACATCAAAACAGACCATGCTGACTAATTATTCAGCAGGACTGGAGCTGATGGATGACATCGTTTTTAATGTTTGTAAGCTCCGCTGTGTGTACGTTAGGTAACTCTGTCCCTCTATGCCTCTATATTTTCAAGGTTGTGTAACAGATACGCTACTTATACTGTGAACACCATACTCTCAGTGCAGATGCAGCGCAGCCAACAAACAAAACCAGCAAAAACAAAAGACCTTGTCCACTCCGGAGAATAGAAATTTGGTTTTAGTTCTACTCTACAGAAAAAAAGTCCCATTTTTGCAATCAGAATTTACACCTTGTTCTCAAATTAACATTACAGCTAACTTAGCTAAAGGATGGTTGGGAAAAAGTGGCAAAATGAGCTAGAATGAGTTCCAGAGAGAGAGAGAGAGAGAGAGAGAGAGAGAGAGAGAGAGAGAGAGAGAGAGGACGGGTAAGAAAACAAGCAAAGCTACCAGTTATTGAAAGGTCATTAGGTCCTTATTTAACTGTGACAGCTAAAGTTGTCAGCCACCCTCCACTGGTGAGCACACTTACTTTTTCAGTGACACAGTCAGGAAGGGTTTGGAAAGGTCTCCTTTCACGTGGGACGGCGACCGTCTCGCAACATTCTGAACACACATGTCAAACGCAGACAAGCCCGCGACACCATGAGCAGCTGCTTTTTACCTCTTCAGTTTATCTCAGGTCCCTGTTTCCAACAACATAAAGTGGGATCAGCTGCGGTAATGACCATTCTACGTCTACACTTCATTAGTGTATGCTAAAACCCAGTCGGACCTCCACCAACAGATTTATGACTTTTTGCAGTAATTGAACTTCTGAGAAAGTTGCAGACCATATTTCTGTTGATAAACTCACTAATTATTTGAGCTCTATAATAGTCGGCCAAGCGGTTTTGGAGCGTGGCTCTTTGGCAAACCGGTTTGAACCACAAGCTCCATTTTAGCGCTCTCTCTCTGTCTCTCTCACATTTTCACAAGTTAATTTTAGAATTTTGACAGAGCATGAAACCAACATCCGCTTCAAGATGTGGCGACGTCTGAGAGAAGAATCCAACATCTGAAATGCAAAAACTACATTGCATCTGCCGTGGATAGGCTATTTTGATGCGTGTAGTGTTGTGGATGAAACAACTTTTGTCTTTCTGTGGCACGCTGCCAGCTTGCTGCCAGACCTCTGACCACGGGACTTGCTTCCCACTCTAAATATCCAACTACTGATATCGTTTTCAGAAAATAATTCTCAACAACTTGTTTCCCAAAAGACTCAACTTAAAAAAAATAAAATCTGAATATATTTTAGGTCATTCCGCAAAGCTACACACTCTCACAAAGGAATGGTTCATTTATGCAGGTCTTTCCAGGCACTAGCGCTTCAGTCAATAAAGATTCCTACTTCTATATCTCTACCTACACGCTAAGAAGCTGTAAAATCATTGGTTGGTTGGCCAGAGCAAAGAAGTCTGCACTTCAAACCACATGCTTTGTCACAACACACACACACACACACACACACAAAAAAGCCATCCTCAGGCGTGGGCTGTGCTGGGCCGACAGTAATTATAGCCATGCTGTTTTGAGAGGGGGAGAAAAACAACAGCAAAGCAGCAGTGGCGCTCTCAACCATGTCCTTGAGTGCTACAACCACTGCTCCAAAATGGAGGCATGGAGGGAGTTAAAGCGTCCAGGGCATTGTCGGGCTGGTTCTTACCCGGGCATTGCTGCTGTGATTAGCAGTCTTGAGAGTGACACACATATTTATGTGACACACATTTAGCTGTGATTCCAGACAAATAGGAATGTGCCGGGTGTTCGCAGTGGCCAGATTTGTGCAGTTTAAAATTCTTTCACAGTAAATATACACAGCAAGAAAGGAAGTTAAGAAATGTTCTTAACGTGAAACCCGAAGTGCAAATTATGACACCCGTGTCTGTCAATGGAGCCTGAAACAACGCTTTCCTAATTTCACTGCTCATGATGCTAATCATACTCTTAAATGCAAACTATAGGACGTCGACCTCCAAAGCCTTTTGTGGGAGTATCTGTTTTCAACCTGTGGGAGTTGAAGAAAGGACAGGGTGAAGCTGTTTGAGTCTCTGAAATGCTTTTGAACAACTGGTGACTGTTCCATTTTACTGCGAAGGACAAGCAATTCCTGGCATGCCTTTTAAAAGAGTATGCAGAAGACCAAATATGCTGCCCTACGTTCTGTCACACAAAATGCAAAACGTAGAGGCTCTACATGTTCATACTAACACATTCACACGGTCTTTGGTAAAATGAGTAAAATGCATTTTGGGGAGACGCATTGTTTACGTTGCGATTCAGATTTCTCAGCAGCTCACAGCTGCAGTGCTTATCGGTAATCTGAAAAGACATCATGACATCAAAGACGTGGCTCTATAGGGGATTCAGGTTCCTGTGTGCTTGTGAAAGTGAATGTTATGTGGAGCAGAGTAAATGAATGGGGCCTTTGGAAGGTGTGAAGTAACTGAGGCATCATAGAGTTTAATAGTCATTTTGACCTATGTTGATTCTAACAGCTAAGAAAAGGCGTTACAGAAATGAATTATAGATACATTAAGCCACTAACTTTAAGCCCTCTGCTCCACCGAGTAGTGCTAGAGTGGTCTCTAATCTGTACCAGAAACTGAGCACACTGACGTCAAATACTTGGTTGCATGCATTGAGCAAATCAGTGCATCTTTTAGTGACAATTAGTATATTCAGCTTTAACAGCCTGCTACCCAATATAAATCAGGACAACAAAACAACAAACACATTTGCACCATAAATAGTCTTTTCCTTTTTTTCCCAAGGTATTTTCACAATTAATGTCTTGGAACAGTTTCTCATTAACCTGTGAGTAGCAGCATTTCATGTGGAAAACATTCAAATTAAAACACTGCACACTTTGTGGAGATTCACGAACAGAATTTGTTCTGTAAATGAGATTTTGTTTATCTCTCCATATGTCCTTATAGTGACAGTTATAGCCATTTATTCCTGTTGCAGATTGGTCAATGTGGGGAATATAAAATCCACTTTCAACTGGAAAAGGTTTCAACTTAAACCAATGAATCACCGCTCTACTGTGGTAATAGGTAAATAAATGTTTCCCTATCCCTTCTCTGGGGAAAGTTATCAAAAACTATTTTGGAATACATTTTCTTCAGTGCAATCTTCATACTGTGGGTATAAGTTAAGGTACAATAAAAAAAACCCAGACACCCATACGACCAAGATGTGGGAAGATGTGGCCTTCTTTACTGTAAAAATCATAGCATCTCGCAGATGTCCCAGGTTTGATTGATTTCACAGATACTGTGGTTAAAATATCAGCCAGCTAAGCCTCCATGAATACTTTTTGAAGTTTTAACAGGAAAATCAGCCTTTTTTTTCATTGCCACATTTTCTACTTATACTCTCTTTTGAAAACTGTGACAATTGTTTGGCCCCCGAATCACCGGAAACATCAGGAAGTTGTTGGAAGTATCCATTTCCTATCTCACTTCCCCTGATAGCTTTTGGTAAACCACTGATAACACCAGTGTGTGTGTTTTCTCTTCCAGAGAAGGCGTAACTGAAAGTTGATATGAGCACCATGAAAAGTGAATGATTCGCAGCTGCAAATCCCAGTGGCTGTTTTTCCGTACCTTTTCATTCAACTCCAGCGATGACAAATGTGCATTAATCCTTTCAAAGGTATCCAAGCTTTCCAAAGCCTTGCCCATGGTATTCCTTTTCAGTTGATAACATTGACCTGCTGTCTAAAGGCTTCAAAAAAGGATACACTAAAACTGCACACTGGAAGAATTTACTTAACTTTATTTATTGGGTTCAACTAATGGAAAGATAGATGTCATTCAAAGTCAAAGTCATGCGTCGAAGGCATGCTCCCGTCACCTGTAACTACAACACTCCTTTCTCTCCTTTATATGGCACCATTGCATGACATTGACTTCGTATCTTGTCTCTTCCATTGCTGTTCTTCCTCTCAGCCTCTCATTTCTCTGCAGCTATCTCTGCTGTATGTTTCAAGTGTGCAGTTTCTGATCCTACCAAGCTGCCCCATGTTTGTCTGTTGCTTGTTCTCTTGTCTCTCTACTTTCCACTCACCATACACTGTTATGGCAGATGGCAGCTTTCCCTGACCCTGGTTCTGCTTCTGTAGGTCTCCTCTGTTAAAAGGAGTTTTTCCCCATCCACTATCACCTAGTTCTTATTCAACGAGCATATGTTGGGTTTCCTATATAATTTTACATGGTTGTATATGTATGATCTTAATTTATCTGTGTCAAGGCATTAAGCATACAATGTAAACTGCCTTAACGTGACTGTTGTTCTAATGTGACCATATAACCATGAAGACTAAAGCGACATTCAGGCATTCCAAGCTGAAATATCACAAGTCAACACAGAATAATGATAATGTGCTGAAAAAGTCTGTAGATAACACTTAGCCAATTATAGACGCTTTAGAAAGTAGTAAGACACACAGAAGGGTCGAACAGGTGCAACAGGCAGTAGAGTAATGAGCACTGAGCAAGATAAGAGAGCGATCGCAGTGATCTTTGCTCCATCTCGCTCTCTTTGGCTAACATGTGAAAAACTACCTGTGTGTGTGTGTGTGTGTGTGTGTGTGTTGTCGAATTGTTCTGACTACATGTTCTTCTTGGCTTCCCTTTTCCGACACATGCATGTTGTGGCATAAGAGCTCCACTCAAAGTCCACTGTGTCAGAGCCATAGAAACATTTGAGAGAACAGGCTGATTCATTGGGTAATGAGCACAGTTCTCTCCCACAGAAAAGCTGGGCAAGCCATGTCAACAACATCAGATGAACTAGCTAAGAGTGCCGACAACACCTTTATAAAGACAAAATGAAGCTAGATGTCTAGTGGGTTGGCTCTTTAGGGCTGTCAAATCATTCTTATTCTACCGTACACCTTACTTTTTATAAAACAACTGAGTGATATCTTATACATTCGATTATGTCTCAAATTCAAAGTTGTATTGTATTGTACAACAGCAATTATCCATCGCCAACAAATCAAAGCAGGAGAGAGTGGTCATATCTGTGGGTGGGATGGGATCTGTATCACCAGACAACCAAGCATTGGTTTATCTTTTCAAATTTTAGACCCAACAGCAGTATTTGAGTTTACTGATCTCACACTGATTTAGAACACATAACTTATATCCAGCAGTCTGGCACAACCCCCCCCCCATACAGCTCTACCTGTTTTCTTTCTCTCTTTTTCAATCTCAACAAAGGCAATGCTATATCAAGCTGTTAAGTTCTGAGCACTCTGATGTTGGGACGGCTATGGTGTCTGAGAGAGAGGAGAGTTGGCCTTAGACTGTAATGACAGATAAAGTAAGCGAATGGCCAAATGAGTGGGACTTATTCCATTGGCACAAATTAAATAGGTCTTTTGTCTTTGCCTGAGCCAATGTGGGACTGAGAGCATAACAGGTAACCAACACCACCAAGCGAAGCCTTCTTATGTGTTTGAACAGGCTTAACAGGCTGATTTGAAAACTGCACAAGGCTGTAGCTCATGATAGAAGGCTAGTTAGTTAAATTGGATCACATGCCTATTAAGTTCCAAAATCCACACACAAAACACAGGCCTTAACGTCTTTTCCTTGTTCCCTCCCCTTTGCGGAGCTTTGTTGATATGCCAAGACAGGGCCTATGCTTCCAATGCAATTTTAGAACATGTAATTACAGAGACTTCAGTGTTGTAAATTTAAACATTTTCTTAAACCTGTAATACGTGGTGAGAATGTCATATTGAGTTGATACTAAGCAGAGATATCAGGCTCATTTTGAAGCCGTCTTAGTCACTACGGTTGTAAATAAATAAAATATATTTCGTATAACCCTTAATTCTTCCAGAAAAAAAAAGACTAGTGATACATGTTGCTGCCATTTTTAGTGGCACTGTGCGTAAATCACTGTCTGCTCTAATAGTCAGTCCCACTTGGCTCCCTGTTTTCTCTTGTTTTCTGACTCCACCTATCTCTCTCATGTCTACTCACTGCTGCAAACTACAAAAACAAAAAAGAAGCAGCAGTAGCAATGATTCAATGAAGTTTCCGTTGTCCAAATCCCTCTTTGTTAAATCTGACTCAAGGGGCTCCACTGATGAAAGTGTAAAAATGCTTGGTTATGCATGAATGGGTTTTATTCTTGTGCTTCTGTGTCCACAATACAAACATTTTTTTCATACAGCTCTTTTGACACGCATGAAGAAGAACCATGTAATGATTTGGTCGTTTCTACTCGAAAGATGTTCTACACACAGTGGCCTTCATTATAAACTTAGTAAATACTTGGGAATCCTGGGAGTCGGAAATGTTTCCTTAATATATGTGGAGTTAAAAGACTTTATTGAACTGCTGAAAAACTAATGCACCGTAGGTCTACAACAAACCAGAACATTTAGTAGGACCTTAGCCTGAATCAATGATTATTTTAAGAAGAAAATAATGAAAACGGAACATCTTCAGTGGGAAACGAGATACATATACCGAGTTACGGCAAAATAAAATACCAAAAAGCAATGCCTTTCAGTTCATGATAAACTATTTCAGGGTATACAACATTCCTTTCCAGCTATGGTCTAATATTATTGCAGGTTACTTGTCCATAGAAGGGCAAAAAAACTGCATACAAATGACTCGTAAGATCAAGGTCTGGCTATGTTGTTCAAACAGCATTGTGTATGTATGCTCCGTTGGAAGATAAATATTCCATTTCCCAGTGCTTTTCTTTTTCAGCATCCCAGACTTCTTATCAGTATACGTAAGCTGATCTTGTCATGTGTGCAGGCAATACACCAACCGCATGTGTTTGCATACCTAAGATTTCCCCTTTCGTTTCTTTTTGCTTTCTTTTCCTGTCTGCTGGGGAGTGCCCAACATTACTCTACGGCTTGTTTGGGAGGCATGCTACATGATGAATCCTTATTTGGTCAGAAAATTCACATTGCTACTTCCAACAAAAATAACTTGACTTTGTTGATGTGACTACCTTAGGAAACAGGACCACACACACACACACACACACACACACATCAGTGAGGACAAATTGGAGCAACTGCTCCACTACCCATTCTTCACTTCAGTTTAATGAGCACTTACATTCAAAGCGATACGATACATGCACATAAGCTAGGTAAGAAAGGAAAACAAATACAGTAATTGGCACTTTGAGAAACAGTTTCTCTTACTGTGATGTATGCTCTTTAAAATAGAAGTCCTTTATTTTCACATTAACTAATGTAATTGATTAACTTCATTTTAGGTAATGAGTATTCAATTTGGCACTTTATACTCACATTCTGAGTAAAGTGTTTAACAAAAATAAGTTTAATGTCTTTTGTTCCACTAAACATAGACAGATAATTGCACCATTCCCAGAGAAACATATGAAAACACACTTCAGAGTGTTTGATTGGGAAAACCCCAGTAGGGGGTAACTTGGGTGAAAATGTACTTTTCTCTGCTCTTTCTTTACACACGGCAGGAAAAAAGAACGCCACAGAAGCTCAATGTTTGTCACGCATACAGTTTGTGTGTCTGTAGATGAGGAAAATGGACTTGGTTATATGTTGGAATATTTCCATCGATGTAATGTGATTTATTGTAAGCCTAAGATAAGCTAGCAGAAACCAGATAAGCCAGCAGAACATTCAAAGTTTGCATTGCTATAATATACAATCTGAGCTCATGACCCAATGGAGGTACTCCCTGATGTAAAGATACCGTTCATAATGACAAGAAATGCAATGCAAAGAATCTTACCTGTTATGGTGTTGATGGCGAAGAAACCCTGGGGATTGCCGCTGGTGATCCTGTAGGTAAGGCTATTGCTGCCTTTGTCATCGGGATCGATGGCGTTCATCTGAATGATTGACACATCTTTTGGGGAGTTCTCCATGACTGAGGGATAGTAGACCGGTTCTGACGTTTGTGGCGCATTGTCGTTGACGTCCTGTACCTCGATGTAGACCTCTACGAAAGCAGACAGCGGCACCACGCCGCGATCCATGGCATAGACTGAGAGCCAGTAGTGAGGCGTCGTCTCATGATCCAGCAGTTCTTGTGTTCGAATAACACCTAAGAGATGAGAGAGACATAAGCGTGCTCTTAAGTCTGCATCATGTCAGTGAACATTTTTCTGTGCAACACAATCTGTGAATCTGACATCGTTGCCTGCACTCAGTGATCTCTTCAATCAATTTCTGGCGATGAAGAGAACTGATGCTCCAACACTAGCTGCCCCAACAGAGGTAGAGGTCGGCTGACTGAAACATGTCAAGGTGGTATATTACCAACAACCAGTCAGTCCGCTCCTGTTTACATTCACTGGCAGAGACTTTTTTTACTGCCATGTGGGGGCTGGAGCCTTCAGCTGAGCAAACAAAAGAGCTTTCAGAGACATGTGAGTTTTCTAAGTGGAGAATGGTTAGAAGCAAGAGTGGAGGATTAGAACTGTTGTGCAATCTAAACAACAAGGAGAAACTAGATAATGTGGGTCAGATTAAGGAGGGAGAATCATTCTGCATTAGGACAAATGTTCTTGTGACACATCTGTCTACACACATGTTCAAACGGGTGAAACAGTCTAGGCGGTGTGAGTGTACTTGCTGTCCTTTTTGAGGAAAAGCTCTCATTTAGTGCCTTTCATCTCCCCCAGATCCCACCAGGTGCTCAGTAGAGGTGGGAATCACCAGAGACCCCATGATACGATGTTATCAAAAAACTCAACTCTACTACGATGTCATGTGATTCATGTTGCATGCTTTTTCTAACTATGCCCATATAGGTGAACTTTGTTAAAGTACATTTAATCTAATAAAAAAGTCTATCACTTCAGTCATTTTATGGCTAAAAAACTGTCTGTATTACTGTATTTGTTTTTTAAATTTGTATGCAAAACATTTATATTTTGTGTCCCAGTATCACCAGCCCCGCCCCACCCCTAGTGCTCAGTAGGTGGACTGACACTGTAGAAAAGAAATAACTGTCAAAATAAATATTTTAGCTACTGTATTTACTGTAGTTGTGCTGTGGTGAGAGTTAAAGACTGTAATCACACAGGTAATGAACTTAAAACACATTTTTTCAAGTGGGGAAATCAAATTCTAAACATTTCTGAAGGACGTGGATAATACAACACGTAAATATAAATATATAAAGTTGATTTTTGTTTTCTCACCAAAGTTAACTACAGTGTACGAGAAGCAGGCACAAAACAAAAGGCAGGGTCTACAGAAGGTAAGAAGAACAATCAGGAAATAAGTAAGGAGCTGCCAATAAGTGGCAACGCTGTGTTATGTGGATAACTTCCACATAATTTGAACCAGCACAAACTAAGGGCAGTGAAGGGCAACGTAAACAAAAAACTATCTTCCAGATCATTTAAACACTGACAACCTTTATAATAACAGCCATTTCCATGTCAGCGTAATGTACCACCCCTGCATAACCTTGATAGCTAAAACAGAAATCTATGGCTATATGCGATTTTATTATATGAAACAAAGTGAATCGTGGTATAAACACATCAATTTCATTACCACGTTTGGTTATTGTCTATTTTCTACACCGAGTCTTAATCTACAACACGCTTCAAATTACTGCAGGTCCAGATAAGGCGTCTCCACAAAACTACATACATAAGGACACACTCCAAAGGGTCAAACATTTTACACATCTTCTCTGCTGCTGCCTTTTTTCACTCACTGTCACCTGATAACCGCAAAGGAGTGTAACTGAGAGCAGCCAGACCTCTTGCCTTGGGTGAGGAATGATTTCTCAGGAAAGAGATAACACTGCAAATGACTTGTCACAAAATTCTCAAATTTAACACGGGAGGGGAGTTTGGGGCTACAGCTCATTTATTCTTTCGTCTTGCTTTACTTAAGCATCCCTACATTTTGGGCCTGGGATCTTCTCTTGTCATTGGTCATTATTACAGCTCTTTCACCTTACCTTGAGGCATGTAATATGGCTAGTTAGACAAGGAAGCATAGGTGGCTGCCCAATGTCTCCTACAGCCAACAAAAGTACAACGGCAAAAACAACACAGGCTAGTGCAAATTAGATGCTGATGCATCTATCTATGCATGATCTTATTCTTTGCTAATGCAAACAATACGATTTTAAAACATAGCATAATGGTTTGACCAAAACTTTTCAGAATTTTGACTAATTTATAACCATACTGAAGCTGACACCTTGAGCAGATAAGAGAGATCTATACTGGAAGAAAACATGCATGAAATGGCAAGGGTTTCATTAAAAATGCAAATGATTGTGTGGGATCCACTGAGCAGAAACACTGGAGGATAAGAGGATAAATGTTTGGAATGAATGGAAAGGTGAAGACGGTTGGAGAGGTTGGTGCAGGGAAAAGCTGGCTGCACAAGCACATGTACTAATAAGACCAAAGAATGTTCCTGCCGAGAAGATGCCCGTGCTCAAGTGCTGAGCTGTATGACACCAGCGGTACCAGCGGTCGTGCTTTTTGTTTACAGGTCTTCACCTTCAACACACAGAAAATCAAAACATATCTGCAGTGGCCTTTGGGTAAATAGTCAGAACAAAGAATGTAGCTGCCACACCCACTCCATATACCTAGGCTGCTCAGTAAGGCAGAAGCAAAACCTGCCCTTAAGCCACAGGAAAAAAAAAACACAGATCATGCAACAGACTCTGCCAGATTTGCTTTCCGCTTTTTTTTTCCCTTGCTCTTTTCTTCTCTCTCCAGCTTTGTTCTTCAACGTTACTTGAGCACTGTGGCAGTGTGGTGGAATTTAGAGACAGCCAACATATTTAGAAGACCAGCAGGTATTTCACATAAATATGTACTTGAATCAATGTCCTGTACAGATACAATAAACAGTGATTTAATAATTGCCACAATCTGAGGAAGACTGCAGCTGATCACTGCGTGCCACAATCTGACCAGTAAAAACAAAATATAGTTCTAATATGGTACATTGCAAAAACAAGAATAAGACAACATTCAGTTAGTCTTGTGCTGTTTTTCACCTTTCTGAACTCACTATGGAAACCATTAACCACAAGAGTTGATTACTTGGTGCCAGTTCCACACTGTTTCAGCCCATCAGAATTCCCTTGTTCACCGTGCAGCTGAAAGGTTGGGGCCTGGCTTTGAACTACCTGTGTTAATTCTGCTCACCCCTTCCTCACATTCCTCATCCTTCTCAGGCCTTTAGCTCATATGCTTACAAAAAACTTTCCCAGTGACCCCCCCCCCCCCTTCTCTTTCCACAGCCCTGGCAAAATGCTTCAAATTCCACTAACACATTGTAGGGCCTAGTGTAACAGAAGGAATCCTAAACTAGGCTTTCTGTTACCCAGCAACCTAATACCACATCATGTCTAAGTTCCCAGACATCTGAAGCCAAGATTCATCCTTTAACAATATTACCATATTGGTATCAATGTCTGAAACCTTTTAAACGTTTAAAAATATGTTGTATTGCTGTGAGGTGCAATGATGAGGTGGACATTTATTCAAAGACAAAAACATTTAAGGATTAAACTATACATTTTATGTCAGAGATACATGCTAACCCAGGTAACACTGCTATTACATTTACTAAAATCCTTGGAATAAAGTTATCTTGTAATTTTTGTGAAATGTATTTATTATTATCAATGAAGCAACGTTTTGCCAAATGTTGTGTCAGCTGGAAACTAACAGCAACTGGCAAAAATATTTAATACAAATATCTATGTAGAACAATGTTCCTTTTTGTGTTAACATGTGCCAGACTTCTAAACAGATTCCTTATAAGTAAACTAACTTGAAGTTACCTGGTGCAACTAAAGATTATTATATCAATGCATTTCCATTCCTTGTCATCAAAGCTGGAAATCTGAGTTTAAATAATTTGTAGTGGTCATGGTCAGGGTTCTACAGTAAGCACGTCTTCGTACTGCTGTCTATTATCTGTTGAGTACTGTACACAGTGTACTGCTATGGCCAGGCTCACATTAAATTCTGTGATTTGTTTGAAAGGTGAACAGAGGAATCACACAGTGGTACAGGTCTCAGAGAAAACATAACAATGATCCAATATCCCGCAAAAACCACGTCTACCTTATCTCCCTCAATATCCCAGACAAACAATTACAAGCTTCTGAGCTAGTGACCCATTTACACTGCATGCATCACTGTGTATGCTGTCAGTGCTGGCAGGAAAATGGCTGTCAACATCTGGCTTAAGGGAAAATGGTACTTACGACAATCACAATCATTTCGCCAGACTAACAACTGAGTAAAGTAACGCCGTGTAATCATATTGCTTGTTTGTTTGAGTGGAATAGAAATCTGTTTTAACATCCAGTACTGATAATGATTGTTTTGCTATAATGAACGACTCACTCCTATAGGAAAACTTATAAAATAATTTACTCGTGCATCGACTATGAGTTAACATTGCAAAGAGACTCTTCTGACACGTCTGCGTTGTATGACTGAATAGGCTGTTCTTTCCCTGTTCTTATTTTTAAATTGCCTACATTCATTCGAGCTGAGATAGCTTTGGGACTTAGACACAATGCCTCCATTGTTAGTGGGAACAGTGTTATTTGAAAGACCCTTGAACAAGCTGCGGCACAACTTGATTCAACATTGCAGTATTATTTTGGAGCGGTTACTCTACCTAGTCTATCTCCCAGTGGCCCTGAAAAAAACTTTCTGTCTGCTCCAGTGTTAACTGTTAGGGAACACAGAGTTCGACTTCATTCATTTCTAATGCTCTTCTAAATATCTCCAGATATGATTGCCAAAGAGGATATTATCTGTAAAGCTCAGACAGATCAGCAAACAAAGTTCCCAGGACAGCATAATGTGAGGAGACATTCACACTCTCCCTCAGATACCATTGCTGTGAATAGGACACAATCCCCTGCTGGCTTCCCACCCATAAAGCCAACCATTGTTCTCCCTTTAATAACCACCACATTCACATTAAAACAGTTGTATTAAAAATAATTGTTTGACCTTTCTGAAAACAAAACATTTTAATATTATATACATCTATGAAAAATGCAGTTTTTACGTGATGATTTCATTTATCAAACCTGTTTGGCCCTCAATGAAAAAAACTTTATTTTGTACTAACTCGGATTATCTTTCTGTAATATTAGAATTTGTATGTTTACAGGACGTGCACCGCCCAATGACAGCACTTCCACAACAACAGTAACATCAAGATCTGAATCATTCAGGTGTGAGAAATACGTTTTCGCACTATAAATGAAAACATGCGAAGAAGTCTGTAATTATGTATGAGATGTAAACATAAAACGTGTGAAAGTATGTACTGCGTGTAAGTGTACCGTGTTTTCAGAAGTAGCCCTTTTATCTCATTCATGCAGTGTGCTGAACGGACATGAGCCAGATCTAAGTCTGGATCCAGAGGAATGGAGAATCCTGGGGCGCACGCCACTGAGCAGATTTCAGAAGAATTAGAAATTATCTTTTCATCCACTATCTAGTTCTCCATCATAAATCTTTGGTATGCTTGGCTTAGCATGCTATGGCTGGAAATAACTTAAAACACCCATGTTAGCCTGATTCTGCCCAGTTCTAACAAAGTGCAGAATCTAGAGTCCAGATTATGTGAGTTTTGGATAGAGCCAACATACTACAGCTGTTCTTCTGTTTGAATGTATTACTTTGTAAAGCAGGGATGTCATTGTCCAACTTTTATGTTTTATATATATATATATATATATATTTGTGCTGGCTTTATAACAATAAAACAGATTTCTGGTTAGGACGGTATACCGTTCTCTGCAAAAAGTATGTTAAAATTGTACAGTAAAATCCAAAGTGCATTTAACCTACTTAAATAAAGATGATACAGTTGGAATTGGGCAAAATAGCTACAAAAATATTGGATGATAAACAGGTAAATGTATTTAAGTGCCCCCACTTCGCTGCACATGGACGTATTTGTGGCTGGAGCTATCAGTTGTCAAGCACCAGGAAGCGTGAAATGGGCTCTAAATGCTTGAAACAGTTGCTGAAATTTGAATAAAAAGATAAAAGCATGTCAGTGTCTCTTATATTGCTGCCATCATTTAGCACGGGGAGCGCCTGGCGAAGATGCTCAGATGTGTCTGGAATATCACGGCAGTTTTCACGTCCTAATTGTATGTCATTTTTTAGCATTGTCATCGTCAGTGTACCTTTGGACTTCTGAACATTCACGAGTACAATAAAAGGCAGCTTTGAAAACTTAAAAGCAGAAATACGTCAACAGCAACAGAAAGCATAGGTCTAATGTGTTAGCATGACAGGAATGAACACACAGTGAAGTATGTCCATTGTACGAGCATTAAGTTTCTTTAAAAAGACTTAATGGACTGAGAGAGGAACATATTTTTAACTAAGAAAAGCCTGTTTTTACATAGCCAGCTAAAATCAACTTTGTCCCGCTGTACATTCCTGGTGCTGTCGCCACAGTAACGGCACTCAAGCAAAGGCTATTTACAATCATGTGCCACTTTGCAGTCCTACTTCTACCTCAAACCTACAGACACTCAGAAGAAAATAACAGACCGAGAGCAACAACTCTCAGTTTTAGCAAAGCACGACTGCTGCCAATAGACCACAATAGACCATAAACAAATACAAGTAAATGCTTCTGATAGTTGTTAAATAAGTGCGGAAAAAGAGGAGAAGTGCTGGCGATTTTGTGAAAATGGAAAACATGCCAACAGGACTTTGTCATTATGCATCAAACAGTTTCATTTGCTTTCACAAAGAACGCTTTCACAGCACAGGCTGCAAACAGCTTCAAGTGAAAGGGCAATGCATATATTATCCAACAAGAAAGGGCAATGCATACATTACACAATCAGGATCTGAGTCTCATCTAGACGGAACACATTTTCAAACCCAGTTTGACCGACTCCATTATCTCTGCAGTCATGGTCTAAAATGCATATTGCACTATATTGATCTAAACACAGACTGGTCAGTAACTCTACACATGGATATACTTTACATTTATGGTACTTAATATACATGAGTGTACCATAACCCTACCTAAGCACTACCCATCACGTCCCCCCCTGATGTCACTCTTCTAGGACTAATATAATCACAGTGTTTGGCTTCATAACTGCAGATTCTTGAGTGCCACCACTTTCTGAATCTGGGGCCTTCACTGTCCTAAATCCTGCAATTCAGAGCCCAGATTTTTTTTACCTAACATTGCTTAATCTTTCAGCATGAAATGAAGCCTTGCAATGCTTTATTTCAAAGTGCTTCCCGTTGAGGTAGCTCTTAACCCTTTGCCTTTAATTTTCCAATATCCCTGCAGTTGTCTGCCGTAGCTTTTCATGATTCCCATCTCGTTCAGTCATCTCAGAATAGAGGAAATGATAAAACAGTTATTCATTGGCAATAAAAAAACACCCTCGCCTTTGTGTCTGCTGATGGTTGCCCGGCATTAGGGCGTGTCATACTGACTGTGAGCCAGGTGTACTTTGAAGGAGTGGAGACTCGCTTAGGTTAATCACGATGAGCATTGTTTTACTGCCAGTCTGTTTCCACTAACTGTAGAAGTTGACAACATATAAAATGAAATGTTTTCTTTAAAGTGTTTTACCAGCATTGCCCTTTATATGTGCATCTCTACTGCCAACATTTAAAATTTCCTCTTTAAATGTAAATGCTTGTTTGGCTACATTGAATTTCTGGGCCTTGCACAAGGAGTTATAATCCTCACAACTGTTTCCACTGCTGACCTACATACAGTATGTAGTGCTCTTTTGGATTATTTCGCATCCATACTGTCAGATGATGTCTTAAGATGTGTCCAGCTCAGGAGTGTGTGCATGTTTTTCAATCACGTTCAGTGCTTTCAGAGCACAAGCTGCAAAGCATTGCTTCAAGGGCAATGGATTAGAAAAAGTCATTCCATCAACTATTTGCCACCATTGCTTCTTCAAATCTGGCATCGTCACTCAACATCTAACATGGAAAACAGCAGTCTGCCATTCGCGACATCCAAGCAAAATGGTGGTTAAACAAAGAAAAACTCTGGCTATCACAAACTCCATCTTGTTTTGTTTCTGCCAAGGCTGGAAGCTGGGTATCGGTCCCTGGCTCTACCGGCGGTGCCTGCCAGACGCCACCGCTGGCTGGTGACACACACACGCTCAGAGGCAGTAAGACATCTAACACTGTGTGTGTGTGTGTGTGTGTGTGTTGATTCCGTGCTGCCCTAAATGTCGTTTTGATAACTGGAAGCTAATGAAGTTGTCATAGTCTTCTTTTCTAAAGTGAAGCCAAACTTTTGAACATTTGCCATGCTGCATTTCTCACACACTGTTACAGCGTGTAACATTAGGCATGCACGCTAGCTCTAACAGTGGACATCTGATAAGTAGAAGGAAAACTGAGCTTCAGCTCTGGGTATCCAGCACTTTACATTTTAAGTTGGCCTAGTCACTTTTAAGTCTTCGTATTTCAAAGTTCATTTTGATTCAGTCCTCTTGGTCTCCATCATGAGAAGGGACCCAGAAACGAGTCTTGAGAGCAGCACGTTTAAATTAAGATGGCACTGAGCCAGTGACCACAGAGCTTTTAATAACACGGAGAATGTCTGCACAAACAGTGGACACCATGGACTCCTGAGCCGTCAGAAAGGACAGAAAAGAAACCATATCTGGACAGAAAAATGGCTTGCGTACTGAAAATGAACGTGACCACGAAGATAGAAGAGAATAAGAAAGAAACTACAATATTGATAAAGACCATGCCACTGACAACTCTTAACAAACATGTGAAACAGTTACAAGCTTCCAGTACAAGTAAAACAGGAACAAACTTGACTGGCCCTCTCTCAGCTGAAGGTGTGTGTGGCTCCTGGCATTTTTCCTCACACCACTTCTTCATTTGTTTTCCACTTTTAAACTATTTTAAAACACCATGGTTAAGATTCACAACATGCAGCTGCAGCACTGGATATATGGCGGGGCGTGCACCAGCGCTTATATTTTCCTTTTAGAATCATAGTATCCTAAATGTATGTGGTGGCTGAACAAACCACACCCTTCATCCAGGGAAATCATAGGAGGGGCATCACACCTTGGCTGTATTTAGTTGTCTACTGACCTCAGATGTAATCCGTAATAACAGGACCCAACCCAGGACAATCCTATCATTGCACCTCCTGATAATCACTTAATATAGGCCCTTCGGATTAAGAAGATCAGACCAGGCTCCCTGAATCTGTACCCTCAACAGGATTTCGAGTTAGACGTGCAGTATGAGCCAGTCGCCTGGAAGTGGCTCCGCCAAGACTAATACAGTAGTCTCTTAATTCTCCACTACTCCTTTTAAAATGAGTGGTAAGTAAATTGAGTATGTAAGTAAGAAGAATACATAAGACACAAAACAGTAAAAAAAGGTAATTGAAATTCTATCATCAAAGCATCAGTAACTACACACAGTCAGTAGTTCAAGCCTTTAATATCCCAGCGTGTCTTTTCATAAAACAGAAACTATCACACACACATACCACAGCTGACACACATCCCTTAACAACTGATCCTTCAAAGCGGCTCATCTCCTCGCGCTGACTTTACTGAGGAGCAGAAAGAATGTCCCAACAACAGCTTATTGAATAATTGTATGTATCTGATTCTTAATAAACACCAAGCTTTTACAAAGTTAAAGGCAGCAGCAGACTAATAAATTGTATTTCCAGCCTGTCTACATAGAAACCATTTGCCAAGAGAAATGAATGCATCATGCACTGCATTTCACTGCCTCATTCAGACATTAAATATGTAAAGCGCTTCGAGAAAGTTTAAATAAAATGAGGGCAGCGAGCCACGTCCCAAACATTGAAATCAGGTGATGGATTCTTGGGTAGAAACTCCAGGAATTCCAGACTGCTTATTTCAACCTAATTAAAATCATTATGGCTGAGCCAGTATTAGCATATTTTCTGCCACATTTTTCTCAGATCCAAGCAAGTCCTTGCCATTAGTATACAATTTGAAGATATGCTGTTTTGAATGTTAGAATATTTTAACACAAAGTCAAAAAAGAAGACGGTTTTCCGACCTAAAACTTTTTTAACAAGACGCGTATATTTTTATAATGACATCACAGCTGTTGTAAAGGGGAGGTGAATTTCCTTAGTAACACAGTGACTACTGAGGAATGTCCGTACAGGTCTAGGAGACAGCTGGTCGGCTGGTTCCTGCCCACAGTTCTACCAAAGAAGAAAAATGACTGGAATCAGGAACCTTAACCGTCTGCTGGAAAACTCCCGTACCTCATCGTTCCACAACAGAGACATGACTGAATAAGCTCCACTTGTGTAAAATGTACTTATTTCAAGCTGATACACAGAAATAAACACATAGCTCTAAATTGATACAGTGAAAACAGACTCACCAGTTTCCTCATCGATGGTAAATACCCCCAGGCCAGATCCATCTCGTATGGAGTATCGAATTTCTCCATCTTGTCCTCTGTCTTCATCCTCAGCTTTTACAGTCATCACTGAAGTCCCAACAAGTGCATCCTCTTTTATAAATCCCTTTTCCACAAACGATCGGAACAGAGGTCTGTACAGATTCTCATTCACATCCACCACATCCACCTCAATGAAGCAGGTGGATGACAATGATATAGGCTTTCCTTTGTCTTTAGCCTTTGCAGTCAGGTTGTAGACCTGCTTCGTCTCGTAATCTAAGTTTTGCACAATGCGCACAGCACCACTTAGTTTGTCTACTTCGAAATTCCCATCTCCGTTATCGATAAGGCTGTATCGAACCTGACTGGAAGGTCCAATATCAGGGTCATGAGCCTCCAACCACATAATTACAGTACCAATAGGAAGGTCTTCCCTCACCTTCACTTGATAATTGGGGGGGGCAAATTTAGGTGGGTTATCATTCACATCTTCCAAAGTGATCTTGAGTGCCACCGTGGACACTTGCTGAGGCTCATTCACTGCCTGGTCACGTGCCGCAATCTTCAAAATGTAAACTGGATGGAGCTCACGGTCCAGCGGCTTTGTCACAGTCACCACACCGCTCTCCTCATTGATTGCAAAGTTATCTGTGCCTCCTAAAATCGAATACTTGACAACTCCATTCTCTCCCTGATCTTTGTCTGATGAATCCACCTGGATAATGTCTGTCCCAACAGGCACACTCTCACTTATTTCCACTGAATACGAATCTTGCAAAAACTGAGGGCTATTGTCGTTGGCATCAAGGATCTTAACATCCAAAAGGCGCGATGACGATTTCTGTGGTATGCCAAGATCATAAACCGTAATGTTGAGGGTGTAATGGTCTGTAGTTTCCCTGTCAAGAGGAGAATAAACCAAAAGCCAGCCAGTTTCCATATCTACCATAAAACGACTTTCTGTGTCTCCTCCTGAAATCACATACAGTACTTTCCCATTAAAGCCACTATCTGAGTCTGTGGCGCTTAGATGGACGATGCGGGCCCCAACGGGGAGGTCCTCTTTAACTTCAACAGTACTCGGAAAGGACTCTGCAAACTGAGGAGTGTATCGGTTGATTGAGTGGATGTCCATAAAGTTGTCATCTGGCTCCGTTTGCGTGTGGATTTTGCTGCCCTGCAGTAGCTTTTCAGCCAACATGGTTGCAACGCCAGTTTCAACACACTTCAACTGGACCGGCTTGCGCGCTGTGATGACAGTTATGTTCATGAACATTGGCTGAGTCTCCCGCTCGCCGTCGGTTGCGATGATTTGTAAACTGTGAAGGGACACTTTAGCTGCTTCGCCTTCACTCAGTGTGTGTTTAAGGGAAAGCACACCAGAGTTTGGGTTCATTTCAAACAGATCAAGATTATTCCCAGCTTTAATACTATACCGTACAAGCTGCAGTTCATCAGCATCGATGGCAGATACCGTCGTTATCTGCTCTCCCACACCGTGATCTCTTGGCACAGTCACCTCACAGTCTACATTTTCAAACAGGGGCTTATTATCATTCAGGTTATTTAATATTATGGAGACTGACGCCTCCACCTCTCTCCGGAAAGGGGATCCCCAATCTGATGCCCTGACTTTGAGATTGTAAATCCTGGGCATGAGCTCATAATCTAAGTCCTCTGAGGTACTGATGACACCAGAGAAATAGTCAATGACAAATGGCTGAGGGCTTTGATTGGTTATGCTGTAGGTCACATAACCATTCTCACCCCTGTCTAGATCAGTGGCTTTAACCGCAACCACACTCGTCCCTATGGGTGCGTTCTCATCAACACTGGCCTTATAAGATGTCTGCTGGAACTCAGGCGCATTGTTATTCACATCAATCACGTCAACGATTACTTTTGTTGCCGCCTTTCTGTCACTGGTGATCACGTCTAGCTCAAAGTAGGAAGCAAAATCAGCATTGATTGGTCCAGCAGTGCTGATCAAGCCAGTGTCCGGATTGATTGTGAATCTGTTCTTGTCAGATCTGTGTTTAAAAGCATATTTTATCTGTGGATACTTTGGCACAGCTGTTACCATAGTGACAGGAGTGTGAAGAGGGGCAAATTCACTCAGATTGACTCTGTAAATGGCCTTTTCAAAAATAGGAGGGCCCACTTTGAACTGTGCAGAAGTGACATGTATCAATTTAGCAGAAGAAAATTGAGGGGGGTTGCCTTTGTCCTTTGCCTGTAAAGTGAGGTTGTATCCAAAAGGCTGGCTGTCCCAGTCCACATCTTTCACTGCTTTGATCTTATATTCCTTGCTCCCGGGGCTGGTTCTTACAGACTTGAACTGCTGAAGAGGGTCACCAGCCACAATACTCAATGATGCTATCTCTCCATTTGGTCCCTGGTCATTGTCCTCCACTGTCACAATAGCATAAGTCGGGTCCTGGTCGGCATCAGAGGGGGTCAAGGTGACCGCAGTGATTACAGGTGCAAGCTCATTGGCCTGCTCTACCCGCACTGTAAGTTTGGCCATGCTACTGAAGCCACTGCTGCCGTAAAGTTTCATCCCTCTGTCCACCGCGAGGATCTCCAACTCGTACTGCTTCGTCTCAGAGTAGTCTAGCTTGCCGGTGAGTGTAACGACCCCACTTGTTGGGTGAACTGCAAACATGTCCGTCCACTCTCTGAAGCTATAGTAGTATTCTCCGTTCGTACCGATATCCGCATCAGTTGCTGTGACCTTTGCCACACTTGTGCGTATCGCCGTGTTCTCGGGCAGAGAGATGCTATAAGATGTTGGTGAGAAGAGAGGCCTCAGATCATTCGTGTCCAGTACCTGCACCTTCACTCTAGTGCGACTTTCTATATTGGTGATCCTCTCTATGGCTTTAACAGTCAGCAAGTAGTGGTCTTTAACCTCCCGGTTGAGAATGGCAGTGCTGCCTCCTTTGGTCCTTATTCGCAAAAAACTAAAATCTCCCAGCACATAGTCCTCAGCTTTAAATAAGTTCTCATTGTCTCCAGAGATGATTTTGTACCGTACCTCCCAGGTTGGGTCTGTTATATAGATCCCCATCTTGGTGTGACTCTCTAAATAAGTCTTAGCAGCAGAGTTCTCGTATATGGTGGCATTGTAAACAGAGTGGGTAAATTGCATGGAGGCGGCCCTCGCAAATCTTTGGTTCCCTGCAGAGCCACAGAGCAGCTGCAAGAGCAGCACAAGCAGTGAAACCAAGCGCTTTCCCATTATTGTACCGTGATCTTCACAGAACCACCTGGAAAGAAACAAAATTAGAGCATAGTTAGTGTTACTTGGTCACGCGAAACATTTAGCTCAGACAATTTACTGACTAATTATAGCCAATAAAACAAAACAGCAAAAACACTCATTCAATCTTATTTGCTACTATGATTCCCTGTGTAAGCAGGAGTGCTTCAAACTATATTCCCTTTTTAAGTGTTCACTCTCTCGGATGCCTTTGACTGGCTGAGCTGATAAATGACTAAATAAGTTCCATGTGGAAATAAGATGAAGCAGAGCAGTCAGTTAGTTGACAACATCTAAGCCGGCAGAGCTCCCATGTCTGCACAATACCAGATGCCAGCTAGGGGCTTTTGATAACAGCGGAACGTCATCTATCCAAACAGCAGCTTGATGAGCTGAGAAAAAGAGGCAGCAGGAGGAAAATGTGTAAATCTTTAATTTGCTTGATGATACAGAATATAGAACTGCACATTCTACAAAGATTAGTTTCATACCCGCACATGGAAAAGCAATACTTGTGCATTTCTTGTCACCCAGGAAGGGTTTACCAATCTATCAGAAACACACAAGCTGCGCCAACTAGGTTAGTGTATGTAATGCAATAACGTGAAACCTGAAATAATATTTGGCTTTTCTGTGTGTGCCACCATCGACATTCGCACAGAGAAAATCAAACACACCAGTGCACTTTGCCTCCTCATCGAGCTGCAATCACTGTTTAATCCACTGGGAAAATCACTGGGAGACTGCTCTGGAAATGCAGATTCACTATTGTCACTTTACAACGTCTCGGACTCCGTGTTTGATTGCACACAAAGACACATGAAAGCATATGGTCGCTCTATGTGCACGAGAATGTCGCATATTATCACATCGTTTACTTTTGGCGTGTCCGCGTAAAGCGTTAGTTATTAACGCGTTATGCGCGTTAATGAGCGACAGAGTAGCCGTAAATATGAGGCGATCACCTGCGGCTACAAAAGAACCATCTGCTGGCGGGCGACCGTTGCAAGAAAGAAAATCAAACTTTACTTCAAACTTGTGCCGGATTTTCAGGCATTCAATGAAAAAAAAAAAGACGCGTTTGCCACAAGTGACTTCTCCACAACATCTGAGCTCACATCACTCATTCTCACGAGGAGAAAAAGTCCCATCTACCAACAAGGTAAGTTAGTTGCTTCCAGACTCTTTCATTTTTCTACCCCCATCCCCCATTCAGCCAGCCGTCCGCTCCGTGAGACGAAGGCAGCGTGCGCTGAGGAGACACTGGTTGAAAAAACAGCCCCCACACAACACGAACAACCCACAAACTCCTGCCCGGACTCAACAATAAACATTTCAACTCTTTACTGTCACCAAAAGAAAGTCCAACCTCCGAACTGAACTTCTCGGGAGAGCAGCGGCTCGGTTCCTCCACGACCCGCAGCTCACAATAGCCGAGCCTAACCTTCCCCAACTTTTTCTACATGTCACACAGACGCAGCAGCGGACTCAAGCCAACCCAGCGACGACAACAAACAGCTCGCATACCTCGTCCGATATGACTCTCATAGATTTGGAGGTTTTGCATGTAGTTTGTGGAGTCCAGCTCTCTGCATGGTAATACGTGGACGTCTCTCCTCTCCGCTACTCCATCCACCAGCGGCAGGCAGCCTCTCTCTTCCCTCACTCCTTCCCTTTCTCTACCCACACTGGAGCTGCCTGGTATCTCTCCGCGCTGCGCACGCCCGGATCTACTTTACAGCTGGTGGCAGCGTAAAACCTCTCCGCTCTGAATCCAGAGCCAGGCTAGAGGCCACGTTGTGTATATTTCTAGAAAAAATCTGCCCACAAAAAGATGTAACCATCTCTTCACAATGTCTTTATTCTGCCATGATAATTATTATTTTATTAATAATTTATACCGTTTAAACTGTTTATATGACCAGATTATGAGAATACCTGTATATTATTAAAATCTTTGCTCAAAAGATTCGCTGTGTGACTCATTCGTCAAAAGTAAAATCAAAATTTTTTTATAGAAAAACAAAAATATAAACAAAATATAACCATGTTTTCCTGGGATTAAGACGCGTGAGAATAAATGAGAAAGGGCAACATCTTGTCCACCCACACAGGACTAGCTATAATCCAATATTCAGCTCTTTAGCTGCAGCCCAAACCACTTATGTGCGATGACGAGGTTATTTTGTGGGAAAGGGGAGGCCAGCTCAGTATGACCTCCATCTGGTGATAAACAAACAAACACTATCAAATGTTTCAATTAGACAATCATTTATACTCAAGCATGTTGGAAAAATGACCCGTGGGTTCACATCCTACTTCTGTTGTCAGCATAAAAAGGTAGATAATTTCTATTTGCACATGAAATCGCGCTCAGGCTTTCCCCCGGTAATGATAAATAGACTAATAATACTTGCAAATGCAAAGTTCCTCGACGCGTTGTTGCATTTTACATAGTTTAACACTGGGGTGATTGTCTTCTCATTATTCTCACTGATGTTATTGTTTTGTTGTAGCCTGGCCCGTGCTGGAAATACAGCGCCCAACAGTCACTGCCTGGTTTGTGTTTGGGCATTAGAGCACGATGACTGATGGTGGAGGTGCATTTACCTTGAAGGCTCTGATTCCTCCACCCCACCCCCTCACACAGTCATGCCGACTGCTTCTCAGTGCAAAGCTGCATTACCTTCTCCCTACTAAGGAGTGTGCCTGCTATGCGATTGATGGCGCTGTCTCACTGCTCTTGCCCGGACTGCAGTGATCCAGCTGGTGCGCCTGCAGAAAGCCTGTGCTGCATGCAGCGTGACAGCTTGTCAACTTGTACTGTGTGTGTGTGTGTGTGTGAAGGTGCGCGTAAGAAGCGCTACGCGTGCGTATTTGTGCATTTAGTTGTTTGGCATAAGCCAGAGAAAAACGCTCACCTTTCCCCAAATGCGCAGAGTTGCGCACAAAGTTTCGGGAGTCACTTTAACCTTCTATCGAAACCAAAGCTCGAGTCCATGTGTTGTAGTTTTACTCTAAGCTACTCACCAGGCCAGCTGATCAGCTGGTGACTGCTCCAAACTTCCGTTCACATAAATCCTGAAATTGTTGGTGATAGGTTTCTTTGCGAGCATCTCTCGGTGGAGCGGACCCGTCACTTTATTCCTCCCCAGTCTCTCGCAGTTTCTCAGCCCTCTGCTCCGATCCTCTCACGGCCATCACACATAGCGGCTGGATAGTGGAGCTGTAGGTTGCCGTTTGCATCCCTCCTCTTCTCCACGGCGATTCAGGTGGCATTGCATGCCGTTGCCGCCTTCAGGTGATATCGGAAATATCGCAACTCTGATATGAGCGCACAAAATGACGAAATGAGTGAGACTTGCCTTCAGTGATCGTTGTCAGAAAAAAAAGTGGCACAGCTGCCGAGAGAGCGGAGTGAAAGGAAGTCACGTCTCCAGCTCACGGAGAGAGTAGTGTATATATGTTTCTGTTCTGCTTCTCTAATTACCTGTCACTCAGTTCACGGCATGTAATCTGACAACATTAAAATACACTCTGTTTGAAAAATGTTCTCTGCACCAGAAACATTCAGTACTTCACAAAGTAGTTTGGAAACAAGCAAACAAACAAAAAAGGCACAGTGGGAGCACATCAGATCTCCTTGAAGGCATCTAGGATCTGACACCTTCTGCTGGAGAAACGGCTCTGACGTCATGGATGCCATTCCTTGCACGCGCGGCTCAGTGCTGTGCAGTTTCTGTCTGAAATAAAAGCAACGTGTTTTTTTCAACGCTACGTTTTGTTTATCATTTACCAATAAACGGTGTGCTCTTTATGTGAGTTGAAATAGTGATATTTGAATGCACCTGATCAGAGAAGGGCAAATGTCTTCATTCGGCCACTGAACATGTGGTGAACAACCAGACCCAACACAGCACTGTGAAGTGGGTGCCAAAAAACTGCCAGACTGAAGAGGGCAGTTCGAGTCGGCGGTCCGGCGTGAGAATCTCTGCCTAATGTTCATTCAGCACTGGCTCATTAAAGTCACATTTGCCCACAGGCTGAGTAAACGAACGAGACCTATGGGCTTGGTGCATGTGTGTGTGTGTGCAGGGGGGAAAGAGGGAGGTAAAGAAAGACTGAACTAGTGTGTCAGAGAGCAAGCGTGTAATGTTTCATCATGCTCTCCTTTTGGTCTCCCTTCTATCTCACTTCCAGTTTTGTCTTAGACAATATTAGGTATCTGAACGGGCTTTTCTCCCCTCTCTCTCTTCTCCCCTGTGATCTGCCTGTAAAGCTTTAATTGAATTCAGGTCAGGTAATGCCCAGGGCGGGTTCCACAGCTTTGATCTCACCAAGTGTTAGCAGTCCTGGCTGCTGGGGTCAGGTCCTAGTTCCGTAAAGACTTTACGGATGTATAGGTTTTGCATTAAGAAACTCCTCCAGGTGGTTAATAATAAGTTAAATCTGCATATAAAGCGTGATATATGAAGTTCATGTGAGAGGCACTAAAAAGCACTATTAGGCAATAGCACATTACACAAACACAAACGTTTGTAAGGAGGGCTGATATAGGTAACCACCACAAACTACATTCTTTCACTGTCATTAACATGCTTGAAATGGAGGACCCAAACGCAGACCAGAGACAAGAGAGGGTTCAAACAAAGGATGTTT
>JAUMHF010000001.1:5413017-5447380 GCA_032359275.1 Microctenopoma steveboyesi
TTAAATCCAATGGACTCTAACAAGGAATTAAATGCAGTGCTGAGACAGTTATCAACATCTACATGAATGTTAAAGTCCCCCACTATAATCACTTTATCTGCATTAGAACACCTCTCTGCGTGCAAGGCTATCATGAAAACGCGTACAGTGTCCTCAGGGAAATCAATAAAAAAATAAATTCCCTTTCTTATAAACTCTAAATTTGACTCAAGCTGTGTTGCATTCTGAAGCTCTTTGTTATTCACTGGTTCGTAAGCTGAATAAGATGGCTGCCCCTGGAGACGTCCCCAGGTGGATCACAGTACTGTATGCAAAATGTATTGTAAATAGGTTGTTTGTTTGTGAGCAGTCAACCTAGAACCAAAGAGCAAAGATTTGAGTTTACTGTTTCATTGTAACTCCTGCATAAATAACTAACTATGTATTCATTCAATCAATTTAAGTAGTCAAGTAAAGTAACTTGTTGATTGCATTGTTAGATTAATACAGGGTCAGACTAGCTGTTTCCAGTCTTTAGTATTTGGCTACATAGTAAATGGTCTGCTCTAATACAACGCTTTTCTACCTATACCAATACTCAAAGCACTTTACACTGCTACACACATAGCAGACCAGCTAAGCAGCTGACCTGATGTCAACATGATAACTTATGACTGGATGAGCCGGGAATCAAACCATCAATCTCACGATTGGCAGATGACTGCTGATTGACTGCCCGGGGGAGTAGGTGGCTCGGGGAGACAATATCTATGAAGAGTGTGTGCTAAACATATCGTGACGGCACACCAAATGCACTGCACTCTGTTTATGTGATATCACTGCAAGCACAAAGTTAGACTGAAGCATAATAGATTGTTATGATAGAGGGTAATTTAATCTGCTTTCCCATGCAGAGCAACTGTGGTCCTGACTGACTGTCATACTTAAGCATATGTTCAAAATCAGACTATGGTCAGCTTTCTGATGTGATGTAATACTGAAGGCAAGGGGGGATAAACAGCAAACTGAACACACCGCTGAACCTTTCAACGTAGTGTATTGCAGTCATTTTTTTTTTTGCTATGCTAAATCCTAATCCCACTGAAATTGTGTCAGGATTATACACAAAAGGCACATTTTGGACATGGATTTGCATGGATGGATTAGTAAAGCCTTGTAATGGAGGCTTGTGTTCCGTAAAACAACGAGAAACCTCCATCTTCTTGTTGTTGCACATTAAAATGATGCAGCACTTCACTTGTTAATGCACATTACTCATCTCCCACCCTGGGAGCCCAGATAATTTCTCATTGCTATAAAAGTTGTGAATTTGTATGTATCAGCAAGAAGCAGATGCCCAAGTCAGAAATATTTTGCTTTGCAAGGACAGATTCACGTGTCAACAAGCCACTCAAATACAAAACCCAGTGCTGTGTGTTCATTTGCAGCTTAGGGCTTTAAGACAGTGATACAGAGGATGGAAGTGCTTTGAACCCCTGAGGATGATGCTGCCTTTCACTCACCCATCCCACATTTCCCTTGAAAACCAAAAATTGCAAATAAAACAAAACCATTAAGTTCTTCATTGTATCCACTCAGGCTCCACGAGACACTGCCCCTCCCCTTAGTCACATTCTTAGCACAACAACAAACCAATTGTAGTCCTCTGGCATTCATGTATTATGTATTTACAGACACATTTGCTTATCTAATAGGAGCCATATCAAGTCTCAGATTTAGACAGTTTAGGGAAAGCCCCGAGGTCTGCACTCTGCTCCCTAATCCTCAGATCTGGGGGCTGGCAAATCACTCCTAGGAGCTAACAAAACGACCTAGAAGGACTAAAGTTCCTCTCACTTGCTTTTTCATTCTTTTGTGTACAAAACATTTGCGTGACTAAGTGCTGAAATGGTGAATGTAGGTCCTTCGCACAATCTCAGCAGAGGATTGGAGTTTGGTCCCTGCCTGCAGACAATGTTTTGTGTAATCACATTTGCACCAAACAGACAAGTCATCGTGTTCAGACTATATCTTTATCACAGCAGGTACAAATCAAACCTTCGTAATTATAGGTGTCTTGTTGCTGTGAATCACAATTTTCTTTGTCACGGGTAACCTGAAACTATGGATCACTGTAAGCTGGTCTGATTGCTTCATGTGTTGAAGTGTGCATGTATCCTAAATATTTTGAAAGATAGAGGTTTTTAAGCCTAAAGAAATCACATTTTTACAGAACACGTTATTCATTTTTTATCTTAGGAAGTGTTTAAAAATCAATATTTGGTGGAATAACCCTGATTTGCAATGACAGCTTTATTGATATGGTTTTCATTGTTTTGTTTCAGAACTGTACTGTAGGCCTAAAGTTTGTGTTAGGAAAACCCTATAAGATTGGGACTTGAATGAATGTTTATCCTATGCTATTATGATGCTATTATTTTGTAACATTATGACAAGTATGTATCATATTAGCTGTCTTGGTCTAAGAAATTTCTCAGTTCTTTAGCAACAGCATTGATGCACAGGTCAAACATATATTATTTCTCTCCTAAAGCCCCACAAATCATATAAATATAAAATAATTCTAGATAATAATATATTTAATATTATAATCTCTGTGTCGCTTGCCCATTTAGGTAAATCAACATGTAAATAAACCCATTCACAGTTTTAATCACACCCTCAATATTGTTCTGACTTATAGACTAGAAACTAAACATTTAACAGTTTTTTCGTCAAAACCCTCTGCTGTCTGACCATTCTTTAAATAATGTTTCAGTTTACTATATTGGACTTCATATCAACAGGTAAAAAAATACTATTACAAAATAACAAAGCTGAATACTATAGTAGATATTGATCAGAAAATGCTGTCACCAAATTTAGTCAATTGCTGCAGCTTCCCTGAGTTCGATACTCAATGCTGTTTCTGTTTCTACCAATTTCCAAGATACTGATATAGTCAAACTCTTAATTTCTGATACTGATATAAACTGATACCAGTTTATGCATCACCCCCCTCATAAAAAAGAAAAAACAAAATCATTTTAGGTAACTAACATGATTTATTAAATTAGTATTAAATGTACAATGCATGTCATTAAAAGAGTACAAACTGATACCAATATTTCCTGATATTCCTTTTAATGCCAATATCGAAGAGTTAATCATAGTACAGAAACAGCACTGGTAACAGTCACTAACAATCTTCTCTTAGCCTCACACAATGGACTTGTTTCTGTACTCATCTTGTTAGGCCTAAGTGCTGCATTTGACACTATTGATCACAACATTGTATTACACAGACTGGAACATGAAACTGGAATTAAAGGAACAGCGCTAAACTGGATTAAACTTATCTGTCAGATAGATCTCAATTTGTTCATGTTAATGATGAGACCTCCACACACAAAGGATAATTGTGGGGTCCCACAGGGGTCTGTGCTTGGACCAATTCTCTTCACTTTATATATTATAAGAAAACACTCTTATCTATGAAACCAAATGAAACAAATCAATTAATAAAACTTTGACCACTTATTTAAGTCATAAAGGCCTGAATGGTGCACTAATAACTCATTAAAAAGCCTCCAGTTAATCCAAAATGCTATAGTGTAGTAATGCTGAGATCTGACTCGAATTGGCAGGAACAGACTAGATCATATTACTCCAACAATAGCTTCTCTCCATTGGCTCCCTGTAAAGTATAGAATAGAGTTTAAAATCCTTCTCCTCACATATAAAACACTAAATGATCAGGCCCCAGCATATATCAAAGACTTGATAGAACCTTATTATCCCAGGAGTGCACTTCGCTCTCAGAGTGCTGGTCTACTTGTGGTTCCTAGAGTTTCTAAATGTAGAATGGGAGGCAGAGCCATCAGCTATCAAGCTCCTCTCCTGTGGAACCAGCTCCCAGTTACAGTTCGGGAGGCAGACACCCTCTCTACCTTTAAGACTAGACTTATCACCTTCCTTTTTGATAAAGCTTATAGTAAGAGATGGATCAGGTGACTCTGAACCATTTCTTAGTTGAGCTGCTATAGATTAAGTTTGCTGGAGTATGTAACATTCAAGGGGCTCAAAGTGTGTACTCTCATGGTGCATAATATGCATGAAATTCAAACTGAGAGATGGATATCATTTCTTCCTCGTCTCCTCACACACTCAGAGCCAGAAAGTAGCAAAGTGCTTTGGTGGCAAATAATCTGGCCCCAGGACATGTTCAGACAGGGCTGTGCTGGTGGCCCTAACAGCACTGTCAATGTAATAAGGCAATATGTTCCACTGTGTGTATGAGTGTGTGTTATGATTGTGTGCTATTGTAACATTAAATGAACTGGCTCCAAGATACCAAGTTTAATTGCTGTGCATTTGTGTGTTCAAGTCCCTTCTCTAGGACCCAGAGCTGGAAATCAGTGCCAGAGCAGTGATGCGAATCAGTGGAGCAGCAGGCATAGAGTGGCATTCATCAATGTTTCATGGACTTCTTTTTAGTGGCAGTCTGGTGAACACACAACAGCATGGAGAAATGGCACAGCGGCACAGGTTCATTATGATTTAATATCAGTATAATATATATAAAAATTTAGTAAGATGGAAGAAACCCTATCAACTTTCTTGCCTCCGCAGGAGCTTGTTTCTCGCTCATTTTCGCTGTTTGTCATTCAGTTAAATATAACTGGGTAAATGTGCCTCCTTGCAACACTCAGGGTTATTTTTAATGCATAATTTTCCACCCCCTGGTCTTAAATAGATGACATCACACACAAAACCTGGTGACATTTGATACTTGTTGCCTTGGGAGCTCTCTCGCTTACTCTGAACTAATTATGATATTGTATAAAATAGAGTTTTAAATATTGGAATCAGACGATGGTGACCTTAATTATCAATTTTGCTCCTCTTCAGCATAAGAATGAGTACTGATGCTGATGTGTTTGCATGTATACAGATGGTTGCGAAGCATAATCATATATATCACTGGCTTTCAAGCTGGATGCAGGGGGTGTTGGGTTTAAAAAGAATATTTCTGAGGTGCACTTTGAATATGTTCAAACATTACATCTAACACACACAAATGAATATTGCTTCTCTGAAGTCACACCTGACTTTCTAAACAGATTTTTTTAAATGTTGATTTTGTGTTGATTTTAAATTGATTGCTGTAGTTAATTTTGATTTGCTTGCCGTATTGACTTGGTTGTTAAAGCCTGAAAATTCAGGCAAAGAATAAACCCAGCATGTGACAGCTTGAGACATATGCCAATCAAAGCAAACACAACTCATTAACCACCCCACAACACTTTCCTAATGAATCAATTATTGTCACAATAAAAATGTTAGAAGTTGAAATGATCCACTTAAATTAACTTAATCAAAACTCAATTTAATCCAAATGTTCTGTCACACTGGTATTATGCTCACCTGTGATTGAGTCACGCACACATTTTTGACAAAGATGGAGCAGTACCTGAGGGACGCTCCCTGCAGTAAAAAACACAGTACAAAGATAATACCCCCATGCGATCCTTTATAATAATCCTTAAATATTAAAAAAGAAAAGACAAAAAGGAAATAATATGCACACCGGGAGATGCAGTATATTCTGTAGATAATAGAGTTGTTTGTGTGGAAAAATCAGCCTTGTAACCAGGCATTGAAGTGCATAAAGAACGTCCACCTCTCTCTCTGGCCGCCTTCCCTCAGACTGCAGTTATTAGCTATTTTGCAGACATTAGATCGACCCTCGTTACTTAATGACCTGCCACACACAGATCTTCTGCTGATTCAGCACGCGCCCAGCCAATGCCAAACTAAAGCAGCGTACATACAACTACACTGCGCTCCAAATAAAAAGAAACCCCAAGTGCTGAAATAATACTGAGCTAACACAATTAAATGTCATTGTCTGAAAAGTTCATCGTCTGTTTTTTGCTTATCTAATAACAATCACTTCCCGAGTGCATGACCTTTTTTGAGAAGAAGAATCAATACAGCTTGCCATGATGCTGCAAACAAACTACTGTTTACTTTACCTTAGCGTATCTTTCACTCATTTAAAAAGGTCAACAGACTCTGTTATACTGATAGGGCGAGAACCCTGCCCTTTCCTTTTCGGATTTATCTGAAGGTTGTAGCCAAATGGACTGTTCTCGCTCCTTTCCCCCGTGTCATTTTGTATGTATGCCCATGTGAGTGTGTGGATGAGAGAGAGTTTGTACAGCGCACGCGTGCTCAAATTTCTGGTGCAGTTCATGTATTGTAGTTTTGTAACACTCTTCAAAGAGATAAGTCAAAACAGTGTTTTATCATCAAGCAGGTTCGGCTTGCCTTTGAACGTCTAACGAATGCTTCTCGCTGCGCGGGCCCTCTTTGGGTTTGTGTGCAAAACATTGCAGAGGCAGTTGTTGTGGTGGTGGTGGTGGGGAGGTGGCAACAGCGGCAGCTATTGAAGTTTGGGAAGAATGAAGGCTGAGGATTAGACTGTTCAAACATTGCTGTCCTGTGCCGGCCTTGATGTGACTGCACCTGGGAACAGGCTGTTCTGTACAGTGGCATTTTCCCAGAGTCCAGGGAGCGGAAGTGTCGCTATTAGGAGAGTTAGAGCAATAAGCAGAAATCATCAACTTGTCTTGTGGAGGCAAACCGTTTAAAGATCTATGCACCGGTAGCATGCAGTGAAAGATCATAAAAAAGATGTCGTATTCTGTACCTGCATTCACGGCTTAAATAACTTTCCCTAAGAATGCAAGCTTATACCAACCATCCATCACTCTGACCTGTGCAGCTTTACTCTGCACTGCTCTTTTTCAGTGGCAATCTGTTGCCTTTTTTTGGCTGCTTTGCTTCCGCGTACCTCTGTTAAGATTGGAAAAATAAATTCTTTCATTTTTCTTGCGCAGGGGAGGTTAGCATTTTGAGAAATTGAGCTCATTTCAGGAAATTGCCTGAGACCGGGCTGGTCTTTGTGATTTCAAATGACTGACGTACCAAGACCAATCTAAAATTAGGTTTGTTATGCCTTGAATGTGTAATAGTGAATAAATCTATTTGGAAATGTAAGAAAAAAATCTAATATTTATACTATTTGATAAATGTAATCAGACACTCCTTACATATTACTTAACTAGTTACACAACAGAGTACAGTGATTTCCAGTATATTAAATTACATTGTCTTTTGAACAAAGCATCATTTCCGGATCTTCTGTATTTATTACAAAAGGGAACATAAACAATATTGTTTAGCTTACTGGCCATGGACAGCTAACATTAGCTTAACTCCAGTAACTGTAGACAGTGCTACAATAGCAGTTCATTTTACAATTATATTATACAATTGAAATGCAATATATAATAAGTATATAAAACAAACAGAAAATAATTATCAATTTGATTTTGTAAGGAGCTGTATAAAACTTTGATGCTTCTCATTTTACATTTTACATTTCACATTTTTACCTCCTCAATAAAATCACATCAGGGTAATTACATAACTAAAAAATGAGGAAACGCTATGCTAAATTGAAAAAAAATCTTACTCAGATAAGTAAATTCAGTGGCCTCAGAGATTCATATTTTATGATCAGGAAGAATTCCAAGTAGGTAAAATGATAAGGTAGCGTAAGTACAATTGACAGACTGCCGTGACTAATCTCAGAGCTTTTATCTACTATTTTAAGCTTGCAGCATATTCCAGGTGAATAAATCCATCATGGGAAAAAAAGCAAACTATTTTTAAATCATTTATATTGCGGAGTCACAAAAAGGCAGCATAGTCTGTGTATTTTAGAAAAGCTTCCTTACAGAGTGGGTTTGTCAAAATACGTTTGAGAGATTTTGTGATTTATGTTCTTACATAAACAAACACAGCATATGTACTAGAGAGCTACTATATGCTGATGTGGATACACAAGCACACGAGCTAACTGAACTGACTGGGTGCTCCCATGAGAGTCAAAAAGTGTGCGTGTTTAGTCCCAGAACATAATTGATAAAGTGTTATTGTGCTGTTGCATGGAAATATCAGAATCCTGTTACAGTCGACTCCCTGCAGAGAAAGGTTCTTATCAACATAAAAAACTTCTCATTATTTCCTCCTTTCTTGCGATGTCGAAATAACAGGTATGTTCCCTAAAATCTCTCATTTTCTTGGTATGTACCCTTCTTTTTTCAGACAGTAAAATGCCAATAGCAGAATTCTGAACCAGATAACAGACTATGACAGTGTTGCTTTAGTGAGGTGTCAGTGACATTACAGAGGATTGCTCCTGAAAGTGGAAAATCCAATCAGCCTGTGACTCTCCCTGGCGTTAAAGGCCCACAGACTACAAAATGATTCATTCAAATTCTTTGATCAGACCGAGTTATCTCCCAACTCCTCTGGGATTGAAAACAAACTGAGGAGATCCGGACCTTAAGAAGGCAGACAAAAGTCATCTATAAACTGTGGACGCTGAAGACGCTACTCGATTTAACTCGAGTTAACAAATGTGCTTTACTTTCATTTTTTAATTAAAAGAAAATTATTATTAAGAGAATGTGTGGTGTATGTGAATCTGTATCTTCAGCACTGATGTTAAAATATTGCTAAAAATAATGACTCTTTTATTACAAGCAGTAAAGAATTCATGAAATTTGCAGGGTTCTTGCAAAGTTGGTGAAATTGCGGTGAATATTTCATTCTTTCATTTCATCACAGCTTGACAATGTGCATATCACAAACTGGCCAGCAGTCACTGTAGCGCCTTTGGCTAGTATTCTTCATGGAGAATCAAGAATATATTAGATAGAGCAGAAATATTTCATAGAACTGCGGGGGTGACCCAGGATGTTATTATCATCATCATTCATTTAGGTTCACCCTGAAAATTGCCCTTGGCTAGTGAGACATGCAGACCACTCTTCGCCCTTTTTAAATCTCATGCCATGTTTATGCACTTACTCCTCTATCAGCTCGTAAATGGCTGAGGCTTGGACATGTGTCATTAGGCACATGACTGAGGTCTAAGTTTAACATATATAGTGAGTCACACAAAAAGTTGCATGCACACATTTATTCATTTCACAGATGCCGATATGACCTATAAGTCAAGGGTGGGAGGAGGGCAGAAGTTGGGGGATGGCGGTAAATGCTTCTGCAGTGACATCTAGGTTTTATGTTCGATCGTATGCCGTATTTTATTATTTTATTCCTCTATTGTGGTTGTTTTTGAAAATTAGATATTTACTGTAAATGCAAGGGACATGATCTAAAAAGCTGAATCTGAAATTAGGGTTTGATTTAATGAAGCATAAAGAATTATGGCTTAAAATACTATTTGAGTAAACCTGCAGATATTTGTTTTTAACAAATGAGAAAATGTCCTTTAAACCATTTTTTATTTGGCTTCTACCCATTTATCTTTCAGCTGGCACCTACTAAATATATAAAGGTGAGGTCATTTGCTGATCTCCCATAAACTGCAGTGGCCCAGTGGCCACTAAATAAGTAGAACGGCTAAATCTTGACACACAATACGCTCTACACACATTTTACACAAACTGTCTAGCTCTAAAATTGGATTTCCTTGTCACAGTTTATCAAGATAACATCAGTTAAATGCTTGCTGTGCTTTACAAAAAATCTGATTTTCCCATTTAACCATATCAATAAAAAGAATCAGAAATTACAACTTTCTTTTATTCAATGAGACAAAAAATGGCACAGTTTGCTTAAAGCAGAAAACACTGACCGTATCTCTGTGGCCTTCTCTCCATCTCATTTATTCTTAAGATTATGCTTCTAAATCTTTGCCAGCCACTTATTTTTTTATTGATCCCTCGAGTTGCATACTAGTATTTGGAACTGGGACCATTCTAGCATGAATGTAGACAAATTAACTAAATTGATTTTGTGAGCTTGAATTAATCATTTATCTTTGGGGCCAGAGTAAAATATCTGCAATATTCAGCGTCTTCTGGTCGTAAACTGGCCAAAGGAGGATGTTGTCATTATTAATTATATTATTACTTAACAAGCATAAAAAGCACTTTATGCTTGTTTAAGTTACTTTCCATTAGCATGGTAATAGTAAATCCAACTATGTGTTAGCATCAGTTAGCTGCTCTTGCTGGGGGTGATTTGATGAGAACGCTGTGACCCAACCATAGAGTGAAGGAAAAATAATGAGGTTGAATTCTCTGAAAAGACCCATAACGCTGCACAGTCAAGTGATATGTGTCCTAGAAGTTGCTCCTTTCGTACATCACTGGATTCATTGTTAATATAAAATATATTGATTCATCGTTTAGCCTTATATTGGGCTGAAAAGAGAAGAGAACTTTCTGTTTGTTGATCTGGCCTTCGTGGTGGTCACTGTCCTTTAAACAGCTACTCTGCTTGCCAATGACGCCGTAGCTTTTTTAATGATGAAAGACATGTTGAAAAATCACTTCTTTCCCTGTGACTGCATTTAGTTCATTACAACTAAATAGAAATGCCCTTCAGCTGAGGCAGGAGACCACCCAGTCTAGGCTCTGGTGGATTTATGACAGCTTCCTCCCCCGAAACTTCCCAACAGTTGTACCCTGAGGTGACAGGCACGTCACCATTATTTACCCTCATGCCACCACCCGCAGAATCAGCAACTGGCTCAAAGGTCAGTGGGCCATGTCTGTCTGCGCCTCAGCCACCAGACGCTCGCTCTTTTCTCAGCCTGCCTGCAGCTCGCCGACACTCCAGGGAAATTTGATCCCCCTACAGCTGCAGCTACCAGAATCAACAAGTACACATTCTGCACAGTCCCAGAGTACAGTTGTGGCAATGACAAATAGACCTAATAGACCAAATTAATTAACAATTAATTCTAATGAGATCGCCGAGCTGCTTTAATCTATACTTCTGAGAATACAGTGAACATCAACTCACTCGACTTGTTAGTTATCACTCACACTTGAAGCAGAAGCAAACATATACTAATAATAAGCAAAATAGATATAGAAATAAAATATCTGTGCAATTGTGTGCTCACACAATGTTTACCTTACAACCAGGAAAAATCCAAATTCCACCTTCATCACCCCTGACAATGCTACTATCACTACCGCTCACTACTACATTTTTGTAACCCCCCCCCCAAACACTGACTATCCAATCATAGTTTAGCAAGCTCAAGCTTTGGTGCCCATGGAGCTCTGCTAGCAGAGAGAACTGGGGCCCAGAAGGGGCAAAACATGATGAATGTGCTGAGCAGTTTGGCTGCATGTTATTTTGTCCAGCTTATGTGACTTTCGAGGTCAAGAGTAAGCAAATTATTAGCTAAAGTTGCTTTGCTAAGTTCTGGTTTATGCTACAAAAAGCCATTCAGAAGACCGTCTGTGTGGAATTTCCCTACTCTGTGAGAGCTGTATAGCATTCCTGTCTTTTTTCTAATCATCACTGATCATCAGATAAGATGCTCACTACTTTCCTTCAAACTTTAAATGTGAGACATACACATATATATTTGTATACTTATAAATATACATTTGTAGTCATATTATAAGGTGTAAGTGCATTTATCCTCGACAGACAGGCTGAAGACGGGCAGAATCAGCTTTCACATAACAACCTGACCTGCTGCGTGAAAGCTTGATGAAATTTGATTCTACACATGTAATGCTAAGATAAGAAAAAAGTCCCTTCAGACCTGAGTTTGATTTCTGAAAGCCACATGAATAAAGATGCAAATTTAGCCATTATTCATTTAGAGAAACATTTGGGGTCTCGCCCAAGTCACAAAACGTCTCATCACATTTCCTCTGAAATAAAGTGTTTGAATCTATGTGGTATGAGGTTTAGTGTTTGCCCACTTTGGTTACGGAGTAACTCACAGTAAGGTTGGGTTTGATGAAGACGAAAGGCTAGAGGAGGGTTGATAGTAGACCAGATTCCTGCTCAAGGGTTAGGTTTAGTAGTTCTATCTCGATGACTCTCCCCACTCCTGTCATCCCGACAAGAGCAGTTTGGTGTAGAGAGCCAAATGCGATGCACGGGCCGGCGCATGTCGCCAAAATTCCCAGGTACCGAGGATCACGCTCATTACTGACCTCAAGTATCAGGGTGGTGTCTTGTCTAGAGTAAGATTAGGTTACGGCATTCTGGTTCTAAGTGGTTAGGGTTATAATAAGACTAAGATAGGGTCAGTAGGGACAAAAGTGAACGGATACTTAACTGTGGCCGGGTCAACGTTAGAGGCAAAATTAGGGGTTAGGGTTAGAATTCTAAATGGTTAGGGTTAGGGTAAAGCTAAGCTGGCTAATGCCAGGCCATCTAACGCCCTCAAGAAGCCAGACGACCACGCAGAACGAGAACCCAGTGCATCCAAGGTCTGATGGGAGGGACCGTCAACAAGCCCACCAGAACAACATCCGTTCAGGGAAGCTCCCAGCAGGCCGAATGGTCTTAAGGCACGTCCCCAGGAGATCCTATAATTCCTATAATTAATTAGGTTTAGGCATAGGGTTTGGAGTGGTTAGGGTTAGGACAAGATGAAGGCAAGGGCTACGTTTGAGGGGTCAAAGTCTGCGGTTAGGTTTTAGGCAAGGATTCAGATAGTGGGCGAGCCACGGTCCAGCGCCAGGTTGAGACGTTAATTAGGTTTAGGCATAGGGTTTGGAGTGGTTAGGTTTAGGACAAGATGAAGGCAAGGGCTATGTTTGAGGGGTCAAAGTCTGCGGTTAGGTTTAGGTAGGGGTTCAGATAGTTTGAGAGCCTCGGTCCAGCGCCAGGTTGAGACGTTAATTAGGTTTAGGCATAGGGTTTGGAGTGGTTATGTTTAGGACAAGATGAAGGCAAGGGCTGCGTTTGATGGGTCAGAGTCTGTGGTTAGTTTTAGGCAAGGATTCAGATAGTTTGAGAGCCACGGTCCAGTGCCAGGTTGAGATATTAATTAGGTTTAGGCATAGGGTTTAAAGTGGTTAGGTTTAGGATAGGATGAAGGTAGGGGTTAAGTTTGATGAGTCAAAGACTGCGGTTAGGTTTAGGCACAAGATAGAGGAGGGCTAACATATACGCCTGTGGTTTTAAGAGCTTTAAGGTTTTGTGACTAAAGAATTTGTGGGACACCTCTTCAGTGGTGGTACCTTGAGGTCAATGGGTGTTTTGGCCGTTTATCCACCAGATTCCTGCTCAAGGGTTAGGGTTAGGGTTAGGATTTCTGGAACATGCATTCGAAGCAAAGCTGGCATTACATTTATATACTTTAGTGAAGATAGCAAAAATGCCAGAGTGATCTTTACATTCTAAAGGAGGTTATGTTCATGTTATAAGCTCACATCTATCATCCACTACTCTGGAGGCAGAAACTGTGACACAGGTGTTCAGAGTGTCATGTCTGTATGTGTGGACCAGAAACAGGATGGCTAGGTGCTATATCAAAAAATGAAGCAATGGCCTTTGGTAACTCCCACATATAAACTGCATTATACTACAGTGTGGTAAGGCAGAGATGTTACACCCCATTGCATTTGATTACAGCTGTAACAGCTTTGCTCACGGCCACCTACATGTGAATGCGATCACTGTAATCTTGCATATTTCATAGTTATACTATTATCAAGGCATTGTAACATCTTGCCTGATTTCAGACCTTGACTTTTGGTGCAGCTGTTAACATTGTTTTGCAGTCTTCAGTGCTGTGCAGAGAAGAGAGTTAACCCAACTTAGGAGCTGCACAATCTTCTGAATTTAAACCTTTTCTTTCTATGGAAAAACAGTTATTTACAGCACATCTCACATTAAGTAAAAATAACAATTTCAAGAAGAACAACTGATCTCTTTTGCCAAGTAGAATATGATATGAAAAGCTTTGGCTACACAAACGATTCCTATTAGCAGGATTAAGTTATTATTGACTCTGGTCATGTAATACGATTTGTTGCCAGCGAGAAAAATATGAAATATTGACAGCACTGTCTTTTAAAGATAAGCAGATGAATCGTCGTATTAAATGAAGAGGGACTCTAAGCACCATGTTTTAGGGACCCCAGAGACATGCTTGTGGGTTTAATTCTGTCCTGGTGTATGTACACATACCAAACAGTTAACCCGAGGTTCAGATTTCAGCGTGTCCATAGCGAAGATCACAAGGCACACAACAAGAAATCAGCAAGATGCGTGTTCATCAATACCACAGCCATACAGCACAGCATCAAAAAGGCAGTCAGACACGAGAACTGGCTTTGACAGTTTATAAAAGTGCAGTGTAGTGTCCCGTGCAACTCCAGTATTGGTCAACCTTCTTGGATCATTCAGAATTATTCTCATTTGTGTTAGTTACTTGATATGTGTTTGTACAAATCTAGACAAATACCACGACCCAGATTCTCATAGAATCCTGGAACCCTAGTGGAGACCTACACTGTTAAAACCAGGCTTCCACTGAACACAGAGCTGAAGTCTATTCTATAGCTGCTCACATTTTTTATGTAATTATATGCATTGCACACACACACACACACACACACACACCAAAAAACATGTCCCACATGGCAGATAGCAGCTGGCATGGCTTGTCGGCATGTGTACAGCAATGGAGTGCAAAAAACAATCGGAGGGCATTGCTGGTGACCTCTCTGCATCTGCACTTTCACTGGACCATTAAATAGACAGCATCCACACTTCACTAGTTAGTGTGATGCTGACTCACTTAACAATTGCATTTTGCAAAGGACTTTCAAAATCTTGGCTCCCAAACACTTTTTATAAGCGTTTGATACCTATTTTTTATAAGCTACTATGCCAGTAGCTCAAACAGGGTACACTGCATCCATGTTGTTGACACTGAAACAAAAACAGTTCATCCACCCAGCCATCACCCGTCTTCACATCCATTCTTCAATTTATTCACTCATTCATCAATATCAGTCTACCTATAGGTCTCTTCCTCCGTCCACGTATCCATTCATCATGTACTTCTGTCACTAATTTATTTATCAGTTTAATAACCAGCCATCTGTCCAACTGTTCATCCTCCCATCCGTCAACTTCATGTACTCCTCCAAACATCCATCCAAGCACATCCATGCATCTGAAGGTTCATCCATGCATCTGCATGTATCTGGGTTCATCCATCCATCGACTCATCCATCCACCCATCAGTCCTTCTAACCATCCATTTAGCCATCATATCAACCACCTATTCAGTCATCCATTCACGCTTTCGTACACATACGTCTGTATGTACCTTTCCATCTGTCAAGTGTGTTTCATTGCTCCATTCATTCAACTGTTATTACATCCATCAATTTGTCTTCCTTCTGTTTATTACATCCATTCTTCACACCTGATAGGGGTTCACTGAGAGCTTGGGCCTATCCTTCCCTCAGAAGGCAGTGAAAGCTAGGTTGCAGTTCCAAGATCACAAAGAGGATTATTTTCAATAAAACATTCTTACTCCACCAATCGAATCTTAAAGTACATCACTCTGTTAAATAGAGCAGAGTTACTTGCAGTGTGAAAACGACACTTTACTAAAGACAGAGAGTTAATGTTTTAGAGGAACACTTAGCTCTGAGAGTTTCCCACTTTTCATTTCTGATAGAGAGCCTTAAATGCAAGAGAATAGTCACCGTAGACTTACAGACAGTACAGTGTAATGAGGCAGAAAGGCTAGATGTCCGTGTCCTCCATTGCGACCACTCTAATACTTAAGGGAGAGACTGTTGTATAGATGTTATCTGTAAATGTCAAATCTCTATTCCGTCCTGTTTTACAGATACATTTATTTTTCCCTCTTCCATGATTCACTGGCCACCACAGGGAGGTTTTGGTGAAGAGAGTGATTACTCAAAGATCTGCGGGTTCTCTAAGACATTTCACACACAAGAACCAAGTGGAAAATGAAAAGGGGTTGTTTGTAGACACATACATACACACGTGTTTCCGTATTTAGAAAGCAGTTTGTTCTTTTGTTTGATTTATATATTATTATAAATAGAACAAAAGCATATATCTGTAGATCAGCTGACATTTCAATTACACAACAGCATGTAAAACGTTATCATCATGCAATTGCATCATCACGTACTTGTTGTATAAGAGAACAAATTAAACACTTGTACTAAAGCTATGTAAAGCAACTATCATTTTGGTGCAGAAAGGGCTTTTATTTGTGTTTTTGGAAGCCTATAAACAAGTTAGAAATCCTGCTGTAGTTGAGAGAAACACATTGTAAGGATCAGAAGATTCATGTCCAGGCATGACTGTTTCCAGCAAATTGAAATACTGTAAATACTATTTTTCCAAATCTCCCCAAAGAGGGTACTTCAGCTTATGTAGAATTATATTACTAGGACGCTAACAAAGAGGAAGGGGACCGAATGACTCACATGTATTCTCATGTTTTTGCCCTGACTTCGAGTCTTTAATCAGTGGTTGAGGACCAAACACAACTCTTTAGTCTGTTTCAGGTCTGCTGGGTTAACTGTTACCGTAATTCAAACGAATCCTTGATAAACTGTTTATTTTATTTTATAAACAGTTTATTTGTAAGCCCAGCGAGCTGGAACCCATTTCTAAAAAATAAAAAAACATAAATGTTCTTCACAGCACTTGAACAATAAGCGTTGCCTTCATTATTAGATCAATTTTCAGCCAGTCATTTTAAACTGTATTTTCAATGTGTGTATATGAATAGATAATGATTAAATGGAATTGCTGGAACTTTAGGAAAATGTAGAAAAATGCACTAAACATCTTTTGAAATTAGCCTGACACGTTAGAGTTGTTAAATTAATGTTTCTTTTTTAATCATTAACATTTATCACAGATTTTTGTCACACCAGTGAGTCCTTCTAACCACAGTGCGATGGAAACATCTAATAAATTACAGCATTTTACATTTGTAACACTGAATTTATGGATTCTATTTATGTATATTGTCTATAATTTCACTGAAATCTATAAAAACTGGATATCATTTGTGCAGAAGTGCTACACAACATTATTATATTTTATTCTACAGAATCACTGCAATAGAATTTGAACATTTGCAATATGGTTTTGCAGACTTCAGTGATGTGTTTCCCAGCGTGCAGAATAGGAGAGGAATCTATTTCTTTGCCATTTCTTGCTTGTAGGAACAGATTTGCTGTTAACGACATCTGAGCAAAATCCCAGAGCAGCATGTTGTTCCACCTGCCAGGGAACTGTCAGCTTTACACTACAGAGCTGCAGATAGACAGGGAAATAAGAAAATACACACACACACACACACACACACACACAAACTCATATTCATACAGTACAGGTTAAAAACAAACATCACTGTGAGCTGAGACTGTTGTGAAAGGTCTATAAAGGGCCGACATAATTACTCAAACTATAAAATAAAAATTCAGTATCTCTCTAAAAGCTACAATAGACATAAAGGACAGTTCACATAGCACACGCTGACTTCATTTACTGTTGGAAATACAGTAGACTTCCAGTCCTCCACTATGGTCTGGATTGATTATACTTGTGCTCAACAAAGGCTTGTTTCTCCTCTGGAATAATTAAGTCTCCATCTGCTGGGATGGTGTGTGTGTGTGTGTGTGTGTGTGTGTGTGTGTGTGTGCACTGCATGGTCTACCCAGCTGCTGACTTATGTAAGGGGGGTTAGGGTAAACACATTTCCATGGTCAGAAAGGTGTCAATCCCTTTCTTTTTGTGCCTCACCTTCACAGCTCATTTATTCTTTCCACAGGAATCAAATAACAGCACAAGTCACCCAGAAGAAAAGCTGCTGAGTTCCCTCTCTTTTCTGATAAGAATCGGGCCTCACCTTTTGGGCAGGAACACTTGGAGAAGGTGAGGCAATTACTCACTAAGGCAGTAGACTTTTATCAGCCGTAGAATGGAATTTTTTCCTGTTTGATATGTTACTCACAGTACAGCCACACTGCTATAAATCCCACGTTTCTGTTCAATGTGGTGACATCACCAGTACAATAAACCATGCCCGTTAATTTGCATGTGAAATGATAACATTCATAACAGACATATAAAAGTTACTCAGTAGGTGAGCAGGTGACCACAGTGGTGAATGATGGATGATACTCCTCCTCGCTGCTTGAACTGTGTTTAATTTTGTACAGCAGTGACCAAAGCTGCTTCTACACCAGGGAAGGGTTGACACTTTAAAATTTCATACTCTATGTACAAATACACAATCTGCTTAACATACAAAAATAATATAAATCACCAAATGCTGGTCTATTTAAACCCACCGAGGGTCATCCTGTTATATATCTGAGTACATATGAAAGGCTTTTGGCATATTGTGTATGTCAAGTTTAGTGTGATTAAATTTATCTAAAACGTAATTTTTATTTAATATAATAATGTAGTTTTTCATGTTGCTAATCTGCACGATTTCTGTACACTACAATTTAGCTGCGAATCACAGGACAGTGTGAATAACACAGCAGTGAGGAAGAGCTTAGAGTTTATGGTTGGCTGTAATTGTAAGATTATGTGATTAGACAGTGCTACCTACAGTTAGGATATAAAATCCTGCATATTTAGATTTTGTTTTCCTTCTTCAGTTATTACTGTTTGTTCTCTGTGTTTATGGAGCCATGGGACTATGTTTATTATCTTCTACCAATGACTCTAATTTATACAACAACAATACAATCCAATAACATAAATGAGCCTAGAATTCCTCTGGTAAAGTTACACAGTAACAAATTAGTTGAAATGTCTGTGTTAACGGTGCTGTGAGGAGCTGAGCAAGCAGGCACGAGGACACGGGTACATTTTATTTCTATTTACCAGTAATCATTATTAAATATTAAGTATTATTATGTTGGGGCTATAAAAAAGACAGCAAAAGGTCACGTGACGATCAAATCGTTCCAAATGATTCGATCTCTCAATCGTTCCATTTCTGCCATCACTACTAAACAGAGACAAACTAACCTCAACCAAAACTGACCTTCTTTAACTGAACACACAGGGGAACATTAATAATGGCTGATCGGACCATTCACACACAAGAGGGTAAATGAAAACAACAAACTATTAACAAAATCTCATCAACATAAAAACACAATACAAAAGTCTATTAGTGAAGGTTAATTTCAAACAAATAACAAAAGCACCGACTGTTTAAATAACGAATCTATACAATTTATAACTTAAGACAAGAAAAATCCAAAATGCCTGAGGTGGCCATTTTTGGTACATGCCAATTGGGTGCTTCCTGCATATAATAGATGTGCACTGTGGAGCTGATCTGATGATCCACAAAGCAAGTTCAGCGTAACTCTGAGTTGGTTACCCGGGCAACATACTCCGTGAACCTAACATGCTCGCTAGCAGGTTTGCTGTAAACAACTCTGAGTTTCTCCTGCTCTTACGTTGAAGCCTGCGGTCTGAAATCAGCAGCATTGATGAAATATTCTCAGTCCACACATCTCTCACATGACCCATCGTGGAAATGATGCATATTCTGTGTATTGCACCTGTTTTTTTGGGAATGGCCTGTGTCCAAGCAAACAGCCTGTGCGGCTGTCAGAAATATGACCCTTGCACTTAATAGATATCTGTGCACCTTTGTAGTGTTCCCAGGTCACAGAACAAGCATCTGAAGGAAGCGACCCACAGAATTGCAGTTATCAGTGTAAGCAATAATTAATGTATGTCGTAAAGCACTCATCAATGTGACATTTAGGGTTTTCCAGGTGTGATCGGCTGCATTGATGGAACTCACATTCCATTATAGCTCCTTCAATAAATGAAGGAGATTATGTGAATAGCTCTGTCCACAGCATTTAGCATAAATAATAGCTTTTAACCTTCCAAATGAAATATACTTTACTATACAGCTGCTGCAGCTAATTATTTTTCTCCCCCTTGAAGATTATAAGTGATGCTGAATCCATGATAAGCAACGTGGAAGCAAAGCGGCCTGGGTCTGTATATGTGAGTCCAGCCTGTGAGTGACAGAGTTGCCCGTGGTGAGTTTATGTACAGTACAGCTTCATCCTGATCAATATTCTGTTCCCTCTTATTGCAACGGAAACATTAAATTGTATCTTGTATTATCATAGAAGTTTGATGGTTACCTTCTAGGAGACAGAGGGTACCCCTGTCAGCGCCATCTGCTGACCTCTGACCCTGTGCCCAGTCCACAGCAACGCTACAACGTAGCTCACTGCAGGACACGAGCCCTGTCAGACATTGTCTACCACAATCATTTCTGACTGAAACATCACCTCCGCAGAGTCAGAGAAAGACAAAATGCCTCGTATTTTATAAAGTCTCCTTTATTTCCTGCAACTACAAATGTTGTACACTTAATCATTTGTTGTTTATACAATTAAACATCACCCACCTTCAACACAAAATCCAGCAGTTGTATTTCTATTTGTGTTTTTTTTATTTGCAGCCATATGTGGTCCATTTCCATATCTGACTTTTAATTTTTTTTTGTAGGTACAGTTTATAGAGTTGTTTCACAGGGAGCTACAGAAACACAAATGACGTTGACTTTTATAGTGCCATGTGTACCGAGTGTCACAGTAAGTTGTGGATCAATGCTGAACAATATTCCTACTGAGGAACATTGAAACTGAATTTCTCTCTTATATTCCACCCATTATTAACACTTTGGAATATTAAGTGTAGCTACAGACAACAGCATAGACGTCTGTTATAGCAGAGGGCTCCACAAGACGGATTCCACCAACACCAACTGGTAGAAAAATGTTGGTCAGCTGATGATTTCCCAGGACAGTGCCCCAGCTAATGTTTTTCTTTTTGTACATGGCATACATAATGTACATCTTTTTTACACATGTAGATGTAACCACAGAATGCAGTTTAATGAGAGAAGGCTAAACAACATCACAAATGCTTGTAAGCGATACCTCACCTGTTTGAACTGTATTTTTATATTTCATCTTTAGTTGCTGCCATATCCTTTTTGCGCCCACTGGGTTGCACCTGTGCGCTCAAAAAACATATAGAACATTGAATACTGTTGAATGAGTGGAACATCAAGAACAAACATTTATTTATTTTTTATTTAAAAAATTAAAATATACTCACGCATTCACCTGGTCTGCAATTTTCTGCCACACAGACTCCCTCTCTTTTGCTTCTGCTGCAGTATTACTTTTTCTTTTTAAAATATGCTCATCTTCTGCATATGCACTCATTAAAAGGTCCAATTCTACTGGCGAGAAGTAGGACGCTCTTACCTTTGTCCGCTGGTTGCCATGGTGAATCCTTGTCATCTGTGTTCCATTGATCGGGGCTTCTTATATCCTGGTGCATGATCGGGGCTTCTTATATCCTGGTGCATGATCGGGGCTTCTTATATCCTGGTGCATGATCGGAGCTTCCTATATCCTGGTGCATGATCGGGGCTTCTTATATCCTTTTGCATGAGCGTAACTCAGGGTAAATTTGACTCAGAGTTGTTTGAACCAATGCTTGACACCTGTTCTGAACTGAAAACTCTGAGTTGGACAACTGAGAGTTGGACAACCCTGAGTTCTGGTTTTGACTCAGAGTTTGTTTAGAGCTTTCTAAAACGGGCCCCAGACATCTCTCTAGCGGCAGCAACAGAAATGGAAACCATCACGCACAACCACTTGAAAGTGGTTTACAATCTGGTTCGTCTACTGCGCTCTGGCAACAAATAGTGTCTGGTGTTCCCTACTCCACGCAGCAGAAGCTAAATCTGCCACCACCCCACCAGTCTCACATGAAGAAGACAGGAATCACATAATGTTTTCAGAAAAACGTTCAAATTTACCTCGACACGATAATGCTGTTTTAGTTCATACTAGTGGTGATATGTGGTTAGAGCGCATTTGAAAACTGACTTGCAAAATGTACCCACCCCCCATAAAATAAAATAATTGCCCACTACCTGACTGTGTTTGCTCAACAGACTTATTTGCAATAATTATTGCACACTTTCTGTAAATCCTATAAACTTCATTTCACTACTCAAATATCACTGTGTGTGTCTCCTACATGATATATTTAATTGAAAATTCTTATCGTAACAACTAAGGATTTATACAGGAAAATCATGAAGATTGACAAGGTTGCTCAAACCTTCGCACCCCACTGTATCTTCTCATTGATTCAGATTTATTGTTTGGTTTGTACCTTGTGTCTCAGTCTCTTTTAAATGTAAAAATGTAAACATATGAATATGCACAGTACTTTAGTGCCATGGAAAAGTAGAAGCAACAGCCCACATTGGTAGATATAATGAAAACATGTAAGCCTTTCTTTGCAGCACTTTGTAATTACTTTGCTGGCTATTAGGTGCATTATCAATTAAAAGAAGGTTTTAAGTACAAACATTCAGCGAGTGAATTCAAAGGAAATCATACTTCAATCACCCATTTGTGTCAAGGCTGGTCAGTTTATTATGGAAAAGCCACTCTGTTGATAAAGACTTTATCTGACACATCAGCCCTGAAATGATTCCATTAATGCCACAAATGTGAAATGTTTAGTGCGACTTTGCGATAACAGTAAACTGATCTTATTGTATGATATAACTTAAAATGTGTTCAGAAAAGAGGCCAGTGTTTGAGTCTAATATAATACAACTGGGCTTTGTTCAAGACAACTTGAAATGATTGTGTTGTCTTGAATGCAGAGCATTTTGTACTGAGTGAAAAGACTTTTTGTACCTCACTTGTATAATAACCTCAGGGCACTAAAGACAATGGTTAGCATGAAAATGCATCCCAGTCAGACCTCTGAAGGAAACTCCTGTGGGGACATTAGAGTCAGTGCACTTTGTCTCTGTCCATTCTGGGTGCTGCACTCAGCTCGCTCTGTCTGTCATATTCAGCGCCCTGATTTATCTCTGAAATATAAATCACAAACTGTAATGATGGACTCTGACTTAGTCATGACTTGTAGCCTGTCTTCTCCACTTGTTTGCCACCAACTGGGCTATCTGTCAGTCAATTGGCCCTGTGATCTTTATGTGCCTCAGATTATGTATCGTTTATCATCTTGGCTCATGCGGCCCCTGCAGCTGTCCATCATTTAACATAATCGTCTCTCTCTCTCTCTCTCTCTCTCTCTCTCTCTCTCTCTCTCTCCCCTGCTCTAGAAAGTTTGCCTCTCCCCCTCTCTATTTCAGCTCACACTTACAGTAGATCATTTTTTCCTGTCATGGACAAAAATAAAAAGTCAACTGCTCCTCTCCCACCTTCACTTCCTCCTTGTCTCGTGTGCTTTGATTCCTTCTACAGATTTAAACCTAATGGTTGCTTTTTTCCCTCCTGTGTGTCTATTATTAATCAGGACTGCTTCGGCTCCTCTATGGCATATCAAATGGGAAACCTGAGGACAACTTAAGAACTGTCTACAGAAAGCCAGCACAGCTCCTTCTACTCTACAATGAATCAGTTGAAATTGTTCACCTTCATAGCAAAGCAAATGTTTAATATTATAAAGATAGCTTATCATTGCAAAGCTGTTCTGTTTGTGGGCTCAGTTGCATAAAACACTGTCTAAGGGCAAAAAATACAAGTAGAGGAGATCTGTATAAACTAGTATCTCCTTCGACTGTACTACCATATACTGTTCTCCAGGCTGACATTTCCTTTTCAACTGAGTCCTTGACCCATGTCAGACACAATTGGCCATTAGCGGGATAGTGTTACTGCCAGTCCAGCAACCCGTGTCGAAGACTCTTTAGATCAGGGCCAATACAGTGTGTGATCAGGGTCATTCAACGAAAAAATGGTACGATGTGAAAGCTGTGATAAACTGGCTGATTTAAACAACCCATATACTTGCTAATAAATAAGGCAGACCTCTTTGGGAATGGACCTAACCCATTTAGGGTGAAAATGCTACTTATCATTAAAGTGACGACTCTGTAATCTCTGGTGTTGAACATTTATCACAGTCGACCTGTGAGCTCGCACACCACTGTTGCAGGGGGAGAAGACCTATGGGAATCACACCATAAACAATCTAACAATGGTGCTTTGATGGTGCACAGTATTTGTAGTGTGTTGTAGTGTGAGTTTGTAATCACCAAAGAAATATGCACAAAACATATTATTTGAAAGACACATCACAGCTCATTACTCACTTACCAACCTTCTAGTTTCCAGCTTCATCGTTGAGTTAAAGGTGACAAACCTAAATTTCCCTCATGTGCTTTGCACAATTTCAGCAAGAACTATACTAATGATGACTAATGAAAAGGGACCATTTCTATTGTCCTTTGTAGTCAGCTAATGCACTATAAATTATTCCACTAAAAGGTGAGAACCGGGTCTGTTAGAGAGAAAACAGAAGCTTCTTGTTGATTACAAAAGCCATAATGCTACATTACTGCTCACATGAACAGTTGTTGACACAAACAATGGCAAAGGTTAGTTGTAATGAATAATAAAGGTAGTGCTAATTAGAAATAATGAATGTGTGGGATGCCTCTATTGCAGCCGATAATACTGGTAGCTAGTGTCAAAGGTAAAACTTAATACTTTAAAGCTGCTCAAATTGTTATTTTTTTTATTAACAATGAACTGTATTTATGTCATGTGAAAATGGCACCTAGTCACAAACCCACAGAGACTTACAACTCTACGGTTTCCTTCAGCTCTGTGGAAGATATTTGCATTGTTTAAGACTTTTATTGAGCATTGTTTCTCTTCATTTTCCACTGCACTAGTTAGCAAACTGTTAATAGCCAATGCTGGTAACTGTTTGATGTGCAAACAAGTCAATAGGATGTTTACCAAATCAAATCTATTGGTGATAATTCTGTATGTCAATGTTTTGTTTGCACCCTGTTGCACTGAAAAATCAATGGTTGTAACCTTTGCCATGACATAGAAGCCTTCCTAACCTCATCTAAAGGTTTTTGTTGTGGGAACTATATTTTACCTGAACCTAGACATGAAAAACATGATGCAGAGGAGTTTGGTGTACAGGTCAGCAAAACCTTTAACATTTCCCCACATAGGAGTTTCATAGAAAATGCAAAAGGCAAGAGAAAGAATGTTAGATTTGTTGATTTATCCAAAGAAGAAAGTTTAACTTGAGGGTTTTTCATCTCTTCCAATCTCTCTTCACCTCCCTGGCCTGTCAGGAGTAATAAATGTATGACCTAATGGGGCTGCTGTGGTAAAACTTAAAAACTGAACCACCGGAGAGCGTCTCTGGCATGAGCCCAGTCTCAGAGAAAATTTCCTTGCTGCCTGCCACCAACTTGACTCAAGTGGAGACAGAGCAGGCTGATATTAGGGATGAGGGGGTGCAGAGAGGCTCTCGTATGTGATCTTTGTATCTCATCACTGATGGGGGAAAAAAGAGTGAGTGTGTGGGTGTGAGCACATGAAAATAGCTTTGGAGGGGGGCAGACAGATGAACACACAGATTGAATAGATTTGTGAAACATCTCTGATGACAGCGAAGCAAAGATGTATGAGACATACAATATTCATTTTCACAGAATAAAGAAAGTTTTCTTCCATACACAGTGCAAAGCACGTGCATTTAATAACACTTAGTGGAAAACTGGGTTTCTACAGCGTATGAACAACAGTGGTGCACAGTTCACCACTCTGCTTTTGATTACATTTCTTCCTCAATAATGTAGAAGAACATGTTTATTTGAGCGGAAGGAGTTACGAGTACTGTAGGAGATAAAGAATGACTCGTCAGTAAAGTGGGTTTGTCATTACTTCACCTAACAAATGGATAAATCATTTGTTCATAAAGCTGCGACTGTGACATCTCCCTTCATTTACACTTCTTCAACACTCTCTTGATACTTTTGACTTAGTGTGGAAATCTACTGCGTGTGTCCATTAAATATAATGAGAGTCCTTCAGGATCCAGTCTAATCAAACCTCCTTATAGTGATATTTTATAGTAAAGTCAATAATTAATTTTAGTGGAAATGTGGAGATCAGTGGATTTGATGTCAGCTGTGAATTAAATCCACATACTGCAGACCTTCTGTATCGAGATCAAAGTTTGGCACATTTGTGTCTTTGTAAATAGGAAAATACTAGTGTTGGCAGCATTGCAGCCGAGTCCCACTAAGAACTACTTTCTTACTGAATGATTCCACACCTCTTGATTTATGTTGATGGCCAACGTTCATTGCCAAAGCAGGAAGTTGTGTGCTCTTAATGTAGCTTGGCAGAAAGTGCGAGTGATTAGGGAGAATGAGACTGAGGTAGCGTGTCTAACTCGCATGCAGGAAACCCGAGCTGCTTGCTACCACAAACCTACAATTACCATTTGCCTTTTTAGTAACTATAACCACAGCCTTTCCCTAACCATAATTGCCATGTACACATATTGAAGAAAGCAAAAATATTAAAATGATTTACAGGACATACTTCGGTTTTGACTTTATTTTCTGATATAAGAACTTTGTTCTTACTGAATGTGAGCCCGACACGTGTCTCAGCGCGGATTACATGTTAGCATTTTGAGATTTGTGATAGAAATTATCATCAGCCTGAATGTCTGCGATCTTGTTAGCATAGCAGCCAACTGGCTAAAAGAACAGCTACGGTGTAATGATGTGATAAATAAGCAAATGTGTTTGGTAATAAAGGTGGAGACGAAGATATTGAGCTTGACTTCCTTCTTTCATGAACCGTGATGGATGGTGTAACTTCAAAAAAAATATATAAGACAAACAGAACAGTCAGATGTTTCTAATTGTGCAGTTCCATTGTACATTTGCTTTGTGTTACTAAAAAACTAGTGTCAGGGCAGCAAGGAGTACACATACAGTTAGCTTTGCTGGTTTCTAATGTGTCTATGGCATTAGATGGTCTTATGGTGAGGGCGGGCTCTTCAATTATTGGAACCCTCATGCCCATCAGTTAATCTATATTATAATCATTACCTGCAAAAAGATCTGGATTTTAAATCAGAAACTGCATCTTAGCCTATAATAACAGCAACGGAGTGAAACTTAGCTGCATACAGACCTCGGATCAATAAAATCAATTCCAATTTCATTACACAGTGCGCATAGCGAAAAGTGCAATGTCAGTTTTAAGAATGTCTATGTAAATAAAAGAAAATAGATTGAAGAGGAATTTTAAAGTTTCATGGGTAACAGTTACCAACTGGGATTATTTGCAGTGTCAGACATTGGGGTAGAAGTACCCTTGACCGCAGCGAGATAAGGCTCTATCTGTTTGCTGTAACTCCACTCTCCACTCGCTTTTCTCTCTCATTTATTTTCTTCAGTCTGTCCATGTAGTGTGGTTCCTCCCCCTCTTCTTATTTTCTAGCACCAGGCTCATAAAAAAACTGGCTACCTGGTTAGAAAGCAGACACTGTCTTGACTCCCTTACGGATAAGTGTCTTCTGGCAAGATTAAAAAAAACCTCACATGCAGTATTTTTTACACTTTATGACCACTGTTGTCCACACATAGAGGACAATCAATATTGCATGTATTTGTGATTTGTGATTAGGTCAACAATACCTTCAAACCATGTTCAGACTGTGAGAGTAAAATCTCTGATATACAGTATTTTATTACATAAACCTCCCCACAAAAGTATATATTTGGTTTTAATAATTGAATTTTAAACATCTTAGAGTATTAATACAAAAATGTCTGCTTCACTACCAACCTACACACCAGTGCATGAAAATAAAGGAATGAAAATCCAATTGCCAGAGTGGTGAACGCTCACTGTAAATGTGATCAAACTGTTCAGGTAAGTCACAACGACAGGTGTTATATTGAAAGTTAATTAAATAAATAATTCAGGGGAGGAGAGACTGAACAAAGAAGAAAACATGTTTTAAAAGGCCTGTCTAAGAAGCAGCAGGGTCCACTGGAACTCAGATCTTTACCCCAAATCATAAAGCCATTTCTCAAAACATGAAGGGGAAGCAGACTTCAATTCGATCAAAATATCACTTTTGGCCACAACCATTCCAAACATAAGGCCTGCTGAATCTTTCAGAGCAGCCCAATACGGCAAGAGGACAGCCTGGATTTAGTTGTTTACCATGTGTCTTATTGAATAAATAAATAAAAACAGATATTTCACTTCACTTATATTAGCACATATGATTAGGGTGGTTTGACTCCAAACACTGTGTGAAATCTTTGAACACTAAATTCTCATAAAAAGCAAAAATCCTTCCATTAAGACATGCCCAAGGGAATCATGACATTAACTATTATCTCGGTTGCTATAATAACAAATCTGTTTAGAATTCCTTGGGTTGGTGTGCAGATTAGTTTTTTTCTTTCTGTGGGGACTTGGTCCTCTGATCATTATCCTCCACTGTGGAGGAAAGACTCAAAGACACCATTAGAGAAGCCGTTAACAATGTGAGCTTAATTAAATTCACAATTGTTTGGCGTGAAAGCATTTTTAGTCACTGTAAAAAAGCAAAAAAAAACTATAAAAAAGTGGGTGACAGACAGATTGAAGCATCATTAAAATGAACAGTAATTCACACAGATGTGCACATAAATTGGACACAGCTAAGAAACAGAAATAGAAATGTTTTGAAATATTCTTTATACATTTTAGAAATGACATATTATACATCCCATTGTGAATCAAATAATTTAAAATTCAAATACAAAAGGGGGGATAATAATATTCCAGCACTATTTGTTATCACTAAAGAACAGCCTGTATGTTTGCTTATGAATACAAACTAGTGAATAACTGACTCATTTCTAATGGTTCTAGTGAATTACATGTCTTAAAGAAAAGAGGAATTAAATTATGTATTATGTATTTGACAACACCTGTACCTTCATTGTCCAATAACTTTTATGACTTTATGGCAGCAGCCATAGAGCGATACAATAAATTTCCATGTGAATGAAAAAAGATTCAATAATATTTACATTTACATTATTACATTACATTAAATTTAAGAAAATAAATATGCTTAAATATTAGATTTGCAGTTTTCGCAGTGTTTCTCATACTTTGGCAGTGATGTGTACCAGCACAGAACCTGAGAGACATTTTGGCTGTGTGTTGTCTATCTACCAATTATGACATGCCAGAATATCTCTTTGGGGATAGGAGAATACAATCAGCATTTATGTGTTGAATTTAAGTCCAGAACATTTTTAGGGAATAAACAGTTACCTGATAATTACTGAAAAACACGCAGACGTAGACTGGCTACGTATTCGTGCTTTACTCCATAGAGTATGTGTAATTAACCATTATCACAACCTAAATGTCAACTAAAGGCACAAAATTAGTGTCAGACTATAGATATTCAGTAGTTCAGGTTTTTGTGCATGATCAATTTTTGTTATTTTTTTTATAAGGAGAATCAAACTGCGCCTAAAAAGTTAAGAAGTGCTGTTGAAAGGCTGAACAAAAGCTGTGTTCAAAATAGTTGTCCTACAGTCAAGTTCCTTTCAGCCAGTGTACTCGGCTCTTATCAGGTTCCTCCTGCTCAGTGCTGAGAGCTGACCTTCAGACATTATCTTCCCCCACTCTCCTCTCATCAAAGGCAGAAATGATAAGAACTGACTGTGTACTGATAGAAACCTTCCATGGCAAGTCCCCTTCCTGTATTCCTACCTTCAAGCCTGCAGACTGGCAGACTCTGGTATTGTGGACCTCCCCCGCCCCCTCACACACACACACACACACACACACACAGACTCACTGATTTATTGCATCAGTGGTCATCATGGGAGTATGGGAAGGGGGTCATCATTCATAACAACACATCAAAAATGAGACACGACCTTGAGGTCAAACTAGGGATGGACCGGGACAAGAAATAAACCCTGAACGTTGACCCAGGTCACAGTCCATCACAACACAGCACAGTCTCTGGGAGGGGCATCATAATAGTTTTATAATACAGCACTGTAGTCTGTAGTAGTCGACGTATTTGACGGTGCACTTATTTATGAGATACAATTATTTCCTTCTCATTGCTAAATAGTTCAATCACTCTGAGATGTGTGAAGTGTTTCTGGTCTAGTTTATAAAGCGATGCTGAACATCATATCATACATTTTTCATTCATATGGTTCAACATGACACCGTTTGTATTTACTAACTTAGCATTTAAGAGCTATGGCTATAATTTCTTTTGTTCTAGCAATAGCCTCACCTCAGCAGTGCTCTTGGCGTCCTGTCAAGCAAAAATTTCTCTTGATCCAAAGAGAGTGACAAATAATTGTGACCCAGGGCACTTTCAAATCATTATTGTGAAGCCAAGGCTGTGAGATGGCATTCACACACCCATCTGGTTGCAGCACCTGGCGTTGGTATGTTCTGTTCGAGTGGGATGCAATTAATGTAACCTACAAAAGCAGGATTTGTTTGTGCTCATTGGTTTGCCCACTGGCAGCTGCTTTTGGCAGGAGACTATTCTGAGAGTGACAGTCAGGGGAAATGGCTCCTCTTCCATGTGTTAATTAACCTGGAGGTGACTGTACAAAGAAGGTGTTTTTGGCTGCATTCTGTTGTAGAGAGGTTACGAGAATCCATCCAGCCTCACTTCACTATATAAATAAATAACTGTGCTAAATGTCAATGCAAACAGGGAAACAGTTGAAAAGGGCCTTATTTGTAGCTCATCAGTTTAAAATTGATTAAGAGACATAATCACAAAATACAAGCAATAATGAATAAATTATTTTTTTTCTCCTATTTGACGTGAAAGCAAAAATCCTAAAATGCATGTAAACAGTTTAACAAGGAAACAACTTCTAATGTGCGTCAACTGTGGTTTTAACAAAAGGCAGTATATTTAAAAGCTAAGCCAAAGATATTGTGCAAATGAAAACTTTTTTTAGATTTATGTTTATTACCCAGTGATGCCAACCTAACACGACTCAGGGACACAGATCAAAGTGTGAAGCACTATGCAAACAGGCATTCAAGAACAGTTAAAAATTCAAAAGCACAAGGAGATCACACACTTTGATAAGTAACCCTACGGCAGGGATGGAACAATAGACAATCTGGCACTGTACAAAATTACTGGGAAGTTAATTAGGGAATCTGAACGAGGTGGGTGCGGAGAAATCAGGTAACTGGAAAAGAGGTGAAAAGTCGTGGCTATTGCCAGGCAGGTGGTAGCGGCATTGTCTGGAATAACAACGCAATGAATTGTGGCAGTACATTTAATCAATAACTAAATCAAATGTGACAACAACAATCTAAATTAATCTAAATTTGGTATCCTTAACAAAATCCTTAAAGTGCTGGTTGGATGTGTGACGATGGATTGATAGGGTGGGATATGGCTTCAACCAGTGTGCTACATATTTAATTGTATACTTAACTACAATCTTACTTTATCAGTTAGTGCTATTTATAATTTAGATTTTCACTGTGCTGTGGCACCTAGTAACCTTCATGTGTGCATTGTACATTTAACAAATACAGGGATGCTGAGAAAAACATTTTTGGTCTATATGACTGGTCTATACTACGCCTTGTTATAACTATGCAGTAATAACACTATAACCAACAACATGTACAAATTTATTACACTGAAATTTGCAGGTTGTAATAAAGAAAGAATACCTAAAGCACTTGAGTAGTGTTTGTTTGTACATGTTCTTTTAAATTTACACACATCGTCTAAATCGTTGTCAGACTGGGCGTTTTGAAATAGACAGGAGATGACGAGCGGTTCACCATATCTGTGTAAGCACCACTGTGGTGGGTACCTTATGGTGTAGGGCATCTGCTGATTTCCCATCAGGACCTGTGGTTATGACCCCTGCAGTGCAGGGATGGTGAGTGGGAGCTCTGCAGGAGAGAGGTAGGCTGGTGTACAGCGACAGTACCACTGATTTATACCCATGTGGGTGATTTTCTGAGAAATTTCTACTGTACTTCACACAGATGACTCACATCCTCTCCAGTTTGTTTTTATGCTGGTTACCAAGAGAGCCCTTCACAGATACTGTACATCTGTCAGCTTTATTACAATATCAACAAATGTAATGTTCTTTCTGGACACAAATATCTCACAATTAAAATTCAGCACCACCTTCTGAAAGCTTTCTTTAGCTATGGGATGTTAACTAAGTTCAAAGGTTCTATACATACAGTACAGTATTGTGTATATATCCAGTACACAGTGGTGTTATTTTATAATTTGCACTATTTTATTTATTTATCATTTAGGTTTCTCCCCGTTAACTTTTTTTTTGGTTTCTTAAAATTTTTTCTTTAAGTTTCACTTTTATTAGTTAAATCTCACCAGTACATATTTATGCACTAGTTATTGTTTATTTATTAATACATACATATCAGCATACATAAACTATACTGACTAAAGTATTGAGATGCCCTTCCAAGTCAATGATTTCAGGGCACAATGCAAGGTCCAGAAGGACATGGATGAGTGAGTTTGCTGGGGAGGAAGTCCACTGGTCCACACAGAGTCCCGACCTCAACCTTTAGAATGAATTAAAGCACATACAGCCTTCTCCTTCACCATCAGTGCCCGACCTCACAAATGCTCTCCTGGAAGAATGGTCAAATATCCCCATAAACACGCTTTTGAACCTCGTGGACAGACTCCTCGGAAGAGTTGAAGCCATTAAAGTTAATGTTTGTGAAAAGGAAAGGGTTACAATACTTTTGGCAACATAGTGTATCTGCAGCATCAGTGAGTAAAATTCAAATTAATGTTTGCTTTATGAGGTTGGAAACCAGCAAGCACTGTGTGAAGTCATATAATTATGAATTAGTGATGGGTTTTTGCATGCTCTGAATACCTTGAATGGACACTGAGTGTCTCGGATCTAAGCAGACATATTAGTTGTTTTGCAGGAACAATAACCCCCTGGAAGGCCTTTGCAAACAAGCCATGCAATATTCATCATATTCCTCTAGCGTGCAACACTTTGAGACGATTTTGTGTCCATGCACAGGGATACTACAAATGATGAAACAAGACCGTCATTATTGGAACAATGGCATGACTACTTATTTCGGCCTAAATCCATAGAGTGGTACCACCCTCAGCGATTTCAGAGTTCAATAACTTGGCTGCACTCACAAAGAGAGGATAGAGAGCAAAGGAAACTTTTCCTTTGTGATAAAGGGAATTTATTGAAAAGACAGTTTGATGTAGACACGTGTTTTTTACAGAAGGTTCCCAGACTCCTGTGCTTCTTGAAGTAGTTAAGTAGTTTTGTTTATTCACATCCATTCATATTTATCTGAATCACACAAAGGGGCATGCTTTAGTGTGAAGCCACATACACCCAGTAATCAGCACCCAAGGGATTAACACACAGCATCAAGATTTGTGCTTATTATCTGTATATTTGCTGTTGGTATGCTACAAAAGCCTCCCTATTGAACATAAACATTAAAATGAATACTATATCACTATACACATATGTATATATACACACACACACATATATTACATTTCTCTTACTGCTTTTAACTTTTAGTCTTTGGTCCTCACCAGCTCATGAAGGAAATGGAAGTTGGAAAGTGCCACTTTAGTATCTAAATGCTCCACCTTCTTTGCAGCTAGTTGCTAACTTTGTCCATCATTTGCTGCTTGGCAGGTAGTGCCCAGTGACAGTGGGTTTTAGAGGCTTTTACTCCAAAAAACCCCGCATGCTGAGTTAACCAAAACTGTAAAGCTGTTAGAAATGAATCAAAAGATGCTGACAGTAATGGCTGCCCATTCATTTGGAGTGGAGAGCCAGCCTCGTAGCTGAGTACTATGCACAGAGTGTGGCTGATTCAACAGGGGCCCAGTTCGCCACACTACAGGGGAAAGCTAAGAAAGGCTCAAATTTATGCAAATATCCTCCTTTTACTGTTCAACTCCAACTAAGAGAGAGGCATTCACAATCACCTTGATTCCTGCAGAAACAAAAGCAGAGAGTTACTTTATGGAATTTTATGGTCGTGGTTTCCCAGTTATTTATGGCACTATAGTCAGCTTCAATCGCCAAATCTTCTGGTCTTTTGTGGCTCTTCTAAGACAGGACAGACATTGACAAAAACATTAAAGAATATATACCATTGTATATAATGTAAATTACTAGAACAGAAAAACTAATTAATTACAGAAAACTAATTATAAAACATACATCAGCATACATACATATATATATATATATATATATATAATACTAAATAAAAAACATATATACATACATCTCAACAATACTCTCAACACCCCTGAACAGATTCAGAGACTAGCCATTGGCAAGTTTATTGCATCTGTATGTCTGTAGAGATTCTCAATTATGACGCCAGTTATATTCCAATTCTGTTGTTCAGCTGCTTGTTAATGCAATTATTGATCAGCCAATAACATGATGGCAACTCAATGCATTTAGGCATGTTGACATGGTCAAGACGAACCGCTGCAGTTCAAACCGAGCTTCAGAATGGGC
>JAUMHF010000001.1:5447672-5468497 GCA_032359275.1 Microctenopoma steveboyesi
AACCTTACACTGTAAAGTGCCTTGAGATAACTTTTGTTGTAAAATGGCGCTATATAAATAAAATTGAATTGAATTTGTTGCGATACAACATTACACATTTAGCCTCTTTATGCACAGTGTTAAGATTAACTGTAAATTTATTTTTTAAAAGTCTGTTTAATTTTATTAACCTTACACTGGCACCAATACCTACTATCTGGCAGCTGTCCAACCCACCATTTCAAAAGAGTATCAATTATAATTTTTGGGGGCCAACAGTGGCACAACAGTGGGGCAGTTGGCAACTTTCTATGGGTTTCAACTACAACTACCAGGGTTGGTGGTTCATGCTGTGTTAGAGTGTTTTAAATATTGTTATAGCTAGATGTAACGTACTTTGAATTGCTTTTGTTTAAAGGTTAGAATTCTTGCCATGGCAGGGGCAGATAAACTGTATTTTAGTTTACCAAATCTGCACTTTACCTCCCTGTTTGCATAAACACCTCCTTCACGTTCACTCCCCGACAATTTCCATGTATGTAGTCTGGTTTCAGTCAATGAATAGACAGATTTCTTACAATTTTTCTGCAAATTTCTAACAAGCTTGCAGAGTTATTGAGTTTAATTTGTACCAAAGTGTAAAGTTTCTGCAGCTGAGATCAAAACACCAGAGTGGCATAACATAAAGAATAAAATCTGATTCAAAATACAGTTCACAGTGTTAATTGTGGAGTTGGCTTGGCTTCATAATAAGTGCACTCAGTCATGTAGTCAAATAACTGAACAGGTGAATGACTACAGAAATCCATTTGGAAGGTTTAATTTATTTTAATGCATGGGGTCTAAAGTGTAGATAGAGATAAACCCAGAACCCCCCTGCTTGTATTTCTTTATTTTAGCTCCCGACCAACACTGTGTGTAGAGAGAAAAGCACAGCACTCAGCAGTGGAACAGACCCAGAGCCTCACACAGGGCGAGGCGGGAGTGACCAACAATGCAGCCATTTTCTCTCCAAAGCACAAGAGACCATTTGGCTGTGTGTCCCTTTGGCCTTTGCTCTCAACGTGTATCCATTCCTCACTACAGTGCCCTCATTTAAGAAGTGTATTATGTCAATGCCCCAATGTACAGACACTTGAGATTGAATTCAGTTTTCAGGCTATTTGAGAGGGACTTCGCTCAACAAGGTGTGATAGTGCTGTAAACATGACCAATCTGAAAGCATGAATCTTTGAATATATCTTATGTTAATCAAATTCCATTATTTAATTCAAGTTTAGAATTTCTCTACCATTTCTTTGCAGTAAACGGAAGCAGCTATCGTAAGGGTGTTGTCCTGTTAACATTACTGCACTGGTGTCCTCATCCACTGAGCACAGTTCAGATGAGTCTTAGGATTAATGGTGACTGACTACAAATAGGACTGTGTCCTGGCCTCTTTGACCTTCTCTTTTGATAAGATCATCTAACAAAACCTGGAGCATGGGTTGTTATTTGATATTTAGACAGAGAATCTGTACATTTCACACTTCAGTGTGTACTTTGAATATGTAAACCATGTATATTATTGAGTATTATATATCTAAATACTCAATATTTTCTGCAATGGTTGTATTATTTAAAATACTGTAAATCTATTATTACTTTTGTTATTTAAATTTTTTTTTAATAGTTAATTGCGGCTTGTTCTGTTTTTGTGGATGAGTACGAAGCAAATACATCTATATCTGTATGGATGTATTTGTATTATTTGTATTTCTCTCAGAACCAGCTTGGTAAATGTCTTAGAAAGCTAGTTAGATTGGTTATCAGGGACAAGAAATAGTTTGTGACAAGAGACACATTTTCTCAAATTCCTGTCTCATAACTGTCTCTTTTTGAAGTTACTAATACAACAAAAAGAGAATTAGCAATGAACCGCAATTAATAAACTGTCTCATCAGCACAGTTTCCTTTTGGTCAGTGGACTGAATTTGCAAGTCAAAGTTAATCAATGTTCAGCTCAATGCAAGAAATTTTCTCATTTACTTCACCCCTGCATGTGAATACACTGATTGCTGAATGGAACAGATTTTCCTGTAAATTCACCAATTGATATGCATGTGTGAAAAAGGACACACTGTGTACAGTGTACTCACAAATATGCGTCATTGTACTTAAAGGCTATGAAATCCCATCATAACAGATGCATCTGGTTAAGGTGAGACTGCCTGTTCTATTAATATTGATGTTCTATATGTGTTATTTCAAAATAATACAAAACCAAACACTGCTGATTAAAACCAACAATGAATAGTTGAGCCATAGCAACTTGACATTTATCTTGTTAACATAGGAGAACCTCACCTGGATGGCAGAACGTGATTTAGCCTATTATTTTCGTTAGGTCTGAATGTTGTTCATTGAAAACACATCCTCAGTTTCTCTCTCATCAAGTTTATGTTATATATTCTTCTGAGGAATAGTTTGGCTCAAACAAGTGTAGTAGCTTGGATCACATACATGAAGAGACTCCTCCTTACCCCATATAGACTTCTCATTATTCAACTAATTAGGATGGAATTGATGGTTGTTGTTGAGCTCTTTGAAAAAAATATAAATTTTTTTATAAAGACGAAACACATCAGCCTAGGTAGGAGGCCAGCCAGTCTGGTATAATTTGAAATAACAAACATATAGAATATGAGCAGTCATTTCAATTATGGTGTAGTGAGTAAGTCTGTGAATGTCTTCATTGTCTGCCCACGATGAGGTAAAATTCTTCTCATTATAGAGGGTGTGAAGCCCAAAGGCATTCAAGAAAAAGACTGCTCAGAGATCTCAAGGACAGAAAGCTAGTCAGCTGGCTTTCTTACTTGAGTCCTGTGCATCATACAGCCTGTGCTGTAAGTGCAGTATGTTTCAAATATAGCTAAATGCCCCTAGTTTTACATGAATGATTTAAATAATCAGAACCCTACAGTAAAAAGCCACCTGCTTGAAACAGTCTAGATAAGGAGTACCACATAGTAATACTGTACACGTTTTTTTATCGTAGCTAAAATAAATATCTATGTAAACAACGTAAGATGCTACATTCCTTCCATTACCAGCACTGAAATTCTAAGTAAAATTAAAATAAATTCATCCATGATTTGTTCTACACTGCAATAACCATTATTTTTGCCACAAACGATCTGCAGGACAATGTGTATAAAAGGCAATAGGAGCTTTGCCTTCAGCAATGAAAACACATCTCTGCAGCAGCTCATCATGCTGACAACTTAGACTCTCATGGGTGGTAGTTACGTTGTTAAAAAATGTCACTGAACATCCAACTATACCGTCCTCAGCTCTATTAACAGGGATTCACTTCATCTCCTCTTTTTTTGTTTGACCTGGATTATGTTCTGTCTGCAGGCACATACCAGACCTCAGAGATCTGAAATCAGAAGTCAGAAACAAAATAGTTTTTGTGCATAAAGGTATCTGAGACAGATACGGTCCTTGTTCCTAGTGTATCATGAAGGAAAAAAAAATACTACCATAAGTTTTTAAGTTATTTTTCCCCTTGTCAAAGTGGAAATGTGAGGCCCATTCCTGATAAACAAGGCAGGGTGTTGGAAGTGTCAGATGAAGCTTTAACACAGGCCCAAAAGTATTGTTTCTTTACATAACTAACTTTACCTAGCTAATTGAATACAATACATATGTGGCAAAGCTAAGCTATTTGGCTGACATGGGTTAGGGGTAGGGGTAGTGGTAGGGTTAGGGCTAACCCTTACAAAAATCACAGTAGGAGTGTTAAATACAATTTTGAAACATCCTGTTAAATTCTCAATCATCATTACTCCTATTCGACCACTAATATGCTACTCTACACCTGACACAACTATTTGTGAGAAATCATTCATTTGGTTGTTTTCCTGCTGACCAGTGTCAATGTGGAGGCTACACCTTCAATTATTTCTTCTCAAAATGCCTGCTGGTGGAAGCAAACATTTTTAAAGTCACACATATTCGCAATGAGTCTGTGTCCTGAGAACGTACGGGTTGCATTTTATGTCTAAATTGTGAGGCTATTGGACAAAGAGAATCTGCTGCGAGCGATGCTCAGGAGAGCTACAAACATTACTACATTACTTCAGATGAAGGATGACTCATAACTTCAGGGAATCCCTGTCCTTGGGTGTGTTGGTGCCTGAAGGATATATTCAGCGAGGATGAATACGCTGCTCTAAACATCCATCTTTAAATGTGACAAGTTGATGTAAAGAGGTAAGTATAATTCATGAGGGAGGTCTGTGGCACAAAACAATCCCACGAACAGTGGACTGGAAAGATACACTTCAGCTTTTTACTTGACTTGCCTTTAAAACCACGCGTCACTTTGCACATTTTGTCTAAGACCAGTAGTTAAGTGGACCACTATGATCTTTCCTAAACAGTCAAGTGTTATAATTATTACCACTTCATGGTAGCATCAGTATTGTGCGTATTGTGTATTTTTTGTAGGAAAAAATACATTTTTTTGTAGAAAGTCTCCAGGCACTTTAGTGTAATATCCAAAACCTTACAGAATATGACTATATACAGAGTTATGTAGAAAACCTAACCTAATCCCATTGAGCAAGCGACAGTGAAGAAAAGCTCTCTTTAATAGTGTAACCCACAGCAGAATCAGACTTAGGGTGGGCGGCCATCTGCCTCAACCTCAACTAGGATGAGAGGAACAAGAGGGTAAGGGTAAATATCAGCATGACACCAGCCACCATATCGACCCAAATACAAATTTATAGAATACAGGCAACACATTTGGTCGGCCAAATATCTGATGTACATCCCTACAGATGCTTGATATTGCAGTACAATATCCAAATTTGCGACTCCCAGGGTCTCCCTACTAAACCAAACCTCACACGGGACTCTGGATTCAAACCTGCACAGACTCTCTCCCTACCCCAACTGCCTCCTTCTTACATTCCCTTAATAAACGTAGCACTTTATTTATTAAAACAATATATTAAATTACAACATAATGATGAAAGTATTACGTTTGCTAGGAAAACATAACCGCGGTTGCACTTTACCTGCATAGGAACATAGGTAGCAGAGTCTTTGTTGCCGTTTAGCTGCATTAGTATGTGCTTTTCTTCTAGACCTGCAAACTAGACATCAGTGAAGCTATTCTCTCACTCTCTTTCTCACATGCAACTCACACACACACACACACACACACACACACACACTCAGTATATGGTCCATTTGCCATAAGCTTCTTTCATGTATGGAGAAATGAAGTTGAAAGGGAGTGTGCCAGCTGAGAGCTGGCTTACTGTGCAGAGCAGGAGGAAGAGGCTGAATAGCAGGACTATATACCACACCACAGCCCGCAGCCGTAAAGCGCAGAAAGAGGTAGTACCCATCTACATACTCCATCTGCAGAAGAGACAAATGAACTGCAGTTTTATAGCTTATCGTGCTGTGCCGGAACATAAGAATGTGCTTGTGGCTTATAGGAAACCAATTGGTAGAAAAATGGCGAGGGAAATGCTGACTTGTGTGAAAAAAAGAGAATAACATTAAACTAATTCTGCTGAACAAAATGGAAATAAATTTTACAGTGTTTCTACAATCTAAATAACAAACAATGCTGCTTAACATTTGTGCTGATGACCCACGAGAAGCAGGTGAAAAGCTAATAATTGACAAACCCTGCATGTGTTGATTTTAGGATGATTACAGTCACATTTACTTTGCTTGGCAGACGCTTTTATCCAAAGCGACTTACAGGGAGCTGGCCCTGGTGGGGGATAGACTAGGAGTCAGACGGGGTTTTGAACCTGCAACCTTCTGCTATCCAGTCTGATGCTTAACCCATTGAGCTACCAGGCCGCAGCTTTAAAACATGACTATGTGATTACATAACATATTATTGTCTCACTATGCACACATACTGTACATGCACAATGTGTATGGTATATATGCATTATATTATGCTGCATGGGACCTATACGGTTAGTATTTAGCTGAGAAACAGCTCTACCCACAGATTCCAGTGACCGGAGCAGAGATTTGATGTGCCTAAATGAACACAATCAAGCTTCCTTGTGGAATTAGAAGTCAGATGTGAGAAAACATGCAGCTGGTTTCTTTACAACTGAATTACGATGATTTTTATTCCAGTAGTTTTCAGTACATATCAGGGAATTATAACGGCATAATCTACTTCCCACTAGTATCTGAAACCATGCTATGTTTTTAATTTATATTTCCATGTCAGCTCTCCTGTGAAACCCTGGTAAACTCTTGGGAATTGTCTCATATTTACTAGTCATTTCTATTCAATGAATGGGGTAAGTTGTTAAACCTGTGTTAACCTGTGTTAAGATTTCTAAATGGCTCAGATTGTGTAGATGTGTCCAATTAGATAAAATCTAGCGAGAAGCATTTAAATGAATGAAAACTTACTAAAGACGTTGGAACCAAACTCAGATCTGCACTGAACTGTGTCCCACAGACAAAGAGTTATTTCACATGTATTGTAGTGAATGTAATTTCACCAAACAAACACCTCCAATCAGCAAACTATAATTATACAAAGTTCTGAATGCGCATTAAAGCTAATTAGCCATGTTTTTCATTTTCTGCTGTCTAGTTTATTTTAGGCAGGCATACAGAACCTTGTCATGCAAACATCTTTCTGTTCATGATTATCATTTCTTCGTATTGTATTTATAAAAAGAACAGAATGAAATTAAGGTTCAATTTCTGAGAGACATAATTTACAATCTTACATCAATCGTACCTTGAGACTACCTGATGTACATTATCAGGTACCAGTGTAATGTTGGGTGCTTGCATACTGTTAGGCTGTATTTTCTATTTGCATAATAACAGGTGAGTACAGCGTAAATCTTTGTGGAGTTTCTTGGCTCACCATCTGGGTGCTAACTGCACACCTGCAGAGCACAGATTAGACCTAAATTATCTTAGGAGCAACCCTCTGTTGCTTCCGCTGCCTCTTTAATCACAACTTTCATCTAAGGGCCTGTTATTGCTGTTGGCTCCCACTGAAGATGATGCTCCAGGACTGTTTCTCAGAACACCTGAGGTACGTACTGCATAGCATGTTAATGGCCAACAATGTGTTAACGAACTGATTTATGTGAATGCTACACATGTGGCCACGTATCTTTGGTAGGATAAACTGGTAAGAAAAAAAAAGTAAGTGCACAGATGCGACACATTCTGGGTTGTAAGGTCGATACACGGATGTGGAGAGACTTCACACAAGTGCATTCACCTTTTTTGACTTCAGTCACACAGAGGCAAACCTATATTGGAAAACTAAATTTAGATTGGACAAGAAGGCGATAGGTCAACTAAAGGTAACAAAGCAGACAGCATTACATTACAGTGACAAAAACCTATACCTGCCTTTCCTTTGTGGCCTTTCTGGTGTAATATACTGTGTCTGTAGTTTATTTCCTACTAAATCAGCCTTTATTTTATGTGAGGCATTCGACAAAGCCCTGACAGTAAAGTTCATCGTCATAGATGTAAACAACTGCTTAAAACAAATACTGGTGGAGTAAAGAAACAACAGGTACGCTATAACGTTATTAGCATCACAGGAACATTTCTTTTATTATTTATTTGTATTCACTTCTGACTGGCACTGACAGAAAACAACAGGATTACTGCTTCTTAAGTAAAATGTATTAAAGCACAGTTTCTTTCCATGAGTGACTCACTGCTGAAACACATGTGATGTAAGGAGGTTTATGCATGCAAGCTATTGCAGATTTTATTTAGATATTTTACAAACGTTTACCTGTCCTTAAAATAGCTATAATTGCAAAGTATGTATTTGTATGTTTATAGATATGATGTAAGGCAACTCAATATGGCTTCCACTTGCTAGTGACTTTGATCTTCTCACTGTTTTGCTATCCCGGTAATTAGCTTGTGAGGCTAGGGATAGAAAATAAATACCACATTTGTAGCTTGGTTTAGCTCAACTGGCAACAGGTCCCAGAGGAAGACTTAAAGTCACAGGGTAATTGTTGTTAAAAGCAGTCCTTCAAGTTCAAAGTTCAGGCCACGGGACAGCGATTAACGCGCAGGTCAAAATCAAGCAAGCACACAAAAAATTGGCATTCAAGCTGGGAAATAAAGTTAGGAACAGGAGCTCAGGCACAAAGAGGAAATGAGAACGGGCTGGACAAAAAGAACATTGATTATCAGGCAGAGGTAATGTGTAAGGTGTTTACTATAAGGAATATACTGGACTGGCTGGGAGGGTGCCGGAGGTGAGGAGAGCAGTCTGCAGAGGCAGCTGGTGGACAGGTAGGGAACAGCACATAGGCAGGTTAGCAGGGGAAGCACAGGTGTTGCCGACAAAAGCTCCGTTCTATTGAAGTGCTCCAGTAAACCGTGACAGCGAGCCAGCATGCACATTACCAGCACCCTGAAAGCAAAGGCGCTAAATGGAATTCAGCCATCATTCATTTTATTATTTGCACCTGTGCTTTTCCTACTGTGACACATCGAACTGTAGAAAAAAAGCCAACAAGATCCAGAGTGAGAGTGAATGGAAATGCCAACTTATAATATGAATAAATCTAAAAGTGTGACCGTATCAGAGCTGTGTTGGTGCTATATGCTATGGACCTACCCCTCACTGTTTCTATTCCCTGCAGCCTTGTGTCCTGCACACGCGCCCTGCTAATTAGCCACTTAGAAAACTGAATATGTGTAAACACCACACAGAAATCTGGGATCTAAAGACGAAATCTACCTGGGAAATCCGCCCCTTAATCCAGTTAGGGAAACTATGTTTCTCCCAAAAAATGCAAACTTGTTGTACATGAATGATTGTAGCAAAAACAGAATTAAGTAGTGGGGGAGATAATGCCATCATCCCCACTTACACACAGCTGTGGTCACCGTGTAGCTTCACACCGCATACTGTGATGTGGTCTAGCACAACTGTTTGATACACAGACCATTGCCTAAACATGTCTCGCTTTTCACTTCAATAACTTTGAAATAGAAAACAAAGCATCGTCTTAAAAATGTGCGAGTGGGAACATTAGACAGAGAGTTGTGGAGCAAAGGTTTTAGGTTTTGACAGCGCAGCAACAATGTTCCCTGCAGTGTTATAACCTAAACAAGCCTGGTCTCATCTTGTTCCGATATCCCTATGTGTGCGTTCTTTTCCTTTTCTGATCATCTGTCCATTAAAACCCCAGTGTGAGATTGTGGGAAGAGGCAGAGGTTGGTTAGGAGGAGACCATACTGCTTTAAACACCACCCCATGCTCAATGGAGCATTTCAAGACACAGCGGGGAGCCGCTGGCCATAATCTGGGGATTTCAGCTGGCAGTCAGGTGTGAAGTGTCTGACAGACAGAGAGGTCAGCTGAAACTACAGGGAACCAATATCACTGCCTAATGCTTCACTAAAACTCAGTGGGGGAACAGCTGCAGTAAACACCAGGAAAGGCGAATGTGAGTAGAGAGAATAGGAAGTCACAGTCTATCAAGGTGTGAGATAAACAAATCTTAACTGTCAAAGAACATATGGTGAGAAGGCATGCGTCGGATTGTTCTCTATACTTCAGAGGACATGACAGACAAAAACACACGTTTTATTGCTGTATGTAAAATAACACTAATACATTTTTATTTGGATAGCTGCTAGATCTGTGTGAGCGCTACTAGTGGGACACCTTGATATATAACTTTAGGGGGACTGAGAATCAAACCGCTGACTTCTGGGTTGGAAGACAACATGTTGCAAATTATTTAGTGTATGTTGTAATTCATATATGCACATTTTGTTACAATAAACACATTCATCAAGCCACTGGATCTGTAACATTTATATTGTTCCAACTTTTGCAACTGAGATCATCACAGCAGCACCTCATGTATTACAACCTACTTACCTACCTAGCTAGCTATCTTTTTATTGCATTTTTAAACCAGACTTTCTGTAATCTATTCATATATACAGTATATTGGGTATCTGTTCAGGGCTTCTTCATCTGTGAATTTTGAATCCAGATTTATGGCTTTAGCTTTCAGTGCGTGAAGCATATTTATTTATTTATTTTCTGTATACATCGGAAACCAACCAAACCAAATTTTAAAATGGTGCTCTTTATATGTGCATGGATACTTCTGATAATGGACAGTTATCGTGCCATGTCTGTGACCACCCTGTTCACTGGCCATTTAGTGGAAGAATATTGCAACGGCAAGAGTCATTTATCAGGCCTGATAGCTCATCAGACAATGACTTTGTGATGCCATAAACAGCTCTCGTAGTTTTTTGTCTACAGGAAAACATCTACAAAAGATCTTCAGCCTCTGTTCTTTGCTGCTCTTTTCTCACTCCCACCTACAGCCCTGTATCATCCTCCTAATTAGAAGGCAGAAAGGATCAGATAGATGATGACAAATGAATCTCCAAAAGGCTGTTGCTAGAGATAGAGCTCCTTTAGTGGAGCTCTCACTATAACCATGCAACTGTTAACATGCCTCAAAAGATTAATATGTTATGCTCCTTGTTCTTCATCCCATAGACAGTGTATGTGTTAAAATACCAGAAATCTTGGCTTCGCCTTATGTATAATATACTGTGTACCAGAAACAGAATCAGCTATCTAATTAGCAGGTAGGCATATAGAGCATAAAAACGGTATATAGATATTTTACCATTAGTGCTAGCCAGTGTAGAGAAAGATGTTTATTATAAAGACAGACGTGAATTCAGACTTGCAAATTCAGAAGAGAGCACAGGCAATCCCACTTTTGTTTCCATCTTACAGCACCTTCAATGTATTTCTCTTATTACTACCCCATGTATTTGGGATGTGCATAAATTCAAAGTCTACTTGTGTCTTTTTGACAATGAGTGTCCAGAACAAGATTTTAGGTAATAAATTACCAACTGTTTTCAGTACAATATTACCTACATTTTATTTAAGATTTCATAATTGTCTGTGAATGTGATTTGATAAGCATGCCTTGAACATACAGCAGAAAATCAGAATAGTCTGAAGCACAAAGCTTCTCCCATAAAGTTTTAGGTCTAATCTGATTTCATATTTCTGCCTGTGACCATGTAGCAGATCAGACTGTCACAGTGAGCTCTCCATGCTGACTGGTCTGTGGTGGACAGACATGATCTCTGCAGGATTGACTACACTCCCACTTCTCAGAGTAGCTCCAACAAAATATGACCTTTTCTTTTCATGGGAAATATTTATAATTGTATAGCAGCGATAAGTGCACACTGATACTGCAGTAGTAATAAAGACTCTTGTGGTTCTACGTTGCAATCTCTGTTCATGTTAACCACTACATTAAATTACTTTAATAGTAATGTTTACATGCAGCGTACAAAACTAAGCATACATGGTGCTGACAGTTTGGAAGGAGGAAACTCCTTTAGTGTGAGAGAGGACCTTTCTCAAAATTGGCTAATAACTTTAACGTACTTGTGAACACAAACCAGAGCCTAATAAATCCTCTTTGGATCTCCCACTTTGCTAGATTTGCTCATGAAGAACAGCAGACATATGCCTCAGAGGCATCAGCTGATAGGGCTTATGAGGGTAATCAGGGCTGAGTCCAGCACTGAGCTCCAAATCCACTTGTTTAGTAGGATTTGCACCTGTTGCACTCTCCTGACATACTGTACATAATCACGATTAAAACACAACTATCCGTTTTTTGGACGGACACAAGACAATGTGTAGAGTTGGAGTAAGTCAATAAGCGTATAACCTGGCATGTTATACTACTTCAAATTTATGGCCACATGTCATGTGTAGATTCTAAATTATTGACTTTTTGACCAATTTATGTAAAAATCGCTTAATGATAATGTCTTAATGTGCACTAATCTTGATGGTTACAGTGAATTGTAATCTAAGAGACAGTATGTACAGTGTTATAAAAACATCATTAAAATAAATGAAAAAACAATATAAATTAATCTGAAAAAGAAATACTGAGAAAGTGGACGATGAAGGATGAAGTAATGGTCATGAGTAATATAGTATTAGTAATGTAGTCATGACACAGTATGAAGACTCATTCTAATGACTAAGTACACATTGATGTGTTTAGTTTGTCCTGAAAAGTGTAATTCAAGCCCTGATAAAAGCATTATCGACTTTTCATTTCTCCAGGCTCACTGGAAACCCACTCGATCATGCTGCCACTTCTAGTGATGTTAGCTTGTTGACAGTGACTCTTTTCTCCCTGCAGTGCAGCTTAAATCACTATGTTCAGCTAGAGTCCTCACTGTTAAGGAAACTGAATCTCTGGCATTTTGCTAAACAGTTATTGTCGTCCCGCTGGGGAGAATAAATGACTAGACACAGAAAAGTAAAACTCAGAGTTCATTTGCACGCTTGCAGGAAAAAAACAGCCGATATATTTTAATGAGACTGTGCCCTGAAGAAAAACGACAGCATCAGTCATTTCAGCAAGTGCCTCTAAACAAACTCTGTTTATGTTCAAGTGAAAACGCCCTCTGGCTGCAGGATATATCACTGTTGTCTTTTGATAGGATAGAAAGTAGAATCCTCCAGAGCAACAAAAGATAGTCGTCAGAAGGACAACATGTCATACACTAATCAGTCAACTGGACACAACATTAACAAAAATGTGATTTGCCGCATACTACAGTGTTTTCTTTACCATAGCAATGAGCAGTTATAACCAAACCAAGTGACATTTTTAGTGTTATTTAGTACACCCAGACTTGACATTTTCCTAATTCACCACGAAGGACTTTAATAGTTGGTTAGTAATACTACGCTGAGCTGTTTCAATTGGCAACTCAACCCAAATGTCATAGAATCACTTGGGAACAGTGAAAGCTGTTTGGAAAAGCATTGCATTGTAATTAAAAATACAAAAGGCCTTTGTATTTTACCTGTCGTGTACAGTGCATTCAAATAATCCTGCTTTGTTTTGTTTTATCTTTTTTATGTGAAGCTTTGGCTTTGTTATCCTGAACAACATATTTATCCTACAGGACGCAGGACATAGAAACAGAACAAATTAGCGGCAACGTTAAGTGCACAGTGACAAGACATGCGCTGGAGATCAAAACTAAACATCAGTGTCGCCTTTCCTATGAAGTAACCATTAATATAGAATAGCAGTTAGTTAGTATAGTTTAATTTACTTAATTAAACACCTGTCTTTGAACCATGATTAATAATAGACTAAGGCTGGTTTGTTGTACTGTTTTAACACTATTATATGCTATTTTATGCTTACGATGATATTTAAAGGAAAACGAGAAAAGAAAAGATAGAATGACTTTAATGATAATGTCTTAGTGGATGATAACAGGAGCACTGACATAAAGTTAAAGACAAATGAAAAGTTTCAGAGTCTTTCTCTCTCTTGCTGGTCGAGTACAGCCCACAGAAGGCAGTGGTCTCTGATCAGTACTAATTGGCCTACTAAAACCTGATTAATGTATTGACAGACTTGGGGAGTAATTGATTGCCTTCAGGACTGTAGTCATCAGCAATCTACAAAAACATCGACAAGTGTGATTGATTAACACTTAAGAAAAAAAACAGCCATCAGGACAGAGATAGCTGAAGAAAGTGAAGGTGATTACGTGTTATCTACTTACTTTCACAACACATATGCACCATTTTAGAGGAGTTTTTAGATACAAATCTTCATATGATCTTCAACAATATATGAAATGACTTGAATCTTGAACTACCTTTGACTGTTTATGTGTTTGCTGTGATTTTAATCTGCTTTGACATTCTATTTTCTCCACTATACCACAGTTATAAAGGGAGAAAACAGTGATGACACAATTTAATGGTGCTTGAAGATCTTGGCTCCTTATATTGTGCCATATGTCAGTGGATCAGTAGAATATTGGACAGAGACAGAAATAACCGATGGAAACTGCTAAACCACTTGGCCCACTCACCAAAACCAGATTAGTGACATAATCACTGGCTAATAATGCCCCAATCTGCAAGATTAGTATAAAATCATGTTAATCTGTGCACTAGCAATGCTTTTGTTTTGGCTGCAAATTATTTTATCCCGTTAGAGAACCAAAGAAAGTTGGTGGAAGTGTCAAATGTATGCATACTTAAATGACTTCGGATGCACTCGTCAGGAACATGTTGTACTGTTGCTTTAATCCAATTTGTAAAATACATTTGGCAGAGTGACAGAATACTGTGATAAAACCCTGATAAACATCAGCAGTCAGTGCAAATTACCAAGCATTAAAAAAGATGGACATTCCATTAACTCAGGAAAGGTAGAAAATGTTGTGATTCTGTTGTGATATATATATATATTTTATTTTTTATATATATATATATATATATATATACTGCATATATATATATAGGTACTGCATATTTCTATGTGCTGTAGTATCTCTCAAATAAAGTACAAACAATATTACTCGTGATTAGTCTTCTATTTATTGGCAATTCATTTTGAACTCATGTTAAAATACATTTGTCATTTCTGACCAGAATTATATCCTACATATGCTCCACTAGTACAGTTAATCATGTTTATCTTTATACTTTTACAGTTGTTTGTGTCTTTCCTGCTGGTTAGGAAATAACAACTATTTTCTTTAATATGTGTCTTAACAGTATCAACATAAAAGAGTTGAGGAGGTGAGAGTGGAATGAGGTCATTGTGTGTGAATGTGTGCGTAGCAAGAGGATTATAGTGTAGAGTGAAAGACGATGAGAATGAGAGGTCATGCTCTGCTCCCTCTGGCAGGAGAAATATTTATCTCAAAAGTATTTTCTACTGCTGCAGGGTGAGGGTCTCAGCTACTTAAGCGCAGATAATCTGTAAAGGTCTCCTTCTCGTGTGTGATGCAAGATTTCAAAATTAATGCTTTAATTAACAGAAAACATACAAATCTGTTACAATGCTTTTAACCTATGTTGCTTATTTAGATGGGTGCATGTTATTTGGTTGTGTTAAACATTGCTGTACTATTAGTTAAAGGCAAGATGCTAACTTCTCAAAAAGACAAAATCTTTATGTTATGACTTTTGAATAATCTAATATTTGATAAATGTGGGTAACATTATTTGAATTCAAAGTTTGAATTTAGCTATTATTAAATATGTAAAAATCTGCTTGAATATTAAAGGTGAAAATCTTTAATATAGGGTAAAATAATCCCAGGCACAATTTGGTAACAACTAATTTGACATATTAACATTTATAATACAATGGTTTAAAATAGGAAAACACATTTTTAACATTAGCAATTTAGCATCTTTATATAATTCAGTTAATCTTTATTTGTATTGCACCAAATCACAACAAACGTCAACTCAAGGCACTTTACATAGGGAGGTTTAGGACATTGCAATTAGCATCAACAAAAGACCAATTGCACCAAATTCATTTGTGAAAAAATTGTAGAGAACCTAAAAAAAAAGTTTTCATTTCATTAAGGTTGATTCATTAAATACTGGGAGCTTTGAGATGGAGTCGCCATATGGCCAGTGCCAGTGGAGTGAAATTTCACTGTGGATTACCAGAGCTACACTAGTGGCATCGACCCTTTTAATAAATGAATAAAAACCTTAATCACAACACTTGACCCTCCATAATTAACAAGGCCCAGTCAAATTGGTGTTTAATAATAAATTACACATTCAAAAATTACAGGTTATATCTGTTGCAGACACTAACCTTTAAAATTCATCAATCAGCAAAGTGTCCCATCAGTTCTAAGCCTTTCTGTGACACATACGTATGCACTAAGATAAAAACATTTGATTTATGCAGTTTATCTTTTGTATTTTTAATTATACTATATACCCTTTATGCTTTAGTCTAAATGTGGCGAACAGCGCGTAGTGATGAAGAATTATATATAGGGTTACGTTAATTAAACGGACTTGACTGCCTGCAGTACTTTCATTAGTGAGAAATTCAATTTTTACAGTTTCACCCAGATGAACTTTTGATTGCAAGTTGCTAAAGCGATCCTTTGGATTGGTTCCTTATACTTGACTAAATCTTTTTCTTTTTTGGCTCCAGTGATCATAAGACTAACAAAGAAAATGCCTGGATTTGCTTTGTTTGACTCACCAGTGTGGTATTTTGTAGGCAAAATACTGTCATCACATTTGTTTTTCTAATTTACACAGCTTTAGTTCCTGGATTCAGTTTAAGTGAGCCATAACAAACTTGATGTGCCATATGGTTTGAGTTCTAAAAACAATTGGAAAGAAGTTCTGTCCTCCAGCTTTCTTAATTACGAGGCTACTCTCTTACTCTTTTGTCTGTTATGCACTAACGCGCATACAACCATAATGACACAACTTCTCTCTGTCTGTAGTGTGACTCATTCATTTTTTTCATCTGCCCAACTCTAATTAAATTTCTTCAGTCAGGGAGGTGAGGCGTTAATGGTTTGTGTATTGTAGATACTAAAATGTCTCCTTTGAGCTGAACAGTGTTCTCCCAGTGATGCCTCGGGGGTCAGATTGTTTTTAGAAATACAATAAGAAGGTTTTTGGACTTCACTAACTTAAGCATCTGTTCTTCCCTGCCTGTAGAGAAACTCTACAGTGGATCATTCATCACCCCTTAGTGGACGTGTCATTGTGAAGCCCTGCCAGAAGGCTCTCCAACACATACATATCCTTTGTGTTTTTGTGTGCTATGGCTGTGTTTAGGACCACTGAATGGTCTACTGTGGGTGTTCTGTTCTGGTTATAACTGAGTCCACACACAAGAGCACTGGAGCCCAGCTTCTCCCACAGCGCCTCATATGTCTGCTAAATGTTTATTATTCATATTAATTTATGGTTTAGTCTCCAGATACTATCTAACGTGGACATTTGAAACTGTTCATCATAATAAAGACACAGCTGTAAGCCATTTTTTATTTAACAGTATTTAAATGTCGGTGTTTCTGGACAGCTAACATGTTTGGTCAGTCAAAATTTGCTTAAGAAAATCATTGTAGTAAATCAGTATTACACTGGTTTTGCAGGTATTGGACACATTTACACTATGACACATCCCTGGATACCATTTATTTGTTATTTCCAACTAAGAAACTCTCATCTGATCATTGTAACAATGTGAGACTATGTGAATCTCAGTTCGTGGCTCCTGCTTGTGGCACCTGACACAATAGACAGTAGCAGCTGAGTTATTTGAGTAGGATAAATGGCCACTATCTCATCTATCCTTGAGATAGATAAGTAAAGCCTCTAGTGTGGATAAAAATCACTGATCATATGTTGGCTTTTTTACATTTTTACATTTTAGGAGCATATTTCAGCTCATGCAACTAAATAATCTCATTCATACCGTCGTGGTGATACATCTGAAATAGAAAATTAATACACAAAAAAGGAAGTGCTCATTAGCTGTCTTAGTCTTTAGAGCTGGATAACACTTCCTAAATCCCTACCTTTACAATTTATCCTGACAATAGAGGAATCAATTATTATTTATGCCACTGATATGAGGTTGATATGTAAATAGTGCATTTCCCGTATAATGAATACATTAAAGCTGATATGAATGCTCTATGGCAAAACAAATATTAAAGTCAGGTTCTTCAGGATTGAAAATATCAAGAGCCCTTCATGAGGCTCAAGATTGAATGTTCACAGCTGCACACTGTGTATAATCCTGGGAATACTGTGATTTGATTCTTCTGTAATCCAATACTGCACAAAGAACAGTCTCATGAATTGAATATGCTAATGGAGACCACAGCGTACGCTAAGAAATAAGAGAATACTATAATGTGGGACAGACAGTAGAATATAGATCAGCCTTATAAGTCTCAATTTTCATTAGAGACAATGGAAGCTGAGCAGTAACACATGTCACTGAGGGGGATGATTCTTCCATCTTCATTTGCACTATTACAGAGTTCCATTAGGAAGCAAATGCCACAATGATCCTTCACAAAGTCCTCAAATAACAGAATGCAAATTAATGTGGGGAGGGAGGAAATTCTGTGATTACAGAAGACGGAAAGTGCTGCATTAGTCAAATGTCACATCGCCGCTATCTGCCTGACGACGACGCAAGGTATAATCAGACATTTTTCCTATAATAATTAATATAATAATTGTTACCTTTTTCTGCAAATGTCTTCCTGCTGGCTTTGCATATCAGTTATGTAGAGTCCATATGTCCTTATGTGCTACTGTGTTTTTACATTAATACCAACACTGAGAGTGGATGCCTAGTGAAGCACAACGTGCATGACGCTGGCTTTTTTGTTGAACCCTACACATTCTACCCTACACAAGGTCAGTCTGTTTTTCTAGCCACGACCAAGGCAAATGTTCACTTAACCTGAGCCTGGTTCTGCTCAAGTGTAATTGTTGTTTTTTATATATTCCTATAGGTAATTATATAAGGTCTTAAACATTGCTCTGCAAAAGAGCCTTGATATGACTTTTGTTATTATTTGGTGCTACATACATAAACTGAATTTATATCAAATTGTCATCTAAGGTGACATTACAGCAGATAGAAGCTGCTACAAGAACAGTTTTTTACAGACACTAGCTGTTTGACATGAAAGAACAATTGAGAGTCTGTTTTTCAGTTTTAAAGATTATCTATGATCAGAAAAATGGATCTTGAAGTGTGACTCGTCAATAATAAACACTGCTGTTAGCTAAGCAATTGAATTAACTACTTGCTATTCAAACAAAATATTAAGTCCAGATTCAGATGCCAGATACTGAAGACAAATACACAAACATCAGACATCTGTGTTATATCGAAATCTCTAGTACTGGAGTACTGAATTACTATTAATATCAGAATTGTACATACAGCATGAAGAAACGCAAAGATTAAAAAAAGAAATTAAAAAATAAAGTTACATACCTGAATGAATTTAAGATGTTCACTTTGAATAACCATATGATCTGTACTCTAGCAACCCTCATAGATTTTACACTAGTGATAGTAGTGTTATGATGGTGGTGAGTTTTGCTGTAGGGTGGTTTGTACCATTCCCTACACCAATGATTATTTAAAAAGAAGTGTATTATCTGTCTGGTATCTTTTATTTTGAAAACCTCCTAGTGTTACTTATACAGATACTTATACATTACAGTGTCAAAATACATTAACAAACTCTCACACATCTCTTCCTTCATCTGCCTTATAAATTTAAGCTACCATATAATTTTATTCTACAAATATATCACCATAAATATCCACTGGTATGCAGTGGCCTGTGCTTTGGAAAAGCCCCACCAACTGTGTGACATTTTAAACACATCATTATGCCAGGAGCGAATCAAGTGAAGTAATTGCAATCACATGCTTCTCATACGCCCTGAGGGTACCAGTGTCTCTAACTAATTCTTCATAGTGAAAAAAACAATAGCTCCAAGATGAATTTTTAAGTTGTTATGACACTGGTAATTACACAAAGTCATGCATATACATCAACACCATCAGAAGGGTGCCACAAACGTGACGGCAGGATTAGAAAATACAGGAACTGAGTGAATGTCTTAATTGATCAATCAGCTGGCGATATACCAATTGATTTGGCCTTGCTGTTACAGCAAATCGCTCCAGCAGCTTGAGGCTGTGTATAGGCTTTAAAGTAACAAGGTGATGCCAGAAAGTGTGCTTCCCCGCAGCTATAAACATAGACTAATGTAGATGTTTAGGTGTTTCACCTTTAAACCGGTTTTAGCTGGGAAGTTAGCCACAACTCCAACTTTCCTCTTTATCCAGGGTTCTCAGAGGTTTCATTTCAACTTTAATCCACTTCTACTTTATGAGCTCCCATCAGGCTAAATCAAGAGTCCACAGCCATGCCAATTGCTCTGTGAAACTGTACTTGTACACACCCGTGCTCTGAGCTAAATGCTAACATCATAATGCTAACATGCTCTCAGTGGTTTCCCCTTTCACCTGAGCAAACACCTAGCTTAGTCTAAATATTTGACAAAGTTTGCCCGATGGCTCTGCTAGAGAAAAAAGCGGTCATCTGATAATGTTCTCCATTCACTGTCTTCAGTTGTCTGTACACATGCAAGTTGTTATCTTTGATGTGTTAAAATATCACACACACTTATAACATTTAGTTTTTCTTGCAGACTTAAATACTTTCATCACTTCTTACTTGACTACTGCAACTCTGCCTCTGTGGGGAACAATCGGTCATCCTGTAGCATCTAAGATACACTCCTCACGCTTTGGTTAGTTTACATCTCCCACCTCCTCATCCTTCTACGCCAAGACCTTCTGACCACCGAGTCTATGCTATATATTGTATATACTGTATATAGGTGCTTCTCTCAGACTAGACAGTTTACTATTAAATGTCAGGTCTTTCTATCTGTTGTCACCTTAATCTAGCTCAATCACTTGTATGCAGTTGCTTTTGGAAACCTTCCATTAAAGGCATACACATTTCTATAGTTTAATGGAAGTTTGGAGGTTCACACATTGTAGTCCTTGTTCAATTCAATTCAATTCAATTCATCTTTATTTGTATAGTGCCAAATACCAACAAAAGTCATTTCAGGACACTTTACATAGCAAGGTTTAGGACCTTGCAAAAATATAAGTGTATTTATATATAAACAAAATAATGAAGAAAACCCAACAGTTCCATTTGAGCAGCAAAAGGCAACAGTGGAGAGGAAAATCACCTGATCCTTCTCTAACTATAAGATTTTTCGGAAAGGAAAGTTTTAAGTCTAATCTTGAATGTAGCGAAGGTGTCTGCCTCCCAAACTTTAACTGGGAGCTGGTTCCACAGGAGAGGAGCTTGATAGCTAAAGGCTCTGCCTCCCA
>JAUMHF010000001.1:5470289-5569599 GCA_032359275.1 Microctenopoma steveboyesi
ACTATAACAACAGTTCATCAAGTATCTACTGTACGTGGATAAAGATTTATACAAAGGACCTATTATAAATCTAATATCCAGTGGCGCTGAGAAAAAATCATAGGGGGCCCTCACACTAGGTTTCATCATACATAGCCTAATGCACCAAACACTGACACTGACAACACTGTGATATCATATTTTATTTTAAATTATAATTGTGAAGGCTGATAATTTCTTATTTCTGATTATTTCTAACAAAACAATCCAACAAAAATGTAAATCTCAACATAGAAAATTATAAAAAAAATAAAGAGAAAATAAAATAGATAAATAGTAAGAAAATCTGAGACAAGACAACATAACTGGAAAACATCACAATATATTTACCAAATTAATATTGCATAATGAAGTTTCAGTTTAGCTTTTGTGTAACAAAAAAATCTACCTACCTAGCTATGATCCATCCATGATCCCTAGGGCCTCAGAGAGCTGATGTTTATCTCCAGTCACCAGGAGAGAGGCGGGGCTACACCTGGACAGCTTTCCATTCCAGGGACACATGGAGACAAACCACCGTTCATTCACCACTCCCAATGGTCAGAGATGCTAAGCTATTCATTAGGTGGATAGTTTTTAGTTAATGTGCAGCACGCTTGCTAATGTTGGGCAAACAGATTAGCCTTATACCAGGTAGCCAAGTAAACACATTTACTGAGATGAAAAAAACAGCCACATACTGTTATACTTACCACTGTCTTGTCTCCTTTCCTCTTTTCTTTTTTTTCCCGCTTCCAGAAGGATAGTTTCTTTTCAATTTCGCAGAGCAGAGGCTGCTTGTTCACCTCCAGCCAGCCAGCACCTTGAGAGCAGGTGGGGGGGCCGTAAAGGGGGTTTGTGGGAGCAGACAGTGCTGTCAATGACATTTTTTTACAGTCTCACCACTAATGTTCTGATGCACTTCAAATTGCATTGGTCCTCTGGGGCCCCCTTGGCCTGGGGGCCCTGGGCCATTGCCTGCCTTGCCTGTCCGCTAGCGGCGCCTCTGCTAATATCACTACATGCATCAGATTTGTGGTTTATATGTTTTTAAATGGTTTAGATTAGAAATTTTAAATGAGCTCATTATCATGAAAAGAATTCAAACAGCTGCCTGTGAAGGACAAAAGAAGACAGAGTACACACACAAAGGTATTTACCATTTTAGTTAAGGCACTTGGTCTCCTACCTTACAAAATGTATGAAAATAAAACAAAAGCTGAACACCATAACATTGAATAAAATAGAGAGTGGACCTCTGTCAGTCCAAGAAAAATTTTACAGGCAGAGGTCAAAACTCTGCAGACAGGTACATGATAAAAACTATGTGTACGGTAAAGCAATGTTCACTAACTGGATCCAATAAAGGCCGGCAGGACGGGTCAGAGTACATGTCCCAGAGACATGGCTGCAGGAATGAGCCCTATTTCTCAACTGTTAATGAACAGACTTTTTTTGGTGACGCAGATTAAGTAGCTACAGTGATCGAACCGCTGCCTACACAACTAATCAACAGCTAGGGTATATAAAACAGTTTGGACATGGTGAGCGCACCTTGGCCATCCCTTGTGTTCACAGGTTTTTATACCAAGAAAAGCTCTATAGTATTTACTAATACAGTGTATCTGAAAACAATCGAGCATCAACAAGGTGTGCAGCAAGTAATGCCTGAAAGTAAAAAAACACTCACCATTGAGATGAGACATTTTGTACTGTCAGCATAACTACACTGAACTAAAATATAAACACTTTTGTTTTTGCTCCCATTTTTCATGAGCTTAACTCAAACATTGGCATGTCAAGGTGCTGATTAGACAGCAGGAATATTGCACATGTGTGTCTCAGACTGCCCACAATAAAAAGCTGCCCTGAAGTGTGCACAGTTTTGCTTTGTGTGGGGGTGGTGGGGCAGAAAAGCAGTCAGTATCTGGTGTGGCCACCATTTGCCTCACACAGAGCAACACAGCTCCGTAACATAGAGTTGATCAGGTTGTTGACTGTGGATTTTGAATATCTCAGCCAGTTTTAAGGCTCATTGCATAAAACTTGGCCAGGATTTGTTTATTATTTTTATTTATAAAATCCCATTGCCCCCTCTATAGCAGGGTGTATAGAATATGGGATTGCATGTATACCAACACCAGACCCTGGGGCCCAATTTGGTCCCAAAAATTTCCAGTACAACATCTTATGTATAATACTTTTCCTAGGAATACCTCATGAATCTAAGTATCTGGCCTAAAAATACAGATGACTAGAGACATTATATTAATAAATTCATTATCAACATATTTGCGACTTGTCATTTACATTACAGTGAACACAGTGATCATTACATTAACAGAAAACTTAATCGGGTCGGAAATACGTCCATCGGGATGGCAGCTTCATACATGAACGTATTTCAACGTCAACTGAAGGTTTGCGACACATTCTTACTGTAATTCCGCGGAAAACATTTGTGGTGATAATGATCATAGAGACATCGTTAGATTTAGATCATATAACTACTGTGGGGATTATTCTGAAGGACGTCCTTGTCTCACAGTGCAGAATAAGATGAATATGTGTATAATAAGTGACTGCGCTTGTGGCTCTCTAGCAGCGCTGTGCAGCAGGGAGGGAACACCGAGCATTAAACGTCTCTTATAACGAGTAAAATGGCGCCAAAGACTTGAATCAGTCAACTCACTTCAGGTGTTTCATTGAGACGAATAAAGCCTCGAACGCCATCGGTCACGTGATCATGGAGGTTCGATACACTCTTCGAAACAGTTTGCTTCATTAGAGTGAAACAGGCTTCGAAGCCTCGATGTCAAACGGCCCATCTCTACAGATGACTAAATATTCAAAGTGATGTTTTCTGATGTAACTGAATGTTACAGACCACTAAAATTTACAAAATGAATCAACATAAAATTTATTAACTATCAACTGTCAACTGACAACAACTGTCAACTGCTTAATTATTTTTATTTTATTCTTTTAAAATTTAACAGCAGTGAACTACAATTAAATCCACTTAAGGAACCTAATTAAAAAGTCCCTCATTAATATGTTCTCTATATGAAATAAAAATGTCAAACAAGTTCGAAAATGCTTCGAATGTTGGTGGCGACGATACGTTGGTGGCGACGAGAAGGGGCCTGTCTATACATCCACAGGAATGTGGATGTTAACGGTTTCCAAATGGGCTGAGTAATTTAACTCCTCATACCTGGAGGAGAGGAGGAGGAGTAAAGTAAAGAATCCAGCAGGAGTACAGCAGCTCTACATCATCAGTAGTTCTCTGATCCTTCCAGAGGACGTTAGTGATGTGGTCTACAGCTGCACCGTCACAAGAAGATAACAATTTTATTTATATCACGCAACACTCTCTGACAGGGGCAGGTAACCCTAGTCCTGGAGAGCTAAGTCATCCAGCACCTCCAGCTTCTGAAGGGCAGAAATCATTTGCTCTCTAGGACCAGGGTTCCCTAGCCCTGGCTTATCTGTGTGTCTGTGTTTAAGGCTGTTGATAGACCAGGGTTCCCTAGCCCTGGTCTATCTGTGTGTCTGTGTATGAGGCTGCTGATGTCATGTCTTTGGTCATGAGAGTGATGTTTAGGATAGAAAAATAGAAACTGAGGAGAATATTTGTGAGGAAGAGAATGATGTTCAAAATGACCCTCACTCAGGGAAACACATTTCCACCAGAGAGAGAACACACACACACAAACACACACACACACACACGCGCACACACACACACGTGCACACACATTGCTATGCACATTCATGTAGGATTAAATGCATGCATGCTGTGTGTAGTGACTTCCTCTATTGCTTGGTGTCAGGTTACCAGGCCTTCCTCTCTCATCTGTCCTGTATTTTAGTCTGTTTTTTTACTTTGCCGGCTCCAGGAGTCTGGTTGTCTACTCCCTAAATAGAGTTGACCTCAGTGCAAAGTCGTTGCTGCTACTGTCTTTAACTCTGAATGTGTGGAGCTGTGTATATAGAAGACGTGTGTTTGTGCCTATGAAGATGCAAAAGAGTGCAAAAGACCCTAGAATAGGTTTGTAATCTTATTTTTTTACAAGCAATAGAACAAGTCAGAAACAGAATATAGTCATATGCAAAAACACCAGCCTGTACTAAAACTACTTACAACTTTACTATACCAATAATACAACAAAGTGTAAACTTTGTCAGCCTTATCATAGCATCATTGTGCCTCCTGAGGTATATTTTATTCACATCAAGTCTGGCTAAGCATCGAAAACCAGAAGACAATATACTGTACATACAATAAATACCATGCTAAGCATGTTTTTTGATATGGGAAGAGTTTTACTGAGCTGTAAATGTTTTGGAAAAACACAACACAGAGAAACTGAAAGACCAGCAGTAATAGAGCGTTACTGACATGATAATGTGAACAACCTGCAACTGTACTGGAGATTTTTTTTGTCTCTCAAGAGTGAGTTATTGCAGTTATCTTGCCAAGGAAAATAGCAGATGGTGACAGCCAACTACAATATTCAGTAAACTGCATGGTTCCATTTTTCTTTAAAGGTAATTATGTTTTGAGGAACCTACACAATACATTGGTTGTAAATTTGACTTGTCATGTAGAATTATTCCCAAAAGACCTGGCGTGTGATAAATGTAATCAGTTATACGTATTATTCCAGACACTGTGCAGTCATAATTCACTGCAGCTGTCTGTGCAGTTATTTAGGACAGAAACCCACAATAGTTTCATCATTGTTACAGTTCTAACATTAAAAGGTTACCGGATGGAGACAGGTTAGTGAGGAACACATCACTGTGAGCTTCCTAAAAAGGTTAATGTGCTTTTGCAGTTCTTGATTGACTGGCTGTCAGGAGGATAAGTTTGTTTCATATAAGATTACTGTGGGATGATATGTGTAAAATGACCTTTCTCAAGTTCACCTCTTCACATTTTGCTCATTTGCCCTTTAAACTAGCCTTTGTATACCAGAAATGTGGTCATGCTCAGGGGCCTTCTGATCTTCTCAAATACATTTCAAATCATGTAGCAGCTTGCTATCTGTTACTAGTAAGGAAAGCATCTTGTTTGCTCTTTGCTTGTTGAATCAAAGTCTAATCTTTACTACTCAAGTCTGTAGGTCTGTGGTCTCTTGCACACTACCTTTAGCTGCTGGGAGTTAAGGGTAAAGGGTTAATTAGGTTTAATCCAGTGATATTAATCGCTAACTACCCCAAGAGGTGCTTATTCAGCAAAACAAAGAAGACAGGTGACTTTTAAACAGCTCTTAAAGAGGGACAGTTTTCACTGCTGAGGATGAACAATAGGTCTCTGTAGGTCACCTGCTTTCATCTTATATTGTTTGACTTTTACAAGACACAGACATGTGCGTATACTGTAGAGCAGACTTGGAGAGATGTCAGCCAAAGAGGATTTTCTTCTAACATACATCTGCAGATGCTTGGTGGTATATCAAATTTAGAAATATTGTGGTTGCAATTTAGTCATTCAAGTCTGGCAGAAAGTAATGGATTGTGAAAAAAATGGATGATACTGGATTTAGACAAAACTGAAGTGTCACGCGCAACACATTTTAATCATTGTATTAGCCTTTGGTATTTGAGAAGGTGCCTAATCGATACATTCAGTAAAACTATTAAAACAAAAGTTGTATTACCTGTCACAAACTTTTCCACATTCTGCAACAGCCCATTGAGAATCTTGACTCAAACCTCCTTGAAAATCACCCAATAGGGCCAGCAGCTTGTGAGATGGAGAGGTCACACAGAAAGACCAACCTCTCATGGCTTTAGGAGTTCATGATTGACAAATTTCCACCTGGTACATTCCCTATCCTTAACATCATCAGACCACAAGGCTTCAATAGCTATGAAAGTCTTTTTCAGATCAAAGCTGTAACTTGCTCTCTCAGACTGAAAAACATCGACTCAATTACATTTTGAATAATCACTCTGTATTTTACCAATTACCAACGAACAAAGAACGGGCTAGAATTGCTTCAGATGCATGAAGTAATAACATCAAATTTAATATGCTGAAAGTGTTCAGTTTCTCTCAGCCTGCTCCTTAGTTGTTGTAAGTCTGCTCTCTGTAGTGGACCTTGGTCGCAAGTTGGATGTTGCCAAGAATAATAATAATAATTGATACTTTAATGATCTCCTTGAGAAAATTCTTTGTGAACAGGCTGCTGAAAAATGTTTTGGGATTGCTGGATTATGAATTTGAGGAGTCTACTGACAGCTTGGTGTGTGATCTTGGAAGTTGACCTGCATTGTGAACTACTCTCCCCTACTTTACTGCTTTCTGCTTACACGTCAGTCTCTGCCATATTTTCTACGCAGCTGTTGGCTGCTACAGTTTTTGCTACTCTCCTACCAACATCACTCTAGCCAGGATCGCATGCTTATCAACATTGCTTCCTGTTTCACTCACCCACCCCAGCAAGCTGGCCCTCATTACATCCATCAATTGTTCTTCTTTGGCACTAATCACTTAAATTACCTGTGGTGAATTCTTTGCACCCAGGACTGACATTCCAATATTGAAGAAGATGCAAAAGAATTTTGTATGATGAACAGCTTCAACCACTAAAACAGCTCCCATGAGGCCTTCGTGATCTCCTATGTAAATAGTCGAACATCACTTTGAATGGCAGAGAGGGTGAGGTTTATACTGTATTTAAAAGACCTTCAGAAGATGTCTAACAGAGAAGGAGGCTATTGTGTTTCATTCCTCATTTCCTGTTTCTGTGACTAGCTTGATATGCCCCTCCCTTTGCCATCTTTCCTGCTCCCAGCTGTTTCAGACCCCTAGTCAGCTCTTGTGATTTCACCTGTGCCTCAAATTACATAAGCTGCCTCTGCCCATGTTCTCATAGCTAGATTGTTTGTTATTCTTTGCAGAAAATCTGCAGCTGTGTTTTATATCTGACTTGCCTGTATGTCTGCCTTCTGCCTACCTGGCTCAGAATTCAGGATGGACCTGTGTCAGCTGGACCCCCATCAGACCTGTACGTTTTGATCTCTTGGGCCTAATTCATATTCAGATTGGGTCTGGGTTATGACAGGTCTTGTTTGTGGATTGGATGAAGATATTGGATATTGTAGTGGACACATATTGTCCACTACTGTGGACTAGGTGCTTCTGTGGATTATGGCAAGTTTTTGGAGTTTGCTTTTTGCGGACTTTGCAGAGATCTCTTGTCATCCAGACTTGAGAGTGGTTTCTCTGATACTGTGTCCTGTACCATTGTTTCTTTTTTCCTGCTGTATCTCTTTATTTTACTGTTACTGAAAAAAGACACCAAAAATTGTGGCTTACCTCAGTAAATCCTTGTCTCTTAGGAACTGACAGCTCATGATCTGCCTTGACTTTGTATGGGTTGATTGATTTGGCAACCAAAGAAAATCAAAGGACAAGTGGTACAGAGATGGAAGCAGCCAGACGTGTTGCACCAGGCTGACAGAGGCGATGAGAAGATGCTGTCTGCAGGGTAACTAGTGTCTCTATTGTGGTTTTCTAGGACATATCGTCGACAGGAGAACACTGCTCAGCCAATCCTTCAGTCATTGTTTTTATTTACAGTGGCAGATTGACACTGACCTTGCTAAACAACTCAGCTTGAGCACATTTCCTCTTTCTAACCCGGGTTCTTGATTACCATTCTCACAAGATTGAACCGGTACACATGATAAGCTACCTATTATTATCACATGTCAGTCACTTTCCACATTATTTATTCCCCTAAGGAGCACATAGTTTGAGAGACATAACCCATATGTGCACTGATCTAATGGCTGAACCAGAAGCGACAACAGGTTCTGGAGCACAGGACATTTATCACCTTTGTATCTACCAGTCAGCTCACCAGCACTTCATTTGTGCTTTTTACCTGGCACCACATGTCCTTTCTGTGCCCCCCTATCAGGTCGTTAGAAATTAGCTATGGAGCACTTGGTCATGCCCTTTGGACTTACATGTCCCCTGCCATCTTTCATTTTTTTGTGTTTCCGCAGCTGCTTAAAAACTCTGTTCCTCCAGATAGAGAAACAAGGTGCCATTCTCTCTCTTTACTCCCATTCTGGCAACCGACAGCAACTGGTGACCAGAAGAACCACCAGAAGAACCTTTAATGTCTCCGATTGAGCAACCCTTGTCAACTTCATTTAATTTAACTTTGACCTGTCATACCACTGTTTCACCAGAGGCATGTGCTGGACTATTTTGGACTTGAACCAAGGATGTCTTATAGTCCACTTCTAACTAATTCAAGTATTTTTCCTGTGACAAACTATCTCTTAAATAATTTTTTTGATTAAATATATGAATAGTATCAAATGCAAAGTTAGATAAAATGTATTGCTGAAAAGCTAGAAGAGATTGTTAATGCAGTATTTCACAAAAACAGGAAGCATCTTCTGCTGTTTTAGGCATCCTTTCATGCAAGAACAAATTGTTTTCCATTTTAGTTTCTGTCTAAAAAACACAAACCACAAATGACAGCGTGTGTGTGGGTGTAAAATGTTAACAATAACTGTGTAGTGAATAGAAAATGTATCAAGAAGCAGCAATAGAACTGACAAATGACATTTTTGGGAAATATAAGTTTTGCTGCATGTTGACATTCTGTTTGTGATCATTGATGATTAGCAGGACTTTGTCCCCGAGGAGCTAAGCCCACATAAAACCCTTCACTCTCACTTCTCCCTCCTGTACTGAGCTGCTCTGGGGAAGGCAAAATCACTCAGTGTGCTAGAGATGTGCCAGCATGCGTTCTGTGTGTGAGAGATGAATTTTGAATATTTGGATCACAAGAGGCTTCTGGGTGGAGTAATGCCTGATAACACTGTCACTAAAGTAATCACTCGTGACAAATTCTTTCTCAGCAGAGAAGGGAGAAGCTGCCGATGCCCAGGAAAGGAAAGGGTTGGCTGAATCAGAACCTATTAAACCAGTAAGCTACCAATGGTTAGCTTAGTTTTAGCACAGACCAAACAGACAGACTGTCCCCGGAAACATCTAATGAGATCAATGTCAAAACAAGCAACTCAATGACTTTAAAGATTGTAATCACTTACTCCCCGCTCTTGTATTTCTTGTGCTTATATTCTTTTTTTCTGTTCTGTAGAAAAAGGCGACTTGAGCCATATGCTACTGGCATCGGAAAGCATACTCTGAACTGTTGGACAATTTGTTGGACAGCTTCAAGGATACCGATCTATGTATGCATTTCCCATAGCCAGATAATGTTTCAATCAGTACTTTATACTGCAAATACCATATGGCTCAAGTTAATCATCCAGGTGTCAGAAAAAACACCAGGTTGCCCCCTGTGTGTGTGTGTGTGTGTGTTAGTGTGTGTTTTGAATGGGTGAATGAGATGCAGTATGAACGCCATTGGGGTACGTGTAACAAAAGAGAGAAGGGTACATTAGAAAGACAAAACTGAAATTAGCAACAAAAACGAAAATGCATCACAACTTTGGTAAATGTCAACAATAATGACTGAAGTTTCTGATCACAGACCCTGGGGAGAGGAACGTCTCTTTAATCAAAACAGAAGTAATCTAGTGATTTACAAGAGCAGCATATAATAAGACTTTACTTGTTGGAGCTCATGTTGTGTTCTTTGAACCATTTATGATTGGAGTATTTATACTGGGCAAGGTTACGTTATGATAGCAGCTTTAAGAGAAAAAATACAACTGCAGTTTTAATTGGAATTCATTCAGACTTGCAGCTGTCACAATATTGACATCACTATTTTGCACATTTCTTTTCTGCTGTATTGAAAAATGCCTGAAGCCAGCTTCCAAATATTAGTTGTAACCCTCTGTATATAAAAAATGGAGTAAATTAGATAGTGGTTAGAGGTGTGCTTTTGCTTGTCGAATAAACACAGATCTTAATGTCCAAAAAACATTTCTGTGATTATAACTGAATATTGTTAAATAAAAAAAGGGAAAGGATTATTAAGTTTGTTGCTCAACATTCTTCTTCAGAAACATCCAGTCTCCTTGGTATTTCAGTGATACAGCATGTTTATTTAATGTTCATGAGTTTAATCACTTCACCTTCTATAATGAGTGGGTTACGTCTGGGTACTCTGGTTCACTACCAGTCCAAAGACCATCACATGACAGTGTATATATGCCCTGCTAAAAATGAAAAAAGTGACCTAGAAGAGCAATCCAAGTTGGGTGCAATGTTTCCACCTGACTCTTGTTGTTGCCATGCCTACAATGGTCCAAAAGCTAGAAAGAAAGAACTGTCATCTCAGGTGAGAGCAGCAAAAAACCCATGTGCCAGACAAAAGTGGTTCCTATTTGAAGACACATACAAAATGTTCAGCTAATGTCACACAACCTCAACTTTTACCAAGGTTAGGGCAAGGTTTTTGTCCTGATTAAATACAAAACTTCACTTACAGTGGAAAATGTCAGGTCACTCAAGAGAGAATTGTACGTGCCCATCCATCACTTCAACTCCAGTAACCTCACTTTTTACATTACTGTTTCCATATGGAACTGCTTCTGTATTTCTTACATACAGTATTCGTATACTTTTTTTCCTTAACACAACTTCTTCTAATCAGTCTAATGCACATTACCTTTTATATTATAACATGCATGAAGTATAATGAATTGAAAAAAAGCCTTTTTATTACAAAGCTTGGCGAATAGGTACAATACACCTATGCATACTGTAATGTATTGCAAGATATTTTCATAGAACACAATAATGAAATTTACTGGCTGAACATAAGCACATCAAAAATACTTTGCTAAAAAGTACATAAGGGCAGGACTGGAATGACAAAACTATGTACAGAGTAATCTCATGTCCTGTTGAAAACTGTTTAATACCATTATGCAAATTACATCAGCTATGTTTTGCACAGCATGTGGTTTAGTATTTTGTTGGTGGGGTGCCCCAGCATGCCAGCTGATGCACCAATTCTTCTTTGGCATAAAATGTTTGTCTTTGAAGCTGCAACCTGCAACTTTCCACAAGTGAAATTATTGCTCTCTAACTGATCTTGGAGCATCTAGTCATTTAACCCTTTCACCTTGTTGTGTTTGCAGTGTGTCATTGATAAATACAGCAACACGATAGAGACTTAATTCTTCACCAGCAGTACACGGAATTTGTGAGCTGATGTATTACTTATTTTACCAGCAGAGTCGTGGGACTCATTAAACACCCTTTAAATGCTGCTGAATATTTAGACTAGCCTTCATGAGGATTTTTTAACAATTAACATAGAATATGACTTGCATGAATTATCTTTGAACACTGCATAATCGTTTTTAACAGTACATACAGTACTCTCCAGTGTACCATATATAAATAAAATCACTTTGCACTGCTCGGCAGCCAGACCAAATGAGCACTGATTGGCTGGAAGAGCATCAATTTGCATACAGGTTCAGTTCTCATTCATTAATCGTATCATTCACTTTATATCCCACACACTTATTTTTCAACCTTGTAATTGTGTCCCAGTCAATATGTGAAAAAATAAATGAAGTTTACTTTTTCCATAGGTCATGATATATATATATATATATCATATATATATATATATATAGTCAGAGTGTATGAATTTTTACATCGTATTGTTTACTGTATTGTCTGTTTAATATAATATGAAAAATAATCTCCCTCTCTCTTTTCCCCTAGCGTCCCTTCTCTGTGTGATTCTAATCACATACAGCACTGTAAGACCCAGGCAATACTCGACATTTGCATTTTTTTTTTCTACCTCTGGACCAAGTCATTGACTGGAGAACTATAAATTATTCTGACATTGCCCTCAGTTCAAAGTATAATTCTCTAATTTGTCTATATTTAATGCATCATAAAAGCAACATTTTTTGCTTTTACCTTTGGCTTTCATTTCACCCAGTCATTGTAGTAACTAATACACTGAGGTTTAACTATGGATCTTAGGCAATTTCATATTTTGCTTTGATAAGATGCCTGATAAAATTGCCATAACATTTATTAGAGAAATCCTGAGGGATAGTTGATTTATTTAAGTATATGAAAACAGAAGAATGTAATCATTGCTTTAACGGTGACATATAACACAACAATACAATCAATGGTAAATGCTCCTCTGTTACTTCTGCATAATGTTCTGCATAATAAACATTTTTAGTCTCATAAGAGTTTTTAAATAAACTTTTGTGATCATATAAAAATCAGGGATAGTCTTCCAGAAATAAAATCTGGCAATTGAATAAGTCATTCACACTCAGATGTTCATAGACTCACGATGTCTAAGGGTAATACATTTTTGTCACAGATTTATTTATTTGTCTATTTCCTTGTAAGGTTAGTCATGCAGGTATTGTATACAATATGTAAAATAGGAAAAGCACCACTCTTAGCTTTTATCGAGAAAGTTGCAGAATCCTAACAGACAGCTTGGTTTAACAGTAGCTAGTAAACAAATAAATCCCCACAATGACTAAACCTAATTACCTTTAACATTTGCTATTTTGCACTTACAATGTGACTGTCTCCTGCTCCTTTACCATCAACACCTTAGCCAGAGCTGCACTAAAAGTGCAGGAGTTGTCAAAACTGTCCCTGACACCATGTCATACAGAAAATATTAGTCGTGATGAGTTGTTTATTTTGGCTTTTACAATATGTTAAACAAAGTGGAAAAAAACAAGCAATGTGTCGCATATAAAAGCACGATGCAACAGTATATTATCGCTGACTGGTTCCACAGTTCCTCTATACTCAGTCAAGTTTGTGTCTCTATGCTGCAGGTGTATTAACTCAAGGTCACTTACTTCAACCCCTGTGTGTCAACTCATTTATCCCATTTCAAGCCTGCTGTTACACCTCTGTTGGTGTACAGAATTCCATCAAGCAAACTGGGGCCACCAACCTTTCTAATTTTGTTCAATTTGAACTGGTATTTTCTGGGATGCCCTATAAAATGTGTTCAATTTAAGGATATTATACTTTTATTAGAGATGGTGGGGGCGTGCAGAATTGAGTGATGAGGTAGTGTGGGCTGGAGGTACTGTTAGCCTTATTTTGGACACTTTCATTTATCTTGATTCTTTGCACACAAAGAGCTGCGTAATGTCACTCAAATACCTACTTCAACCATCTTAGTAGTCTACTTATTACTGACATATAGACAATCTTGAGTTATGCTAATCAGGCTTTCCAACTGAGAGCAACTCAAAGAGAAAACGCTCAATCTCAAATAATGTTATTATTTATTTATTCCACATTGAGTACAGTGTAATTAATTCCCATTTTTATGCAAACATTTCTAAGACATTCATGAAAAAGACAGCCCATTGATTTGCATAGCCACTTTGTGTCTAAAATATTATTGAAACTACAGCCAGGAGCAATTAGTAGTGTGAAATTGCTCTCTATCGAAATGTAAACAAAATTAATAAAATTGAATGTTTACTGAGTTTTACTGGCGGTGTGGGAGTGACATTTAGGGAGAAATGAATCACGGTTATCCTCACTACATGTGTGATGATAATATCAAAGTTCTACTTAAGCAAGTTTTGCAATGTTAGAATAAACTGGTTCTGAGCAATACTTTCCTAATTAATATACACACCTCCTGGTGAGCTTGTTAGGATCACTTGTGGGGACTTAGATGTATCCAAATCCAGCATACGGACAGCTGAGAAGTGAATTAAGCTGTTATAAAATTTCATTCCATGGATATTTTGATACAACTTTCAGTCATGACAGCTACCTATTAATTCTACAAGGCGGTGAATCTTTTATACTTGAAGGATATATTCTGGGTGAAATCCTGCTTTGAACTTGTTTGCACACAATTTGTATGTTCCACTGGGTTTGTGCAACTATGAAAGCAATTAAAAAAAAGAGTGATAATAAGCTTTGCTGGCTAGCAGAGATAAGCTCACACAGCGCTGCTGTCATACAGTCATTTGTTGCTTTTTTGACTTCTTAAGATGTCATTGCTTGTTGCCAATCTGCTTTCTCAAGAATCAAGTATTCAAAGATCCCAAAGTGATCGTTTGAAGATCTGATCATTAGTGTTATTCAGTTTGGGGACGGCTGCATCATTAAAACTGTATTTTCCTTCATTCTTATATCTAAACACACTTAAACGCCGTATGGTGAGATTCTGTGAACAGACCCATGGCTAGAAAACAAGTAATATGTACTGGTTGGTGATACCAACACTTTCTCTTTTGATACGTTACCAATACTTTTGAGTATTTTTTCATCGATACTGCTACCAATACTGATACCGATAGCACGAAAGCATGACCTGGTAGCTCAATGGGTTTAGCGTCAGACTGGGATGCAGAAGGAAAAAAGAAGAATTAGTTTCTGGCGATGTTCAGCCTCCTTTTAAAAAGGGTGCTTTGTCAATTGCTTGAAGAGGCTGCCGGTGTTGCTGCTATGTGCAACCACTTTATTGCAGAAAAATAGCACCACACACTACGCTTCTATCTGTCTCTCCGATGTCTGTGCCGCCATGGTGCTGCTGTCTGAGCTCACGCTGAGCAGCGGCGGAGCGAGGACAGAGGCTGAGCAGAAAGCCTTTGGCTCCGACATCTGATTGGTTGCCAAACTCATGCGACAGAAGAACGTCTAAAATACAATTGAGCTGCTTTCAAATGCCTCAAACTATCAGAGGAGAGAAGAAAAATAATGCTAATTATGTAAAATATCAAATTATGGTAAATGGAAATAGGCACACAATAGATAATTTCCTCAGTATCTGTTTACTCTTCACTTTTCTTTCTTATTTCTTTTACTTGCCTTTGTTTGATTTTCAATTTCACTAAACATAATTTGTGCCTAATTACACTGCACAATAAAATTAAAGTGACAGAAATTATTTAATTTTATCTCCCAAAGCCAAGTGAATTATGATACAATGTGTTTGCTTTATAAGTTAAAAGTAATTAACATAAACAAACATTATTAAATGCACTAATTTTGCAGTGTCTGTCATGAAATTCATTTGTGTTTTGGATAGGAACATCTGTTGAGACTGTCGGGTATTGAGTATTGATGAGTGTTTAGGAATATTAATTTTAACCTCCTAGGACCTGGCGTCAACATATGGACATCACAATTTGGGTTGTCTAGACCAAAATACTAAATTTTGCCCTATAAGGTCCTGATTTCCACGTACGAGGACATCATACTTTTACTGTTTGAACTTTGTTACAGACAAACATCTTCCAGCAACTGTTAGCAGCACTTTAAATGAGCCATTGCTCAAACGGCCACTACATCACGTAAAAAGATAATTCTTTGTTTTTACATTTATCAGGTCACAATTAGGCCAAAGCAAAGAGAAATAAAAAGGCATGCCCTGAAACAGTTCAGGTCTTTTTTTGATCTAGCACCATTCCTGTTAAAAAATCAACCCAGGCCACGATGTTTAACACATTTGAACAGACAGAATTGAGTAAAATTGAGACATAGCAATGACAGAACATAAGCATTCATACAACTAATATAATGTGTAAATTTATTCAACACAGCAATGTCAAAACTAATAATATTTTTAAAGTTATTTTCTGCCACTGTTAATGTCAACTTGTTAATGAGGAGTTACAGGAGCAGCCACATGTACATAAGCATAATAAATTACAAACTGTAAGACAAAGACTTGGCATGTCACCAAGTCATGTTATACTGATATGGACACTGGCCTTTAAATTGCCCAACAAGTGAACCATAACTGAAAAGTTCTCACTATGTATCATTGCCCCTTTGTACTGCATATGTTTTTACATTTTACGGATCGCACGCAAAAACCAAAGTATGGCTCAGAGTTAATTTACTTAAAATTGATTACACCATTTAAATCAACAAATCCAACTATTTTGCAGATGATGCTGGTGTGTGATACTGCAGGCTGTGCTATAATGCCAATATCAAGTAAATACTGGGCAAGTATCTTCGATCCCGATACTGATTCAATACTATTACCTTATAAGGGCAGCCTGGTAGAAAATGAACACCATCGCATACAAATAAAGTATATGATGTTTAAATCACTTTAAAATCAGTACAAAACCAGACTGATGCTGGTAAGCGGTGTACATTTCATTGCGGTGACACTTTCCTAATGGGAGATGGGACGGGGAATCCCCCGTCTATAAAAACACGCTGCATGATGTCCTCTCTCTCTGTGACATTATTCACTAGTACTACGTTTATGGATTTGTACCGGTAGGTTTACTTTGTGACGGAACGGTCACACTGAAAGTAAAAGAGAGAAAGTATCGATACTATCGTGCTTGTATCCATATTTATACGGGTAAACAAGACCTGATGTAGAATGCTTTGGTTGATAGTTGGAAAGTGCCTTGCATTCAACAGATCCATCCACATCATTACAACCTCTTCTTTTATGCTTCACTATGGGAACTACACGTGTCCAGCAAAGGTCTGAATCAAAATCAAACAAAATCTTTAATCAGACCTTTCTTTGAAACTATTTATAGGTTACCTCTAAAGGCCTGATTTATGTACTGTCCTCTGAACAACTCATTAAAGTACATTGAAAACTGTGAGTACATTTTTTTTGTCATTAATTTCTAATTTAAATTTGAATGGTAGACACATTGTCAGCCCAGCCATCCGCCCCAGCCTCCTCCTACACAGCCTCCTCCTTGACAATTGGAAACAAAATTAAAAGTGAGACTTTGAGTAGTTGGAGGTGGTTTGTTTTTCTATGTTACACTATATTTACCATATAATAGATTATATTAACATAAAGATGAACTCTGTCTAGATGACTGAACCATGTGCTTTTTACCCTTGAACAAAAAATAACTCTTGCTCCTAATTTGCCACCATTTCTGTGGTAGCTGTAATCCCCCAATCCTAACAGTAAATTGTATTTGGTTATAGATTGAGTTTCTTCACCTCAACATGTAAAGAATAGTGTTTTAAACAATCCTCTAGGCTTCCTAACGCTCACATGGCGTATCATGTGTGTTATAAGCTACGACTAATCATCCCTCAGGGTATTATTGTATGTATGATATTCTCGTGTTTATCTCTCCCCATAGATATGGATAAAATATTTTCTCCCAGCAAAAAATCTCATTGTTATTCAGTGAATGCACAGAAGCTTTGATGCATTCATCAGCAGCTCTACAGATAAGAATTCAGTTCCATTGTAACCCCAGTTAATAGGTTTGAGAGGATAGGAATGACATTTTAAAGAACATAAACAAATAAAAGATTTTCTTTTCCATGCTGCTGCACCTGACAAGCTGAACCCAAGTGTTTGTCTGGGTGATACACATGCCGCCTTTGTACAAAGGTTAAAACTGAAAAAAGGTTACCTCTTAGCTTGTGTCAGTGGGTAATACCCTTAAGAACAGACATGTTTATGATATAAGGTAATATTTAAAAAAAGCCATATTTCAGTGTCAACAAAATGGCACGTACAAAATATCATGAGACTTTGTACCAAAACCACATAAAAATACTGCTCTTGGCATTTGTAGCTTTATATTGCCAGGACATTTGCCTTTTGACTTTCCCTTCCCGTTGTCCATCTGTCTTGATTTGCCACTGATTCTTCTACAGAAAATAGTCATTGCGTATGTGTGTGTTCGGCACTAATTTCTATAGTTTCTATATTAGTAGTATATCTCAGCTACCTTTTCCTGGTTTCTCATTTCTGTTGCTTAGAGACGTAGGTAGGTGTTGTAAGTAAATAAATCCACTATACCTGCCATGATTAAGTGGCAGAAAAACAATAGATATATCACATTTTCCTTGATTGAGCCATTCCCCATCTTTGATCCTTGATCCTCACTACCCCTTGAAGTTGATCAGTGCTCCATTGTGAAATATGTCCCAAAGCCTCGAGGCCATTTTAACATTTGTAATATCATAACATCTGTTAAGTCCTAAGTCTGTCACCTGCCCCAGCCTCAGGTCACCTGCAGAAAACAGCATACCCAGACACACCCCTATCTTATATAACCCCCCCCCAGGCCTGCAAACCCCTTTCCCTCCACACCAGAGATATCAAAGACAGCAGGCATGTGAGTGATACTGATTTACCTTATCCACTGAACCAATTCTTTTAGTACTTATATGAAAGTTTGTTTACTTGTATTCTCTGTATTCTTGTTGGTGTGTGAACCATAAAAACCTACCTGTATCAAGATTGTAGATACAAGTGCTTTATCGTCACCTGCTACACTCAGTTTGTTACATTGTCCCTTTGTTGTAATTCCTCTAATGTTGGTTGATACCCTTTATTTAGATACAAACATCCACATCCACTCATCCATCCATCTACCCATTCCTTTATCCATTCTTTGTGTTGATCAAACCAAATAAACTATTGGAAAGGCCTTTGGATCCTGTGTTTAAATGTGCACCACCCACATAGGTTTACTATGTGTCAGCACCAGGGCCCTACCCTGGCTTGTTAGTACGGCGTAACATAAAATACAACCATGACAGTGAAGGTTGTGATACAACTGTAGGCTGTTTTAATAAATCGTCAAGGGAATTATAATGACAATTAACAGAATTCTAACAGCATAGAGCTCACATAGGTACACACGAAGAACAAAGGAAAGGGATTCCTACAATATAACATAAAAACCAAACCAAAAGAATCCCATAAAACACCAAATCTTATGTAGTAAGGCAAACAAAAAGTACAAGCGTAGGTAATCCAAACAGTATAGCAAAACTCGTAAACAAAGCAGTGGCACAGATCCACAGAGCACAACGTATCTTAGTCAAAGTTAGTGATAGGAACCAATTGGCTGTGAGGCTTCAAAGCTTCACAAAGCTTCACCGGGCATCACTAGTCAAAAGACATACGGAGCCACAAAGCCACAGCGTAAGTTAACTGGCTGGCGTAGAGGCAAATAGTTCATGGTAAGGAACTATCGCCATTTGTGTAGGTGAGCAGCTGCCTTTAATACAGGCCAACGACTTCTTTCTGTCATTGGTGGATTCATTATCTGGATGCAGGACAGGAGAAAAGGAGGGCATGGACCCAAACCAGAGGCTGAGGCGATCCACCAACCAGGAGCAGGCACCGGCACAGCAGCATTTACATGTGGGCTGCGGTCTAGGAAACACACTGAAAGACTTAACAAACACACAAAGGCCTGGAGCTGTAAAAGCCACTTATTAGAGAGCAGTTCCAACAATATCATCATTGAGACAGGAAAGTCTTAACATTGGAATAAATGTCAAATTTCTTTCAAAAACAAAAATATTTACTTTTATTACAAGTTTAACCCACAGAGTAAGGATTTTAAAGACGCATTCCTGGGATCATCCCAATAGTTGGATAAACTGATCTTGCTTTAGTTCGAAATCTGTCACACATATTAAAATACGGCGCATCCCAGTGAAAGCTAAGCACATAAAGTATCCTGTGCTACAGCTTTTATTCTAGTTCTTTAATAATACATTGCTGTTACTAGTAGCGCAGTACAAAAAATAGAGGATAATTGCAAGAGTACTTTTTATATGTAAGTCCATAAAATGTCATCTTGGTTTTCTAAATGTATTTGAAGTATAAAGACACTACATTCCTGGAATTGTAATAGTGATTGAAGTAGTCAGTTCCTTTTTTATTTTCTCTTTAGGGATAAGTGTGTTAGTATTACATACTAAGGGTGATTGATGGGGTTATATTTGTGCCCAATTGCGTTTTGAAGCTTTAAAACTGTTCAGCAAACACAGTAAGTATTCTCATTCATGTTTAAGCATCTGATTGATTGTAATAGTGATGTTTATAATGTTTAATGTGTAATATAATGTAAAATGTTTATATTTAACTATGTTAATGTTTCTTTATTTTCCAGTTAACATTCAACTAATCATCTTTTATATTTTATTATTTTAAGAATTAATTACTAACAGAGATTGTAATTTGTAAAATGATGGTTGTAGATGATTTTCAGGGATCCAATTAATTTAGCTGTAGCTAAGCAGAACAACTGTAAGTTATTCGGCAAGGTATTTATCATAGTACAGATATCACTTTGATGGCAGTTTTTAATGTCACATCACCTGCAATCACTACCGTTTGTTTTGTTTTTATGGGTGGGTGGGGTGTAAGTGGTCTGTTTTTCTCCTATATCTCCCATCATACAATTGATTCTCTGTTTATAAGAATCAGTGATATTCTCTCTCCAAACAAAAGCTAACGATTTTAAAATATTCAGATCTTTGTCGTTCTGTGTCTCTTGTGTTCCCCTTGTCAGCCAACACAGCTCAGTTACAATTTAGGTTAAATGAGGAGACATGGGACACAACTTAATGAGAATTTGTTTTTGCTGCTCTGGCACTAATTAGTTTGTTAAAGCAGAACTAAATGAGCATGTCTCAGGAAATGTAAAATTGAAAATTAATTAAATCACAAATGGAAATCATGCTTGAATGCCATGAACAGCCATCGGTCTGCGGTTACTTATCAACTGATATGTTTTAAAATGGAAACAGTTTTATTTGTGGTTGCCAATTGCCAATTGCATTTTTTTCTGCTTTTCCCATTAGGTTTGCTTTAATAATAATGTTAATGACTGCACATGAAATGTTGTTGAAGTCACATCGTTGTTTTTTGTGGTAGGTTCATGATCAGCTGTAGACTGTAACTCTCCCAGACATGGATGTGTCAGATTCACAGTGGCAAACATCGCAGGTAATGAGATGTAGATATCCTACGCACCAATTTCAAAACCCCATGTTCCCAACCCATGGTTTTCTGTCATTACTGGAGCAATGGCACACTGCATCAGTAACGACTGCCCTTCAAACAGTGGGAAGTGGAAACAGGGAGTCTGTGACACGGAATAGAGAGAGAAAAGACAAGGGCAAGAGGGTGACAAGTGTTGAGGAAACGCTGAAAAAATATCAAACAAAATAAACACAGGCGTTGAAACACTGAGATGAAATTCCATTAAACCTAAAAGATGCTGAGGTAGAGCATCACATGCGTGTGTGTGTGTGTGTGTGTGTGTGTGTGTGTGTGGTCAATGTGTGTGAACTCTGTGTTAGTGCTAATGCATGTGAGCAGGAGCTCAGTACTGTGTAAGCACAGAGTGACAGAAAGGAATGGATGAATAATTCAGCATTTTCACTCCATGATCTCCACTGTTGAATGTGCTGCCTGTTTACAGTGCCTGTGGGAGTGTGTGTCTGTATGCGTGTGTGTGTGTGTGTGTGTGTGTGTACCATGTATTGAAAACATTATGAGGACCTCACAAAAATGCTGTTCGGCGGCAACGCAACTAGTTTCTTAAGTTCATGAACAGCACTGAACTGAACAGCCTTTTTGGGGATTTGTGCTTGTCTGAATTTACATGAATCAAATAAACCTCTCTCTCTGCAGAAATGTATCTATGAGTGCTGCTGGTAAATGTCAAAGCAAGGTTTAATACATAGAAATACTTTATATTTTAAACAACACAAACAATTTAATATAAAACAACGAGTGAGCTGTTCTGTCCTGTACTTTAACTAGTGTCTGTTGTAAAAAAAAAAACGGAAGCAATAAACTTTGTAAATTGTAAATTGTAACCTAATAATCAAGAGGAAATTGATAAAATTCAATCAATTAGACTGAAGAACCTCGCTTCAAAACTTTCGACTGTCAAAATCTCGGCATTGCTTCCTGATGTGATGAAAGCTTTGCCAGCACCTCTACACATCAACATACGAAAAACATATTTTAGAGAAATAGTTGCATGCAGTCTTTAAGATATATTAAGCCTTTGTAATTGTACATTGTATTCATTTCTCATGAGGTCTGATAAGGTTGATACTACCTAACTCCTGTAACCTTCAGAGCTGGCAGCACCAGCAGCTTCCTAAAATAGCCAAACATAAATACAGTATGTGCTAATTTACATTGCTTTACATGTACTGCACTTTCTTAAGGTTGTGCATTGGAATGCTGCATTTGTTATTGTCAGTCCTTTTACAAATATATTCAGTTTTTACCTAGAAGGCTGGGAATAACAAATGCCTATGTTGGTATATTGACTACAAAATACATTTAAAAAGAAAAAATATACCTTCTCAGTGTTAATACTTTTGAATAAGAGCATATAAATAATATACGAGCAGGATTCTCACATTCTGCTGTACTTGTTTAGTATACTGCAGTTTTGAGGATCTCAGCAAAGCAATAATATCAAAAGCATAGTGCTTTAGAAAAACAAGCATAAAGCAAATAAACCTTAGGATACAAACACCTCACTATGTGGGGTTTCTATATTCTTAAAAACTGTTGAACATTGTGATGGTTGATGGGTATATGAGAGGACTGGATCTAGTCAGTTGGACTGATTTAGATCATTGTTCTCTGTGGGATTTGCCCCTAAAACAGCAGCAACTTCACTACTCATTTACTAAAGTCTAAGTGATGAGTGGATCTCAAATGTAATTGATTAGTTCTCTCCACCTGTGATGAAAATGTAGGGTTACAATATTTAGCAAATACTATATTTCACACAGGCCTCACACACTGACAGGAGCCGATAACGTATCCCTTGCTTTGACAAACACAAGACATTGTGACAGCAATGGTAAGAAATGAAATACTATCAACACAACCTAGAAGCACAAGCAGAAGTCTGAAGGATGGAAAGTATGACACTCCATGGTAACAGACTGGGTCTCTGAGTTAGCAGGTGAAAAAAACAAAGGGTCTGCAACCTGAACCCTGGAAATTTGGGAGTGTAGCACAGGTTAAAAATAGATGTAGAGAAAGGGCAGTAGTACAGTAGAGGCCTAGGATACAAATGATTTTTCTAGGCTGCTAAACAGAAGGTGGAGGAAAATGCTGTTAACATGCACCAGTAGTGGATGCTTGTTGAACAGTGGTCTCTAACACCCACAGCTGCTAACGTAAGAAGCACATGAGTAGAAGTGAAGTGGACTGCACAGTCCTCCCTGCCAGTCACTGGACTTTTTTTAGGATGAATTCAGAGACCTGACAACAATGCCAGACCCCAAACCTGCATGTCTATTGTGAGTCCAGTTGCCACTGAACCACACCGTAAGGATAACCATGACCAGCATGACTATGAATCTTCACAGACAGCAATACAGTACAGAGGAATCCACCAAACTTTGCTCAGCCAGCACTTTTGTACGTGTCCTACCAATAAAATAAGTTTATCACTACTACTGCTTTTGTTCAGCATTGTTGTAGCGGTTGCATTTGACATGCTACAAAAGTGATAAGTCAAGCAGCTGTGAACTGCACGTGTGTAAGGGTTCAAAACATTATATATTATATGTAGTGCCCCATTTTTTTATTTTTGGTCTAAGATATCTTTAACATTGCTAGAAACCTATTTTGCAGTCCAATAAATATCTCTTGAGGACACACAGTGACTCTGAAGACAAGAGCCAAATAAAAACATCATAATATTTCGGTTGCGAGACATATTGAGGGTGTTATCTGTCAAGTCTGCATTTATTTGGCTACACAGTGTTTGTTCTACAGATATGGCCATGCCACTCAGCCTCTCCCTGTGGGTTCCTCTTCCGCTCTGTATTTACTCTAAAACCACAGTTTGTCACTGCAACATTGTGAAGAGTTTCCCAGTGTATAGACTGATTCAACTCTAACCTGCTCTGGCTTTTCAGCAGGCTTTTATGAAGCTATACACAATAGCTCCACATTATAGAGTCGTAGGGGGATTCATTAGTCGATTCCCTGAAGAGAAAAGCTGCAGGAATGTCAGCCCATTCCTCTATTGTAGCTCTCTTTACAAAGCCACTAGAGAAGCTCACACAACCATGAATCTTTGTTTTGTTTGTTTATTTGGATTTCTTTGACAGGTTTTCAACACTGCAGCATTCTTTTATGTTTTCCAGCACGTGAAGAAGTTGTTATAAAGAGATCAAAACAATATTACTTACAAATCTTCTTGTTTGAATTTTCATTTCATGTGCTATTTTTGAGGTCTATACTTTTAAAGAATCACTTTGGGGCTTTATGGATTGGCAGATTTGGTACAATAATTGTTTGCCAATATGGCGGTTTTATATTTTTTATAGGAGCATGTAGGTGGAGTGGGGCAGCCAAGGTTTGTATAGAAGCCTTTATTGTCATTGCCTTCAACGTTGCAACAAAATAGGCATACAGAAAACTAGGTAGAAACTGGCTTTATATCTATAGGTTCATGGTCCGGCAGTTCTGTGGCGTATGCCCTGCTAGAAGGTAATTGTTCAAAGAGGTGATGGCCAGAGAGGGATGAGTCCTTAATGATGTTTGCCGTCCTACTGAGGTACCATGATGTGGCAAGGTCTGCCAGAGTGTGCAGCTGGGAATCTTTTCTGTAAACTATCACTTAACACTCTTTGCGGAGTTTTTGTCTACAGCTGTGCAGCCTGCATATCATACAGAGATGCAGTATGTGATCAATTTGAAAGACTTCACTCTCTCCACACACTCATCGAGATTCCTCCTGAAGTCCAGTATCGTCAGGTTATTCACCCAGCGCTATTCTAAGAGTCTCTGAATCTTGTTCCCAGATTCTGTCTTGTCGTCTCCAGAGATGATGATGGTTGTGTTGTTGGCAAATTAAATGATGGAGTTGACTGGAGAGTAGTTGTAGGTGTACAGAGATTAGAGGAGAGGACTGGGAGGAGCCAGTGCTGACAGTGATGGAGGAAGAGATGCACGGGCCAGATTTTACTCTCTGTAAGAAACAGTATGATCCAAGTGCAGATGGAGGACGAAGGCCTAAGTCCAGCAGTTTATCAACCAGGATGTCCAAGATGAATGAATTGCTAAGCTTAAGCTTACAAATAGCATCCTCAGGGTTAGGGTTCGGGTTCGGGGTTAGGTCTTCTGGTGTTCTAGATACCTCAGGGCAGTGTGCACCATGGTGGCTATGGCACCTGCAGTTGATCTGTTGGCCCTGTAGGCAAACTGATTTGGGTCAAAATGAGATAGATAGTAAGATTTGGATTTGATGTGGTGGACGATGTGTGTTTTCTATAAACACTTAAATACTACAGAGGTATTGAATTGAAAGAACAGGCTGCACAGCTCCTTGTCCAGGCAATGGTCATCTCTAGACTTGACTACTGTAATTATCTCCTGGCTGGAGCATCCACTGTCACCCTCCAACCCCAAATGCATCACCCCGCCTAATTTTCAACCAACTGAAAATTACCCATGTCAGACTTTACACCTCTCTCCACTGGTTCCCAGTAGCTGCCCACATTGAGTTTAAATCCTTGGTGCTTGCCATTGGGCTGTAAATGGAAGTGAACCCTTATATATCAATTCAGTTTTATTTATATAGCGCCATTTCACAACACAAGTTATCTCGAGGCACTTTACATTGTAGGGTTTAAGACACCGGATATTATACAGCTCGGAGCTGCAGATTCCACATAGCACTTAATGCCTAGCATGTTTTTTAAAATCTTTTTATTATCTTAAGTACTTATTAGGGCTCTTAGTTTGTAGGAACCCCCCCCCCCTAAGTCGCTTTAAATTAAAGCAAAGTAAAGTAAAGGGTGAGTGTAATTGGTCTGTAATCACTCAGGTCTTCTATGACTGTCCATTTGTGAACAGGAATGATAATGGCAGATTTTAGGCAGGGTTGTACACTGGATTGTGCCAGACCTCAGCGTGCATGTCACACATCCGCATTTCACAGAAGCCTGTGAGTGACCACAAAGGAAACAGAGAAATTATATGTGCTGTCAATACACAACTGTTTGAAAGAATAGATGACAATATGAAAACTGAATAGGAACATGTAATATGAAAACTTGACCGTTACTGTATTAACTGTATTCTTACTAGCTGATAAATGATCTTAGTCATTTGATTTAACCAGCAACATCATTGTTGTGATACAGTTAAATTGTAGTTGTATATTTAATTAATTGTAGGCTTCTTACAGGTAGCCATCATATTTTAATGTGAAGAAGCTCCTGGGAAAACATTGTAAGTGCCTGCAACCATGCGTACCTAAACCTTAAAGCCATCTCGCCATTCAGAAAGCAGGACTTAGTGAGCCGTGTCGTTGTGATGTATAACATGTCGCAGTTAGAAACATCAGAAACTGTCAGCAGGCGCATTTTAACTGTGAACAATTTTAACAGCTATGTAAATTGTTTCAGTTGATCACAGTATAGGTTTCTACATTACAAGAGGACGAATGAGACCATGACTATCTACAAATGCAGGTATACATGACACAGTTGCAGAAATCTGATACAGCTGCTGCTGCTGCTGCTACAACCACTCTTCCATGAAATATGTTTGCTTGCAAATACAAGATTTGCAAGTTCAAGGACAAAAAATCTGGCATGTGCTTCGTTGATATGCTGGCAAAAACCATCTTATATGGTACAGATTGTTCCAGCACCAATCCATGAGAGTGAGCTAACGTTTCGGATTTTTGTAGGTAAACAAATGCCTAATAAAAAAATTTGGGCTCTGAAATGAATCTAGCCACCACAAAATGATAAGAGTCAGACCGGCATACAAAAGGTTGCAGGATCAATCCCAGGCAAGACTCCTAGCCCATACATAGTGTGTCTTTCAGCAAGACGCTCAGCACTAGCTTCTTCTAACTTGATTTGGATAATGTTGTATAGGAAGGCAAGAATTTGGGAAAAAAACGACTTTATATTAGACACATAAGAATTAGGTTTAGCATACTCACAATGTTTTAGTAACAATGCACTCAAACGAGAAGACAAGAAAACACATGAATTCAGGAAACTAGTGAAGATCAGTGTTTATAGATACTGAAAGAGGTCAACGTGAGGAGACTTCTTAATGACAAAGCTTCCCATTCTATATAAATACAAGCCAGGGAGTGACTGCTGTTCTGATTGGAGTTAGGAGGGTCATTACAACCCTAAGGTACATGAGGGAGTAAAGTGATTACTGTTGGCAGCGTAGAAGGCACTGGCTGTGTTAGGGATTGATAATGACCAGGACACAGATCCCTTGAAAACCTGAAACACAAACATAGGCATTTTAACTGCAGCTAATATGTCTAAACAAGACTCAGATTAAGGCTGTAATATGCTTTGTTGATTGTTGTCAGTGTGGGAAAAGATACTATCACAGACCTCCTACTTGTAATTTTGAGTCAAAGACCTTTTGCTATGATATCATCCACTTGAAAAATGAATTTATGGCTTCCAAAGGGGCTACAAAACTACCCCCACCTATCACCAAAAAAAATAGTGTGTCTAGACATACCAACATCTTTATGTTTCTGGTCACAATGTTTAGGGATTGTTATCACTAATTTCCAAATACCACTGTATATACAGGTCCGTACCCAATTAAATTCTTCACCATGACTCCTACTGTGTCATTTATAGCACAAAATTAAAAAACTAAAAATATTTTTGGAAGTCATATCCATGAACCCGCAATGCTGTCATTTTGCTAATTATGAAACTGTTGAACAGATTTGTTTGACAGAAGTTAACGCGATCTGCAAAACTTCACATGCTGACTTGATCTCCTAAATTCATTAACTACGAAAATTGTTTATTTAGATGTACTGTTTTTTATTATTATCGGTATTTGTATATATATATATATATATATATATATATATGTGTTATTACTGTATTTGGACTGTGTCATTTCATACATATTGTTTATTGTCTGTTGTATTAAAATAATCCTATATACACCATCTGCCAGCAGACAGTTTTCATGAACCTGATGTATACAGTCACAATAGCAGCTCGGGCCTGAACACCTCTATCAGTGTCACTATCTGTAATTGGTTTAGAAACTGATCTAATTGTCTGGATGTGTGTTTCACAAACTAGGCAGATACTGCTCTACCGCTGGTTATTGTATCTCTTGCTTGCTGGAATTTATTGGTATCACTACAACATTTCACCTGAATTTCATCAGTTCATCCAACATTCTTTCTATTTAATTGGGTATCATCCAGTCCATCCTCTCCACTCAGCCCTCATGATGGCACACATTCCTTGAAGAGGCAGACGGTTTTATATTCTCATAGCTTAGTGTCACAGAGAACTGATATTAATGAAATTCCTGTCAGCTCCTCATAAAGATTGTTCTCAACAGAAATTCCCCTAATGAGTTTTAGAGGGATTTGCTATGGTCTTTGACACACCTCTCTCTTGTCGGCAGGTGGTTAGATGTACCAAATGAAGATGCGGTCTACATTGTGTAACAATCAGGTAAAACAGGGCAAGTTAGATTTCCAATGAACTGTGAACATAATAAATTGTAGTTGTCCAGATGAACAACATGAAAAAAGTTCATTGTTCATTGTATATTTTTTTATTACCGAATCACTGTCAGACACAGAACAATGTGTTATATACAGTGGTATTTTTCATTTGCAACATCACAAAAACTAATTCATTCAAGATATCTTTTAGTAAAATCTTCCTTCATTTTATGATACTGTTTATTCATGGCAACCACTGAATCATGAGTTTTAATGCCAGGCTGTTGCTTATTAATTTACACATTATTACTGATATCTTTCATTTCTACATTTCAATAAAATTCAAAATTTAAAAACTGAAAACCGTATGCATCTAACGTAAAGTTACATTATGATTAGGTGAGTATTTGAGCGCAGCTCTAAATTTATGAGCTTCCCTTTTTGCACACTCACATTCACATACAGGCAATTTGTTCAAACAAAACAATTCAGGTGAAATCACACCAAGCACAAAGCAGCCAGTGAACTAAGGGAACTTTTTCTGTGTGGGCACAATATGATTTTAAAAATGTCGCATAATTTCTGGAGCAACATTTATTGATTTTTTGTTCAATTTGTGTCTTGCGGTACATTACATGTGATCAATAACAGTAACATCTAATTATTTCTGAACTTCACATATGCATTTGTCCAAAACTATACATACAATGTATAATTTGACATAATAATATTAATACAAAATAGTATTTGGACATTGATAATATGGCATTGTATTTGAAACTAATAGATATAGATAGACTAGGTAGAGGCTGCCTTTTTCTCCTGTAAATGTATTCTAGATTCAAACACAGGACATACTTTCCCAGTACAGTGAAAACAGAAAAATGTCAATGCATGCAGTACATATTTGAAATGAGAACAACACCTGTGCCATGGCAGTGCTAACCCCTGGGACACTTTTAATGTATTGTAAGACACATAGCCAGTATAATGTAAGATACCCTTACAGTTACCTGTTTGGCTTTAAAACTCGTCTTGTTTGCAGGATAATGCACAGTTTGTGCCAACTGTACATGGAGAACATTCAACCACTGTTAACCTCCACAGGAGTGACTGACAACAAGGATCACACGTACACAAGTGCAAAGTGTGTAAATATGGATAATATCACTGTTCACTTTGTCCACTTAGAATTTAAAGCAAGTTATCACACCACATTCTAAGGTGCTCATGCTAAGAATTTAAATTCAGGAAATAAATTAGAAATTAAAGTGCTTTAAACAGATTTGCATTTCCAATGCACCTCGACAACCACACATTGTAGATTAAACGTATTATACTGATAATGGATTGATTTGCGTGCAATACACAGAATAATTGTGTTGTTCTTCCTAATTTGCCATTGTGAGTCGGTGATAGCTGAAGCAGTGCCGAAGAGATGTGCAGAGGTGGAAAGCAAAATTCATATCACCAGGAAGACAAGACGACTCAGAAGGTTTTTTCCTTGTTATTACATGACAAGAGAAATTCCAATATACAGCAATCTATCAGATTTGTCAGTCATAAAAAGCAATGTTGCCTACAAGCTGCACTCAAATATTTGCCAATCACACTCACAGATGTATCTCTGTTTTCATCAACCCCAACATTCACAAAATGTAACATTTCCATCTCGTAGGTAACACGGAACAGCCTGTGATTTTGCCCTTCAACTCACACATGGAATGTGGATAAAATCTAAGGTCTGTTTTGCAAAATATATATTTTCTATTTGAAAAATTAATGTATATACAATGATGTTTCCATGCTTTACATTACAAGTCTAACACTAAATAAACAGATGTATTGTACAATTTTCCGGAAAATACATGAAAATCACAAGGAGAGAACCCCATTCCACAGCACTGCACTAGACATTACAATTTCAAATACATTATTGTTTCAGTTCAAGTACTATGATTCCTCATTTCAACTAGAACAAACTAGGTGGTATGTCTGGGATAGTGTTTGTGCTAGATACTGTTTGAAATCCTACTCTTATTACATCTTTCTTTAACAGTCACCTGGGCTTAGTTACTGCCATCCATTAAATCACCCTTGTCCATGTAATTGTTCTTATATTGTGCAAAACAACTTTGTTTGCAGAGGATAAATGAAACTGAACCCCAATCCATGTCAAATACTTTCAAGTTATATTGAAAATTATACACAGATTTCTCCCAAAATGTAAAAGCACGTTCTTCCAATTGGAAGTTGGTTGTTGATCAAAAGGCCCTTTAAAGAAAAATCTTCTCATGTGATCCACTTCCTTCTCCAAGCATCAACTGCTAGTGCAATTAACCCACAGTTAATTAGAAATTTTTCCCTCCTGTAATTGAGTTGGATGAGACTGAGGTGCAGGATGGTACAGTGGATGATTCATGGCCCACTGGTAATCACACAAGAACAGGAACCAGGATACTTGAATTAATCACACCTTAATTTACTTCACAGAAATTGCCCACCACAGCTTTATGATTTAACTGTGTTTACCCACTGAATATATATCTTCCAAACACATCCCCCTTGAGCTATTCAGTATGCCTGCAGAGTCCCAGTTTAAACAGTTCTTAAGAAGTTTTATAACCTGAGCATTTAAAAGCACTGCTGAGTTGGATGTCCATTAAAATGACCAAAGGTATTTCAAATCCTTGTTCTACAAAGAAGGCATTTGGGCTTTAATCAATTTAAACATATTTCAAGCCAAGATATTAGGAAGTAAGAATGCAGAGGGCAAACATTTCCAGTTTATGTCTGTTTCTCTTATTCTTAGCTGGCTAAATAATTTTTATTTTAACCCAGTTCTGTAAGTGTAGGGTGATAGTAATAATAAAAATGACAATACAAATGATTTATGTAGCACATTTTGAAACAATAATAGTGGTTTACAGTGGTAAGCAAGACTGTGACCAGTGAGTTGCTGTTGACATATTTCCTCGTGGTGGGCACCAGTTGGACCTCTAAGTTGATTCATTATGGGGAATTACCTAAATATTTACTTTGCTTTGCAACTTACAAGGAGCTAGCGCCAAGCGTCTTGCTTAAGGACACACCTGGTATGGGGGATGAGCAAGGGTTGCTCCTGCCACCTTCTGCATCCCAGTCTGATGCTTTCCCCATTGTGCTACTCAGGCCAGGCAATATTTAATGAAAGCATTCAGTCTATTTTCATATGTTACCTAGTTACCTATATTAACACATTTTGATCTGGTAATTTGTTGGATGGTAAAAAGTTAAATTGCTGGTAAACATAATGATACACCATGAAATAGTACCAAATTACATAAACCTAGCCTATTTTTAATTGTTACCTTAGAAAGGTGTGTGCCACAAATACTGGCTATAAGAGATGCTGAAGGCATGACATTGATTTCTGGCTTACCTTGGAATGTAGCAAATTGCAATAATCAAGATGTGACAACACAGAAGCATGTGTGACCTTCTCAAAATCAACACAACAAAGGAAAGAAGGCCCTGACACTTCTTCAGTTGGAAGAAGCACGACTGAACAACTCTTCTGAATTGAATGTCAAAGGAAAGGTCACTGTCAAAAACTGTGCTAGTATTTATAGATGGTGGTTAGACATTACCTTTTTAGGAACCAATGGCTGGGATGTGCCCAGCAGTAATTTCCAAATTGCTGTTAGGCGATTCTAGTATTTCAAGCACTTAATATCAAAACACACTATTGACAAATATTTCTTAGTTATGTGACCTAGAATATGAAGATAAAACAAAGAAAGAAAGCCAAGGATAGAACCTGGGGGAATACCGCAGGTCATACAATGGGTCCTGTTGACTAGTTTGATCCAAGGTCTAGAAGCTGAGTTCCTGTAAGGTAATTTATTTCCGTTGTTAATAACTATTATTTCCCTTTTTACAGGGGCTAATTGAATAGGAAATTAGATATTGCAAAACACGAACTATGATATGTTGAACTTGCTGTCACTCACAGAGTACAGAGCTAAAGGATGGTTGCTATGACCTTAAATCACCCTATAGTCGGCCTTTTCTTTAAACACATATACAGAGATACACGTACAGCTCTCCAACACACCAAGACAACCTCTGACACTGCTGCTGGCTGTGCAGCAAGAAGAGCACTGCAGCAGTTCCAGGCCTCCATCAGTGTCACTGGATCATGTCTGCCACAGTAATGCCATATAATCTGAAGCCGTTTGACAGAGCTACATACAATCATATAGTTATGTGAAACAGGGTATGAAGTACAAATGAAGTGTGAACCTCCATGCGTATGCCAGCTCCTAAAAATAGAAACCTATCTGCACACACTAGTATTACTACAATTACAACTAGTACACCTTCCAAACCCAGAATACCCAAACACAGTGTTATTTTAGCATACCTAATATCTGTTTTTCTTTTCCTCCGTGCAAGGATGGAATAACCCAAAACACATCATTACACCAAAGTTAAAGCATTAGAAGAAAACCCTATTCAGCTCCAGGGATGAGGTGCATCAATTTAATTTAAGTATGTCAGACAGTCATGGCAGCAATGTGATTGTACAAGCAAGAGAATAAAACTGACATTAGTTTAATGCTCTCACTGTGCTGGAAGAGCACATGTCAGCCAATTCTAGGGCTTTAACATTATTACTCACACTCAGGTAGCCACAGAACTCAGTGATAGTACATCCATTTCTCGTGTCACCAACCCATAGTGAGAAAACCGATGGAGTGTGATAGCAGTAAAGATTTTACACATAGTCCTGACGGATTTGAGATGTCTCCTTTTGACTGGCATGACATGACCTCCCCATCTGACACTTAGTGCAGATATGGAGCTTGACTGTCATGCAAGTAACCATCAGTGGGTTGGATACCTGTTGGCAGCTCAATTACCACACACCAAGAGAGATGATATGTCTCTGATCAGTTGTTCGCCAATGCAGGTGACTCAGAGCGAATTCTGGGAGTGAAAGAGGAGACTTCAATTATCCATCTGAAAAACAATCCAGCATGGCTCTTCATGTACATATAATGGATAGCAATTTTCCTCTAATTTATCTCCATGTAGGTTTGCGATGTACTCAATTTTCTGTATTAATTTGACTAAAGCTTGTGTGACATTAATGCTTTTAATAGGTAGATGTACTGCTGTGGTGCTGAGATAAGACTGGCAGAAGTTACTTTAGGATGAAGCCTGTCACCCTTGATGACTATGCGGCAGTGTATCATATTACTACCCTATATTGGCACTTTGGTGTTATTTTTAGGACTGTTATTGCTAAAATCCTCTCTTCCATATCACAGGATTAAATGATTCCTAAGGTGTGTGTGTGTGTGTGTGTGTGTATTTGGATTTCTACCAATACCCCTGAAAAACAGTACCTTCAGCATCAATCTGATGTCTCTAAGTCTGCACCACACTTGACATAGATTTTCATATCCATGCTTTAGTATCAGCATTTACGCATCACCTTACAAACTTCAGAGAGCTACACATAAGAATACATACCTTAAAAAACAACTGACAACTTAGTATTAGTAATGTCAAATGAATTTGGTCAGTCATCCATTAAGCATTTTAAGTTGTCAATATGTAATACTTGATAAAATAAGCACAATAGTAAACTCATCCACTGTAACGAAATGATAATTATATAGTAAAAGGGTCCTAACTATTTTCCTTTACTTCTTCTTCCTTTATTATCAGTACGCATTTGTTATGAGTGAAGTAAAGAAACAATAGTAAATTACAATTGGTAGTACAAAAGTTAATTAACAGATGTCAATGTCCATCTAAAGCTTCTAGAACGATAATGTGGGAAATGTGCCACACAGAGTCATTTTACTTTCTAGGTCTGTTTTGTGGAAAATGGGAAGTTTAACTACTTCACTTTGCTTGGCAGACACTTTTATCCAAAGTGACTTACAGGGAACTAGTGCTGGGTGTCTGGCTCAGGGACACACCTGGTGGGAATGGACTAGATGCTTAACCCGTTGAGATTCCAGACCAACTACGCTTAACAGATATGGACATATCTGTTTATGTGCTTGGAAATGAAACTTCTTACTTACCCTACACCAGAATTTCAAGTAGAGTGTGTGCACTTAAGAACTGTTGCAACTAACACTTTCCATATAATTAGTACCAAATTGCATAGGTCTTTCTTTGAAGTGTCCTTGCAATTTATGGCTAAATACCAACTAATTCTGTAGGACATATTGATCGTTTCCTGGAAATTAGCTGGAAAATCCTGAGGCCATAAAATAAAGCTTTAACGATACTTCAAAGTTATTGCTCTGCCCTCTTTTTACCTGAGCTGCAGAGATGATAACGAAAAAGATTATAATTTACCTCCTGATGTTCTGTTATAAGGGTACTTATGAACTACCTGCTAAAACATAGACAATCCATACCTGGCAAGGATATCCAGTGGCAAGGCACGTCACATTCTCAGACTGGACAGGATGCTTTTTGAGTAAAGCCCTCTTAGTTTTTTCCTTGATTACCCAAGCCCTATGCCAAACTCCCCATTCACTCGCCTAAAACACTTCCATTCCTTCATTCACAGAGTCTCCTGGACACAAAGACAAAGAAAATCATCAGCGCCTTCTTGTCTGTTGCATGGCCATACCCTCTTGTTCTCCAGGGAAAGAACAGTGGTGCCCAGCTGTAGGTATCTATAGTATCTATAGAAGAAAATAACCAACACTTGTTCATGCTTTAAACTGGGTGATTAGATTATACATGAACCCTGCAATCTGCTTTGTACTTTAAGTAGTTATGTAGTCTTCAGCCTGGGCAATCCTGGATGTAGTTAATGTGTGTAATCAAATGGGATTGATGTGTAAAACTGTTACATTTAAACAATATCAGTGGGATCTCAAGTACTACTCAGACTGGTTTAATGTTCTGGATGCCAGTAAAATAATGCATTCCTTCTAAATGGCTTAATTCTTCAGAGGGGATAAGATCACAACATGATTGCATACCTTGAGGTACAGTATGTTTTATGCCCAATTATACCCATTATATAAATACATTTGCAGTTGATCCTGCAGCAAACAAGGTTGGCAGCATTAATACTGATTGAAAACATATTTGTAACATGTAGTATTTATAGTTACATTTGACATTATGGTATTTCCAATATCTAGTGTATCTATCAATAAAACCTAAGCATGTTTTTGGTTTTTTGTAATGTACATTGTCAGGGGCTAATACCAAACCTGATTAAAAAAGGATTAACATTCTTGAGCAGTGCTGTAAAAATTTAATTACCTGACATGCCCAAGAGGTAATTAATTCCAAAACAGATTTTTACACACTTTTTCCTTTCTTCTTTCTTCCATATACCAGGTAATGAGATGGGGTGACTGAGTGACCAAGGCTTTAACCATAAAATAATGCTGGGTTCACTCACTGTATGCTCAGCACATTTAAATTAACACTTGGCACACTTTGTGCACTCTGTCAGTTTTAATGACCCCTTACAAACATAGAGGTACAAATTAGCAGCTAGCTTGTGCAGCATCATCAAATTGCTTTAACTGCTATTCTAGTTATTCAGAAGCTAGTGAACAGTGTTTAGCTATTTAATTGTATTACCAGGTTCTGAGTTGCACATTAAAACCAGCACGTTCTTCTGGGATAACATACAGCATCTCTAGAATATATTTCCAAAGAATGGAAGAATTAAATGCATATGTTCTTGCATTCATGGGTCTTCTGTACAGCTGTGGCTGAATCAATTTACTACCAAACAAAAGCAGCTATGATGGAAGTTCTCAATGTCATTTTGCTGCTGACAGATAAACATTCATGTTACACTTTATATGACATTAGTGTGTGTGATGTCGACAAAATACAGTTTTTCTCGCTTAAATCGAGCTTTCCCTATCTGAACGAATCATAAAACTGTCATTTTTGTGCACTCTGAGCAAGTGTAAAACCTCAAAACAGATCATGATCCAACAAATTTAGTGTAATTCTAGGTGTCATGTCAACAATTTAACAGACATCTTTTATCATTGTAGCCTGTGTTATTGTTGACTCTATTGTGTTACGTATGTAGCCAAATGATCGTGTGAAAACAAGACAGGAATATTGTCTAGGCATAGAATAAGCATTGCAAGCACCACCAGAAGAAAAAATTGGAGCTATGAAATACGTAACGATTAAATGTAGGAGCACTATTTATATAAACGTGTACAGCCATGCTCATACAACTGGCCAGTAAATATAAATTATGATGTTGTGCTTGATATGAACTAACGGGTGGTGCAACCTTATCATTATGGATTACTATAGGGTCGTGAGCTGTAATTAGATTTAATTAGTTTCATATTTTGTATTTGCTGTAGTGCTGTATTATTATTGCATGCAAATAAAGGCAATCCTTATATTCACAGGAACAGCTTTCATTCAAATGGGTACATGCACCACAAGTGGGGGAAAGTCACAGAAAACGTAATAAATGAATTACAGTAATCATGGAATGGATAAGAAGACACAGGCAGACTGTGCAAACAGTTCTGATTAGATTATATTTTGATTATAACATTTTTGTGAATTAATATTTAATTTGAAGGCTGTAAAAGGAGAAACAAGCGATTGATTTATTAATTTGATTTGACTGTGTGTATGTATCTGTCCATCAGAAACCACAGCTATTTTTACAACACTGGTAGTGTGAGGATGTAAACTCTTCTCATTTGAACATCTTGTATATGTCAAGTGACTGATGAAATGGTCCTCCAACTTTTCTGTTTAACATTGGCGTGACAAAGACATTGCTTTGCAGATACAGATGCTGAGTGCAATCACAAACTTTTGCTGCTTATTCAACACTAAAAATCCACTGACAAAATGCATTTGAGCAACAAACATTGGTGATAAGTCAAAATCATTCACTAATCATTCAAGATGGTACTAAATAAAAGCACACCATTCCCAAAGAAGACCCATAATTTAAGGTTTGAATAAAATTTCTAAAATGATGAGTCTCAATTTTTGCTGTGACATTGAGATTGTAGGGTCAGAATTTGGCGTCAATAACATGAAAGCATGGATCCATCCTGCCTCGTATCAACGGTTCAGGCTGGTGGTGGTGGTGTAATGGTGTGGGGGACATTTTCTTGGCACACTTTGGGCCCCTTAGTACTAATTGATCATCGTTGCAACCCCACAGCCTACCTGAGTGTTGTTCCTGACCGTGTCCATCCCTTCATGACCACAGTGTACCCATCCTCTGATGGCTATTTCCAGCGGGATAATGCACCATGTCATAAAGCTCAAATCAAAATCTTTGTGATGTGGTGGAACAGGAGTTGGCATCATGCAGCTGCAGCCAACAAGTCTGCTGCAGCTGCATGATGCTGTCAAGTCAATATGGACCAATATCTCTGAGGAATGTTTCCAGTACCTTGTTAAATCTATGCCATGAAGGATTAAGGCAGTTCTGAAGGCAAAAGGGGTCCAACCCGGTACTAGCAAGGTGTGACTAATAAAGTGACCAGTGAGTGTATATATGAAATGCACCAAAACAGACGAGAAAGAAAAGAGCCTGGGTATTGGAATCAGGTGATGCATGTGGTTTAGATGTTTCGTGTGACAGATGGGCAGTCTCACACACAGCTCACAGATCAACAAAGCAAACACAGGCTGCAAGTGTACAAGCTATAAATTAGATCAGATTTGGGTTTTGATTTGAATTTAAGGCTTTTTTTGATGAATGAAAATTAAATTATTTCTCATGCTACTAGAGAAGATTTTTCAAAATATATTGCAGAGAAAGCTAAATAATTTAGGTCAGTTGGTGGCTTTAATCGGATGAAAAGAAATCACCATTATGTTTTAAAGCAGGTCAATCCTAATCTGGGAAACAGCACGCATCCTTCCATCGTTCTAGTCATCCTCTAATCCCCAGGATGACAACCACTGACATTACTAGGACAAGAGCGTGCCAAACGACAGTCCTGCATTGTCAAATGCAACACCCACTAGCATTCTCAAGTATTCATATCCTAATTGAATTAGAAAGGAATTTACAGCAAGGATTTATGGTCCATGCTTGGTCAGTTCATACCAGGGTATGTTAAGTTCACCAGAAATGAACGGCGAGAGAGAGAGTGCAGGATTACGTCTCATTGCTGAGTGTGTTACAAATTTCCTTTCCTTTCCTTTCCAATGCAGGTTTTTACAAAAAATAACAGATGGCTGTGACCTTCCTCTCTCTCTATCTCATGCAGAGGTGTCAAGTAACGAAGTACATTGACTTTGTTACTGTCCTTAAGTAGATTTTTTTAGGTATCTGTACTTTACTAGACTATTTTTCTTACAACTTTTTACTTTTACTTCCTACAGTTCTAGAGAAATATCTGTACTTTCTACTCCTTAAATTTTGGAAAATGTCTCATTACTTCCATTATTAAAAAAACAATGCAGCGAAAAAGTTGTAACAAAATGAGAAAACTCTACCGCGTGGAGAGAAAGAATCATAGTGGTTCTATTTAATTTCTCAACAAACAAGATGCGGTTAAATGTCTGTTGAGAATATTTTCTTTATTCTCAACTGTGATCACAACAGCAGAAATCTCTATCTAATCATTCTCTATCTGTCACCAATGATGGCTATAGGTGACATATTGCCTTTTACTTTATGTAGCCACCAGCTACATAAGCTACACATTTCTTTATAAATTTGGCAACATGTACTGAATGAATGCAACAGGAAAAATGTGTGTTTTAGAACTAGGGTTGATACGCTGTACTTTTTCCAAGGATTCAAATGGACCATGAGAGGATAATCCCTTTCTCTTGGAAATCCTTCATCAAAGGTCCTTGCATATTTCCAAATTGATGTAATTCCCTTTTAGTGGTCTTCTATGCAAAACTGGGCACAACCAGGGACACGGTGACATAAGAGACCATGAAAGCTTGAATACAGATCATTTGAAATGGCTCATAAATGCTTTGCATCCATTTATAGCCCATATCCTCTGTGAGATGCTGCAACAAATCTAAATGGACAGAAGACCCACAGAAGATGGTTTGTGTCTGTCATGTAAAATAATGACTAGTATGCTATTTTGAATTTAACAGAAATGATCAAAATAACTCTTGAAAGCATTGAACATAATAAACACCAATCTGTGCCAAATCGCAGATCCACCAATAAATGTTTCTCAAAAATTCATACATTGTTTGTCAAAGCAGTCCTTAAACTATTATATGACCTGTTGTTGCTCTTTTCAGCACATCTAATTTATAGCCGGTGTTAGAGATCCAGGTGTCATTACAAATATAGGCTTAGCTAACACACCAACTGCCTTTCTCAAATCTCAGGAAACAAATTGCTAATCTCACAGCTAAACTTAATAAACTTAAACCCAGATTAATTTAATCTAAATCCTAAACTCCTTAACTCAAGTTAAGAAGTTTCCAGGATGAACTGAAAAAAAGAACATGCCTAATATACCGTTTTTATAGATACAGCGACTCTGGAAAATTAACAAGTTTTCAGCTGTTAGTTTCAACTTTTCAGATATCCTATTGGGAACATTTGTAGTATTTGGTATTTGCAGCATAATTCTGTGTTTGGGTGTGTTTTGTAGTGTTGTTTTGCTTGAAGTTTGTTTATTTACATGTATTCAAATTACGGAGCACCTGGGACCACTGTACAAAACACTTTCTGCTGCTTTTGAAGCCCATGCACACTGCACATTGGTTTCAGTTATTGTAATTACATCTCAAATAAAAGTTAGGTGAATGCTATAAAAAAATATAAAAAAATCAAAATTTGTCCAAAGATGAAGTTTACAGAGATGTCAATCTTCCTTGTATTGAGAAGAGGATTAATCACACAGCATTAAGTGGAAACGCCTGTATGGGCAGATCTTTCGTGTGGAGAGGCTTTTAGCTTCCACCGTGGCAAAATATAATTAGAAAGTGTTGGTCCACACAACAGAAATCCTTTGAAGACAGGGAATGCAGTATAACTGAACTCCTAATGAGACACAAATCCTTATGTACAGTGCTTGAAAAAACTTAAGAAAACAGGCCCACAAAAGCCACAAGTTACGGAGCTCGTAATAATAAATAATATTTAGATTTCTTGATAAACATTTTATATTTTTGAATGTTTTTTCATGCAAATGGATGTAAATTTACACTGTTGAGAAAGAATACTTATCTGTCCAAACAGGCAGCAAACTAAATCAAAGCAATACCTTTTATATGGACCTTGCATCACAGTTCTACTTCTATGTTCTACACCTGCCTGTATGAACTCATTCACATTCCAGATCCTACCACTCCCATCTGAGCGGCAATAACACAGTTGTTCATGCTCACCTGATTACCAACACTCACCTTCTCACATTTTAACTCATTGGTATTTGTACTGGCCCAGTTTAACTAATTTTATGTCAGGTTCAGTATGTCATACCCTTTGTAGACACTGAGCTGAAATACTTTTGCCTCTATTATAACATTGCATTTAAATTAACATGTCACTGGGATTAAAGGAACAGCAGTAAGCTAAGAAGAGTTATTTATGGTGTTCCACAGGGCTCTGTGCCTGGATTGATTCTCTTCACTTTATACATGATTCCCTTAGACAATATTATAAGGAAAGATATAAAACAAATAAACTGCCATTGTTATGCAGATCATACCTATATCTATTCATGAAACCAGGAGAAACAAATCAATTAGTCTGACTTTAAGCTTGTTTAAAAGACCGAAAGGCTTGAATGTCCTATAATTTCTTACTCCTTAATTCAGAGAAGTTATTATATTTGGGCCTCAATGGCCTGGTAGCTCAATGGGTTAAGCGTCAGACTGGGATGCAGAAGGTCGCAGGTTCAAAACCCCGTCTGACTCCTAATCCATCCCCTACCAGGTGTGTCCTTGAGCCAGACACCCAGTGCTAGCTCCCTGTAAGTCGCTTTGGATAAAAGCGTCTGCCAAGCAAAGTAAAGTAAACGCTCTCGTATCAAGTACTAAGGTGAGGAATCTTGGAGTCATCTTTGACCAGAATATCTCCTTTAATGCTCACCTACATTGAATATATAGAACTGCCTTCTTTCAGTTCGTAAAGTGCCCTACTCATCTTTTGCTAGTCAATAGCTTTTTCACTTTTCCTATTCAGGTATGTACAGTAAAATGTATTATGGCCAGTGTTTGACAGTTTAGCAAACCTTCATCAGAGTCATATTTAAATTTTATTGAACTGCAGTGTCAATGTTTGAAATACACATGGCTCTTTAATCCAGCCAAGAGGATTACTGTCTATCATACCTTTTAAAGTGACAGTCCGTGTTAAAATTTCATCAAACTCCCAGTCTGTCCTTCTGATTAGCTGTTCTCATCGTGTTGGATAATCCCTCCATCTCACCCCTATCTTTGAGAGGCTTATATCATGACCCATTTGAACTCATCTTAATCTCACTACCTCTGCCTCCTTCTTTGCTGACATCACATCTGTTCCTTCATCTTGCACTGTTGAGCTGCATCTTTATGCAACCTCTTCTCCATACATCTATCTGACAGTTTTCTTGCCATCTGTTCTGTGTCGGTCTTAGTCCTCCCTTTTCCTTTCGGCTGAGCCTCAAACTCCTTTTAAGAAAAGCGCTTTGATGGCATCTTTATCACACGCTTGAAACATCTACATGTGTTTCTAATTCAGATGTTAACAACGCACTAATCAATACTGCGTGTCTTTTACACAGCTGTTATTTTTATTTATTGTTATAATACATGGCTGAGAAAGAGAAGTTATTCAGAAGAACCTGCAGTGTTCAGAGTTTGACTGTTCCTCCCTATAGAGCTGCTTCTTTTCAGCCATATTCTGTGTATGTTTGATGCGAATGGTTCTCTTGAGATTATTCCACAGAATATCTACTGAGTTGTGGTCTGGGCTTTAACTGTGCCTTATGTTCTTTTTTGACATTCAGTGTTTAGGGATTTGTACTGGTATCCTGTAAAATATCTTGATAAAATGTTCCCACTAATGACGGAGAGCTATCCGGACCCAGAGACAGCAGAACAGCCCCAGGTCATGACCGCGGTCCCTCCACCGTTCCGCACCTTTTTAAGGCAGCTGAGAACAGTCTCTCATTAGTGAAACAAAGAATTCACTCACTTTTTCTGGACACTGTAGTTTCTTTACAACTCATTACCTTGAACGGGGTGAGGGTAGATTCCACTGCCACTTTTAAGTGTCAAATTATGTTAAAATTATGTTATGCTAAAATCTAATGTTACTGCTGTACAAAGACATAGAAGACGAGACAACCGTACAGAGAAATAACCACTTATACACAGCTCCATTAATGAACGGAAAAAAGGCACTTCACACCACTGAATGTTTCTACTTCCTCTTCACTAATGTGCCTAGTAATGACTGCACATTAGATCAACTATTTAAACTAACAGAGCATACAGCTGGAATGGAAACATTTAATGTCCAGTTGTATCAGCTATTTTGCTCTTTACTGGTTTTAATTTGATTCGCAGTAACATACAAAAAACTATTACTGCCTTGGCTATCTTCTCCCTCTCATCTATTATACACCTGTCCCATAACATCACTGATGGAGTTTTGTTATGTTTATTGAGTTAAATATTGAATTGTGCCCATGGTTCTTGTTTTGTGAGGCAAAAAGTCAATAGAAAACTCTTTGCAAGCACCATTTAGTCTTAACTGACTTTTTTTCTAATTATGGCCTACAGCTGTGCTGTGCTGTGTTTTGAGACACGGTTAAACCTACACTCTAATCTTTTAAGTGATCTCTTGAAGAGGAATATTAATGCTCATCATCCTAAATAAGCAAAAGGGACAGATATGCCAGAAAATTCATACCTGAGGCCTTATGGTCACCCTTTCCTCAAGTTCTAATTAATTTGCAATGGTGTGCTGAATCTTGTGATAAGCTAATTTAAAGAGTAGGACAGCATGGTGTTTGTTGAATTGAGGAAGGAGGTGAGAGCCTGGAGAAGTGTTTTACTATGTACTGAGAAGATCATTTCTTTGTGAGGATTTCTTAAAGGTGAAAGCATCATGGCTGTTGAACACCTTTGGTCAATAATAATGCAATAATAATGTTTCATTTACACTGGCTTATAGTGTTGTAGTCAAGACCGCCTAAACCGAGACCAAGACATTGCAGAGACCGGAGGGTATCAAGACCAAGAGGCTGCCGAGATTTTAGGGTAACAAGATCAAGACCAAGACCAACACACACTAAGGCGAGAGCTGAGCAAACGCTATTGGTTTTACTATGCTAGCCAGTGTCTGTCACGTAGCACCAGCTCTTAAATGTTCACTGACACTCTTAAATACACAATATTCTTTGTCAGATTTAGGATTTTTTTCCTCATAGTTTGATGACAAGAAATGCAGAGCTAGTTAACGATCTTGTAGTTAGTTATCTAATCTTTCATGGTGCTTTCTCTCCAGATGCCTGGTAAATGTAGACATTGTCCCAGCAGAATGCCTTTTCTTGGACGCTTCGCAAAATTACTCCTTGTGCTCTTGAAAAGCCAAAGTTAATTACTGCAGACTTCGCGGACATTTTCAGACATTTCTTTGCTGACTATGATACAATGTTCATGAAGTGTGTGGACTGAAGCACTGGCAGTATTTGTTAAGAAAATGTTTACAATTTAACCTTTTTAAAATAGAGGCATTTGACTGGTTGCCTTTGATTAAGGCGCGTGAGGATGTGCTTTCTCTTTTTTCTCCATGCCATCGAGACCGCTATGTCCGAGACCTAGTAGAGTCGAGATCAAGACAACACCGAAACCTCATAAAACTGGTCTTGAGACCGGTCTCGAGAACCATAGCACTACTGGCATAGGGTTAGGGAAAGATTGTGGACTGAGTTTATAGATGATGAGAACATCAGTGCTCTACTTGCCTAAACCCAACCTCATGGCTTTGGTCAACTCAAGTCCCCTGCTTGTCATTCCTGCACAGTATACGCTCACTATCGATTCACTTTTACCAGCATTCTGCTCAGCACCACAGTTATCCAATAAATGTCATAAAAATATAACGATGATAATAATGACATACTTTATTTATGCCCTTGGGGAAATTGTTGTTTCGACAGCTGCAGTAGATGCTGCTGCTACCGTAGGGTACACCTCAACATGTAGCCTAGAGTAACCAGCAATCAGCAACACACAAAATGGGGTTTGTAGACAACTGCTCCACCCAGTGAACTACTTGCCACCTCATGTCTAAACCTATTCAGCACAATCACCTCATCTAATATAATTAAGAAAATGACAAAACTCTTGTAGGTCAAAACAGTGAAACTATTCATAGATGAATACTCCAACTTGTAAACATTTTGTCTACGTTCAGGTTCTTATTTCAGACCGGGAAATGCTACAAAGTTGCAATCATTAAGATCCAAAATGGAGAAAAATAAGTACATGTACTACAATTTAAATGTTAGAGACTCTTAATTGGCATATAAACCACAGACAATATGAACTGCACGCAGAAAACCAGAGAAACATAGAAAGTGTTTAGAATTCAGTATTTGGTGGAATAACCCTGATTTACAGTGGTCTTATTTTCCAAAGCTGCATGTAAGATTTTCTGTTCCACTAAGTTATTTGTAGACACCATTCTACTAAATAATATACCTTAAAAAATTAAATATGTAGCTCTCATGTATTACAGCTAACACAAAATTTGATCTTGGTAGAGCCTTCCTGCTTCACCTTAAGCAGTGACGAATATCTTTTTGAAACTTACATGATGCATATACTGTATAATGAATAATATAGACATAATTGTTTTAAGCCACAGTATGAAGTTTTATTTTTTGTATTGAGATTTGAAATGTTTCATTATTTTAAATATAATATAGAGTATATAGCACATCTCTTACAGTGAGATTTTAATGAAGGTCACTTACCAAACACAATGTAATGTCTGGATAGCAAGCAGCTCCCATCAGATAGGCAGTGTCAAGACCTCTAATGGGCTGAAAATGACAATTCTTATCTTTAGGCTGGCAGATGTGGATAGAGTAGACAGATAAGGAAGGAGCTAGCTGATGTTTATACAGTGTTGATGAGACAAGATGTCAAAAAAACGTTACCACACAGATACATCTTTAGACATTGTCTCAGCAAATGCATTAAGCACATTAAAGGTGTAACAGGAAAAATGTGCAGCATCATGTACAATTATGTTACTCCTAAATCTTTGTTTACTCCAGAAGGCTTTTTTAGTAATGTTTAGTACGCAGTGTTCACTTAACACATTGAACAAATTCCAATTATCCCTCAGAAGTTAAACACAGAGGATACCGAGTTGTAAATGCGATTACTGAGAAAAAAATCCTTAAAGAAGTGGAAGCTGTGGACATTTGACTTCCATTCTGAAGAATAAACTGCAACTTATTGTAGATGCACATTTGCATATTCAAAATATCTGGGTAAAAAACTATGTCAATACATTTCTGCAGAAGCAGAATTAATGATGTGTTCTGAGTAGCACAGTCAAGACGCGTATGCTCAGCAGACATAGAATCACGGATGATTAAAACATGCCAAGCTCGTGATTCTGCATTTTAAGACTACAATTCACATGTCAGAAAATATTGAAACATTTGCTCACAAGTTCCTCAAGCCCAAAGTGCTATGTTCTGTGCTTTGAATATTCAAATGGCAGTTATTGTGTGGGCTGATTCACATACAAATAATATGACTCAGGTTTGCAGAGCACGTGCTGACAAGATGCAGTTCCCACATCTTTGTGCAAAGCAAGTGACGTTGACTGTGGTTAAAATTCTGGGTGGCACGGACATTAGTGTGATATGCACTGCTTTGAATGTTCCTGTAGATTAAAGAGTGACACATGTGAACGGGAAACAGCGATGCGAGACACAGAGAACAGGCTGAGATTAATTACACAGCACTTGTTAAAACCCCGTTCTAAAAACTTCCTGTAGGCATCTCGCTCTACCTTTCTTCCAGCCCTTTTGTCAGTGTTTTAGTCTGGCTAATGTAGCATAATGAGAGTGATAAATCAATGCTGTCTGGTATATATACCACTGTTGTGTACGTCACAGAACATTGGATTTATTCAGTGGTTTAGACAGAAAATTACTTCTTTCACTAACAGATTTGCTGGGTAATTTAATTTCCTAATAGCAATAAACAGTAATGGTAAATCAGTACACAATAACTAAAATAGAACAGCATATGGCTCAGTTAGCGCATGCTAGAACTTTTTTAACTGATTTGAGTATGTGCTTAACATACGCACACTAGCAAAGCAATTACTATTTAATGCTACACTATCTTAAGGCTAAAACTCTACTAAAGGATATAGAGCTTAAAAGGTTTCTGCTGGGAACAACCTTTTATATCAAATTGTAATTTAATAGTAGGCTGTCTCCAATAGTTCCATTTGTTGTTCAGCACTATTATTATTACTTGTTCTCTAGCAGAGAGTGGAAAATAATAAGTGCATGTGGAAGTGGTCTATGTGCCACGTGGATTCTTAAAATTGCATCCCACTCACAACAAGCACTCCATGTCCTTTAGTTAAGGCACTCTGTAATTTACACAAGCTCACACTGTTACATTACATGCAAGTAAACAATTTCATTACAGCAGTGTTCAAATTATAGGAAGCTGGGAGGATGCTTAGCCTCCTAAAAGAGACCTGAGCTCTTTGAAAATAAGTCTTGAGTGAATATTTATGCCACAATAACTGCGTAAAGCCAAATTAAAACTTTCCTACCTGTCTTGTTCATCATTTTAAATGTATGTGGACAACTCTGCTTCAGGCAGTGCATCTGACTTTCTGTTCTGAGCAATGTCTGTAAATAATTAACAGTGTCAAAGTAATCAAACAGTTTTGACAGGGTCGGGTTCAGAGCCCTACAAATCTTAGCATTTCACAGTTAGTTTTTTTCAGATCAAAATTCTCAATTTCCTTTTACATTTCTCTCTAAATATTAGAGGAAGGTTTAGGTTGAAAAAGCCTCGGTACCTGTACGGAAATAGAGCTCTGATCAAAACATGAAATACTTTTCAACACTATTAGGTATAAATACTGTTGTTTATTTGAGTAAAATACAGACATGAGAATGATTTTTTGGGGTAGGCTACCTTCCATAAAATATAGTTCGTCACTATGTAACTGTGTAGAAAACAATTCAGTTCTCTTTTTGACTTACAGAAGCCAACCCATCACTTGCGTAAAAGAGATTATTGGACCTTCTGGCACCCAAAAGGTAGCACTGTGCCTTCAAAATCATGCACCACAGTTTTTCATGTGATGAGAGCTTAACTTTTTTTCAGACTTGTTCATTAAACCATTTGTAGGTCTGCTGTGCTGGCGATGGATAGTGAAGAAAGAGATCACTTTTTCTTGAAACTGAAACAAAAAAATGACACAGTTTGAAAAAACATAATTAAAATTAATAAAAATCTAAGATAACAAAATGTACAAAATTTAAAACATACTCTCCTTTGAAGTGATCATTTGATATCTTGATATATTTACATTATCTATATTTTTGTTCTGAAAATGTGAAGCAAAATCTCACTTTGGGAATTTAACCTGACTTGATATACAATAGGATATGTTGACAGCAGATTGACAGAGATTATGGTTTATTAAAACACAAACAATGGCAACACTCCCTCAAGAATGCACAAACCAGATGCTTTGTGTCTAAATAATAAGGAATGAGACAGCAACTATCCCAAAGGCAACATCACACCTGCTTGAAATAATGTGTTTAATCATCAGCCTGTTTACATTGTTGTAATCAAAATCTGGAATAATCAAATGCATTAATACAGTTCAATTCAAAATGTAGAAGCAGCACATTCTGCTTCAGTTGGCAGGATTCAGATATCCTTAGGATGCTGAAAACGAGGAGGAAGCAGGAACAACTCCTCAGGGAGTTTTCTCTACAGGTCAATATACTGATGAGGGATAGAGAGGGAGTTGTGTGTTTGTGTATGTGGGAGAGATGGAGCATGTCTTTCTCCCTAAACAGAAGTAAACTGGAAGAAATGAAAAGATTTATGTTCATTTCCCTTTCAGGTGCTTTCCTTATGAATGGTGCATGAATAATAAATGTTTAGCCAGCATAAGCCAGACGTGCATTGTTGCATCAGATGACGGATCAGTCTGACTGGGGCGTGCCCTACCTTTGAACAGTGTTGCTCTTTGATTTAATCTGGCAGCTGGGGATGTGTTGGAACGCTCTGAGGTACAGCCTTTCATTGTTCTACACCACTGCCTTTCAAACCATGAAGCATCAAGGGACTTGAATGCAGGTTGTCATTCCAACCAAACATTTCTGCAGTTAATTAAAACTTCTTTGGACCACACAGAACAACTCCTTAGTGAAATCACCTGCTGAAATGTTTGCTGGGTGGAAAAAAAAGGACACATGGGTCTTGTTGTGCACACATGGCAAATCAGAGCTAACAGTTCATTCCAAAATGTGCACCTAGACTTTGTCCCACACAGGAGTGAATAAATAAATACAATGTATGGTAAATTTAGGAATAAATGGTTAGATAAATGAATTCTTGAGATTTATATATTTTCTGCACTTGATAAAACTTATTAGGTGTAAAATGCTCTTTCTTGGTCTCACAAGACAAGCATGGATAGATATGTATAGAAAGTGCATTACACCAGACTGCGTTTTGAACCAGAAAGTATTAAAGGTTAAAATGTCACTGGCAATTTATTCTGACTTCTGTTTTTCATATTTAATCAGGCTTATGATCTTTCCCTAACCCACAGAAGGCAGAGCAAAAAAAAAAAAGTTTTATATATTCTTTAAGACAGGTGCATCAGTCAACGTGAAGATGGGGAAAAATGTGCCAAGTTCAGACAGAAAGAATGAGCAAAGACAAGACAAGAGCCATCATTTGGAGCTAGGAATTTGCAGTGTAGAAAAAGTTGATCTGCTCAATAAGTGCATGACCCAGCTTTATCTCCACTGTGCATTATGTCATTATCACCTTCTGGTTGATTAAACAGTTGTACAAGGTCAACTAGGTAAAATGCTCCAATAGAAATAATGCACTTGAAATGGTCACTAACCACACATGGTTCAAATAGATTCAAGATTCAAAACACTTTATTAATCCCAGAGGTAAATAGTTTTTATCAAGACTGATACGTTGTCAGTTACTTTGTTTAACACACCCGTTCCTGAATTTCTTTAGATTAGCTTCACTTTGTCAGACAGCTTCTATTTAAGTGGTTTCCTGATTCTGGTCTGGTAGTAATCAGGTCTGGGTGTGCCAAGTGAAACTGAACCCAGCCTTCCAAAGGATGTGGTTAATCACAGCTCATTCATGACTTAGCAAGGAAGTAGGAAGGGAGCAAATACCTCTTTGCAGCAATGTATATAAAGAGTCATTATCACGACCTCTCTTATAAGACGAACCACTGACGGTATATTAGGCAGATAGCCATGCAACTTTTAGTGTGTCTATTAATTTGGCATATTTTATTGGAATTTATATTTATAAACATTTTTATTTTAACATTTTATAACAAATTAACAACTACTTAACAACTTTCTAATTATTTTCAGAGACTCATGAAAGGTCAATACCAAGGTCAAGCATACGCCAGGAACTTCTATGCTTTCCTGAAGAGCTGTGCTTGAAATTTGATGTTGATGTGGAAGCTCCCCATCCCATCACGGGGGATTTAAATCAACAACATTCACACAATTTTCCTGTTTTACATACAGCTGTCTTAGGGGGTGTTTTCACATATAACTCTGTGAACAGTACCCACATACAAATTAGTAAATGTTTGTTCTTGAAGATGTCTTCAGTATGTTTAAGTGGAATATAGCAATTTTTTACACCCACGCACCTACATATGCACAGCAGGTTTAATTAACAAGCTGGAGTAATGAAGTATGATAATTGAAATTTTAAGAAAATTACAGACATACTTTAATACAACAAATTAGTTGATTAGATACAAACTAAGAAAGACAAAGACAAGACAAAGACATACAGACATCTGAGATATACAGCTCTGGATGAACGCTGTGATTGCATATCAGGTTTATGGCACCAAATATTGATTTCTGAATACTTTATTATTCAGAACATTAGTAATGAATATGAACAACAAGTAACATTTGACACTTAACATTTTTACATAGAGACAGAAACGTTATGATTGAATATTTGTTTGTTCAGCACAACATGTGACTTGGCAACCTTGCTCTAGAGTCCGTGATACAGCACAATGATGGCATTTAAGGCAAGGTCAAGCAGTTTTCAAACAAATCCATCACCTTATGTGATGGCAAGGGGGTCAGTTTAGGCTGTGTGAGCATTTGTTATTCATGAATGGGTGGAAGGAAGTGTCTCACCGAATAGAGGACAAATGAATATAAACATCACCCTCTCTCTTCTTTACCTTTGTCTTTGAGAGGATTTTACTCTTGCATCAATATATTGACTGAATTAATGCAGTGAACTCCTGGTGGAATGTGTTTCCTTCCCTCTTGACAGCGTGTGGAAGATTGAAGCCATACCCTGTCTCATTCATAGGAAACTGAACTGGTCTTAAAATGTTTCAATCAGTTCACTTTGAAGACAAGTACTGGAGCAATGAGAGCAGGCAGCCAATGAGGATTCGCTAAAACATCAAATAAGCTTTAGAATATCTAGCACTCTTTGAAAAGTAAATTAAATTAATATATTCTATGAAAATTAGATATGCATGGACCAAAATGTGCCTCGCGCACACTGGGGCTTGAATCCAACAGGAATTGAGATACAGTGTTCGAATTCAGCTTCCCATTCTTTATCTTGACTTTGTGTGGGTTTTTCCATTACCAAGAAGAAGTGGGAGCAGCCAACCCCAGACTGTCTCCCAGTGGCTTAGCTCAGTTGGCTGGAAAGATAGATTTCCAATGTCCCACACTTATTTCAGTAAGATGACAGGAACTCAACCAGCCACAAAATATGATTAATACATAAACTCCTGTCAATTACAAATACACAAAAACAAGATAGCAATTAGCAGATGTAATTTAAAGGTAGTCATTCCAAGCATGGAGACAAAGAGGCGGGTCCAACAATGGGACAAACAGCTGCTGATGAGAGACACGATGGGGTAAAGTACTGGTACACTTTCTTTTACTTTACTTTTCCACACCTTTCCGTACTTCCTGCTGGCAATTTGATCTGGCTAGTCTCGATTAAATGCTCTACATCTGTCACCACGCTGTGCCACCCACTTCAATGCCAGTAGTCATGAATCGTTTTCACCACAGAGGCAGAACACGGAAAGCTATAGGCAGTCTTGCTCCTGAGAACAATGTGGTGTGTGGCTGCGGCTTGGTTAATAGTCGTGCTTTTAAAAAGTGACATCATAGCTGTTTTAGTCACACTATTCCTCACTGGTTACCCTTAAAGGAAGAGTTTTATTTTTTGCAAAGGTGGCTAATTGGCTTTCTTCAGGAGAATTCAAAAAGAAGATTGACACCAATCTCCGGTATAAGCTGTTAAAAATTAAAAAGGCAGACAGGAGACAGTTAACTTAGCATGGAAACTGGGCAACCTCACAGTGATGGAAAGACTCCAGCAACATTACTGCAACACGCCAAGAAATAGCTTGGCACATAAATCACAAATTTTCATATTTACACTTTGATTTCATACAGAATAAACAATCAAGATATAAAATGTTAACTGAAGTTAAATGAGCTTTAAAGGTGCCTGTAGATGGATTTATACAGAGCCAGTGTAGCTGTTTCACCATGTTTCCAACACATAATAAAATAATAGTTAATACATTTAGATGGATGCAAAAATTGTGTTAGTGTCATTTGTTAGGTAAGAAATATTTAATCTCCTAGATAACTGCATTTGCATTGGATTTTGTTCCTCTTTTGTGCATCCTTATACAGCATATTTAAAGCTTTGAAGCGTAAAACCTCATGCAGCATCTGGCTTTCTTTCTGTCTCCTCTCTACGACTCATTCACTTTACTTACAAAAAGTCAGCGGTGTTTTGTTTTATATAGCAATAATACCACTGGACCATAAAATGTCACCCTCGCCAATGTGGTGCTTCGCTTCCCGACAGGAGCTGAGGTTAACATTGCGGCTCCACAATTTAGCAATGCTTGTTTCTAACAAAAATACCTATTATTTTGATGCTTAAAACAACTGTCACCGCTTTATTATATGCACTGCATTCACAGAGCACCAGGAGAGATTCAAATACCAAAAGCCATCCACAGCGTTGAGCTGCACAATCTCTGCACTCACTGCCTGATCGTGAGCTACAGATCAGCATTTATGGGAAGTAATGGAAATGTGCTACATATACGTGATTTAAAAGTATGTCTACATGTGTCCTGGTATTCGTCCTGGCTCTCTGGTCTGAGCTTTATTTGGTCATCCTCCTGTGGATACCTCTGCTTCTTCTCTGCTCACCCCATTGGCTAACTAATTACCCCGATCCGTCTCACCTGTCCCTCTCCTCTTATGAGCAGATCTGTTAGCTCCAGTCCCCTGCCAGGTAATCTGCTAATGATTGTAAGGTTCATTTTATTAGACTAAAAATGATAATGAGATCATTTTGATGAAATTGTATAACTCAGTTTAAATGCAGATTATTGTAGGTCAGTTGTATTTGCTTTATTTAAGCTTTATTTGCTTTATTACATTTAACTTACTCCATCACGCTACTCAAAATACCAAACTGAAAATAGCAGGATATTAAAGGCATGATATCAAGTGAGTTCCTTGTTTTTCTTGTCTTGTCTGTCTCATTAATCACAATTCCCCAAACCTCCCAGTAGTCTTTTGTAGTGGGTTTTTGTGCCAAACAGAGCGAAAACTCAGCTTGACTCAGCCAGCAACAATCAGTGCCTGGTCTCCATAAAGTGTCAGTCAAGGAAAGCCACGGGGATAGGAGTCCTACCAAAGCCTGTGTGTTTCACAGGTGAAGGGATGACAAGCAGTGAGGGAAATAGGAAGAACATGTTCTGTGTGATTAGCCTGAAGCTGTCAGAAGTGCTTCTTTTTCCTCATGACTATAGTCAGCAGTTGATGGTGTTGTTATTATACACTTTGAACACTGTCTTATTAGAAAACTTTTTGCATACTATAACTTGCTATTTTACTTTTACAACAAACAACATTCTTCCCCCAGCCTTAACTTTTCTTGGCTGCTAACGTTCCACAAAGACCATCCCTAATAATGCTTTTTCAGACTCTGAAATAGAATCACCTTGGTATCCAGAAGAAGCTTCTCAAAGAAGTAACTCTGAAACTCTGATCAGATTTTGAAAGATCCTCCATTTCTTTTGTCTTTGACCTCTTCATATTACACTCAATATTTGTAACCTTGATTTTACATGAATGAGTGGCAAGAGGTTTAGGTGGGGTGGCGATGCTGGACATCTTTAGGTGTATGTTAGGTGTAAGTATGTCGAATTCCCCTATAAAACTAATTATTGTATCAAAAAAAGGTTCCTCAGAATGAATATATAAAAAAAATTTAAATAAATACAAAAAAGAAGAACATTGCTGTACTTCTGTACTAAGTCATTTAGTTAATAGGACATCTTTCAGGGACCTAAAATTATATAATAATATATTTTTGTTGAATTAATATTTTATTTGAAGGCTGTAAAAGACATACTGTTTTTACGAGTATGATTTTAGGAACATAAAAGTGGGGGTGGAGGGGCAGCCGGGGGTTGTTACCCTCATGTAGAGCCGTGCCTGTATACATAATTATCACATTCCACAAAAAGTTTTTTTTTGTGAAATTGAAATAATGTATGATGCACTACAGTTATCAATATAAGGTGATTCGTAAGAAGGATGGTGAGTGTTCACTGCGCTGTGTTGACCTGCAGGAGACCCGAGTTCGATACCAAAGTCCGCACTGAGGTTGGGTTGCCAAACAGAAATACGTTACCTGTGAACATGCGATCATTATGTTAACAGGAAACGTAATCTGGAAGGCAGTTTAGTTGCATAGGAATGTCATTTCTAGGGAGACGGCTGCAAATGTTTAAGCTGCATGTTTGTCCAATATAATTCCAGGAAAGTGCAGAATGCAAAAGAAGCCGAGGAATGTTACTTTGCCTTAAATAGCAAACAGCTAATTTCCACTCGAGTGAAATGCCAGTAAGTGACTGCCACTGATGTGACAGTATATGTGCATTGACTTTAATGACTTACAACAGCTTTATGTGTTTTTCTTAACATTTCCGTGGTGAACGTGAGAACTATTTATTTGAAAGTGGCATGTAATGTGTCAGATGTAAGAGCTCGTGTTTATGTGGAAAGGAAAAAATGTCCATGTTTCTCTGAGGATGCTAGATGTCAAGTATTAAACATAAGAGTGACATATTGGTTGTGAACACAGTAGAGTGAGACGCATCAGAACACGAGGCTGTATGTGTGCAAATTGCTTTTGAAGAGCTTGTTTTTTTTAAACCCTTTTTAAACTGGATTTATTGGTATGCATGTGAGCAGAGGACATAAGGTCAAATCTGATTGGCTTAATGGCAATTTCTACTTAAAGAATATCTGTATTTCCTTTAAATGTCCAAATGTCAAAACATTCTAAGGACAAAACATGTGATAAGCCTTCAAAACTTGTAACAGCTGTATGAAGCAATAAAGGACATTGTGTGAGTCAGAAGTTCTGCAGAAAGAAGTCGGGGATTTTGGCTTGGTCAACAAACGTCAGACTTTAAAAGCAAGCAGTAGCTTCCTTTTAGTTTCTTGTTGATCCTTTTTAGCCATCTCTACAACAGATCCCTACAGTATATTATTAAAGTACATGCAGACATATCACCTTTTAGGTTTGTAACCTTTTAGCAGTAACATATTTTCTTACACACGAAATTATGTTACAGTACAACAGTGGTTTAATGGTTTCTGGACAGTTATTGAACTCTTCTGAATACTAGTGATGGGTAACAGTCAGTCCCACTGGCACTTTGTTAGGACAAATTTTCTATCAATATTTTTAACTGTAGTCTTTCCTATTCACATTGTCTTATCTTCACACATCGGAAAAAACTCAGAGACAGCTAAACGTATGCTGTCGGGGCAAGCAGGGACAATTGTATATTTTGTATATTATGTATAGTTGTATACTGTAGCAGTCTTTATTCTTGGCGATGCACGTGTGTAATGGAAGCGAAAGAAGTTACTATTTTAGGCACGAATGTAGAATGGCCAACTCCCTCTCTGGTACAAAGACAGGGCGGAGAAACTAAGACAACAGCCAGTGTCAGGAGAATACTTTCTTTACTCCACTGATTACATTTAACTTAATTAAATTATGTGTATTTAGTTTGCTAGTACATTTGACAGGGACTGCGCATCAGGAGTAGATTTACAGTTTCTTTAGTACTGTATGTGTGAATGTGTTTTATGTGGCATTGTACTGTCTGACATTTTAAACTGCCATTTTTGTCAGCTCTCCTATGAAAAGGGTACTGAAAAAAAAAAAGAAGAACACCGACATTTACTCACAGGAAGCCAATCACAAGATACTCCAGTAAGGTACAAACATCTTCACCACCTCTGCAGTTAGGAGGATGGTAAATCTAATTTAAGTCCATTTTAGTCAACTTTAATGACATAAAATGCAATTTCCCAAGAACAAAATTGAAAGCAGTGAAAATTCTGAGTGGTAAACAACTACTGTATGACACATAACATACTTTACTGAGCCCTGGGGAAACTGTTGTTTGAACAGCTAGCCAACTGTCAAAGATTAATGCTCTACTTACTGAGAAACTTTCCACCCCAGCTAGCCACTTTGAGTGTCGAGCCCTGCTGTTTTAAATGTCCAAACTGAAGCATAATATATATATACATATATATATATGTATATATATATATATAGTATATTAATATATGCCATTAATTTACTTATGTATATACTATAAAAATCAAACCATGCTTGTAACACTAAACATTAAATCACATTGTAACATTAGCTTTGTTATGATTCTTACTATTAGATATGTTTATGTCACTGCAATTTGATGTTTTAACATAAGTAGATTTGTTTAATTGTGAAAAGATCCTTACAATATATAAAGTGAATAAGAGCATTCTTTCACTTCAGTTAATCAAATTCAAACAAAATTGTAACACAGTCTTTAGAGAAGATCAGGTGAATGTGGTGAATGACCCTCATTTAAAGGAGGGGCAATTTCTGAAAGTTCATTGGCAGTTCATCATTGATCAAGTTGCATTTCCTCTTTTTAATTTGAGTAGGATGACATTATTTTATGAAGTCTCTCTGCAGTGTCTGTGTCCTTTCAGTGTGACTCCAGTATTACTGGAGGCATTTTTTAATTTGACAGTTACGATTAATATCAAGGGAGAGTTAGGTCTAGATCAGCACCAGTGGCAATGATTAGCCAGAAACCGTGTAGTGGTATCAGTCAACCTGAACATTTATTATTTATTTATTATATAATATTATATTTATTAGTGTCATGCTAAGCCTTAATCAGTAAAGCCTGTAAACTAGCCACAATTATGTTATGTCATAAAGGCTATGAGTATATATAAGTATAAGTATAAAAGTTGCTTATGCATAATGCAGTAAACGAGAAAAACCTTCAGTAGGTGAAGAGGTAATTTGGGGGTTCTGAAATAGTGATTAATATGTCAGGAGTAAAAAACTTGTGTTTCATTTGTATGCAAAGAAAACAATTCGTGTATAGGTAGAATTACATCTATTAAGTCTATTACTATTTTAGAGACTTTGTTTAAAGCTGCACATGCACAAATAGATTTGATATGTTTTAAGGTAAATGTAATTCTGCTCATGAATTTCCTGCTGCTTTTGGATAAGAAATTGCCCATCATCTGTGAAAAAAGAGAAATATGATTTGTCAAAGTGTTTACAGTGTTTACATTTGCACATCTTCAGTGTTTTTGTCTCAGAAAATATTCAATCATCAATGAGATTCAGAACATATTTTTAGAACACATAATTAATTGACATAAAATATACAGTATGCTATGGACTCATAAATCATAAATGTATTATTAATTATGTATCAATTTACCTAAAACATAAAAATATGTAAATTAAAACCTGATCCACTGTTTATTCTTTGTGTATCTGGGGTCTCACTTTTACAAATTGTCCATCCATCCATTATCTCCTGCGTCATCTGCAACCGGGTCGCGGGGGTGCTGGAGCCTATCCCCCGTGACTCGAACCCAGGTTAATACAGGGTCATTTCTAGCTTTTTGGGAGCCCTATTCAAGATGATTTTGTGGCCCCTGGAGAATTTAAAACTTTTAATGATTTGTGGCACTGCATCACAGTACATTATTGTTAAGGAAATTAAACAAAGAACAACAAAGAAATAAATCTAGGTCAAAAAAGCAATAATAATAATAATTGTAAATAAATTCCCTTTTTTATGACCATACAAGTGTAGAAGCTTCCAAACTTTAGGAATAGCACCTGGAAATCAAAGATTAAGATACCAGTCAAAATCAGGAGCAAAAATTCAAATCAGATTCAGCATTTTCTAAACTCTCTTTGTGTTATGATGTTTGGATACCCCTCCTATTCGTACACATGGACAGTTTAAAAAACGTGTATTTGTGGCAATTCTTGTTTTTAAATGTCATAGCCACGCATGAATGATCAAATTAGAAAAAACAAACTATTTCCACCATACACCATATGATATTATTTACAATACAAGCACACCATTCCTGCCTTAGACCCACAATTTGAGGTGTGAACGAGTAGTGGGCCGGCAAACTACTGCCCTTAAAGCGCAATATTAATATAATAATAATAATAATAATAAAAGAAAATAAAGAAGAGGAACTCACAGTTGGGAGAGCCTTCAGTTCTCAATTATTATTGTGCCTTCAGCTCTCCCACAATAATAATAATAATAGAGAATAAAGAATAGGAACTCATACTTATCCCACAGATATAAAAAGCACTGCATATTTTTTGTAAAAGATGTTTATTAGTTTTCCTCAATAGCGATAGATCAGGTGCAGATAAAAAGTGTCACATAAATTATGTTCACCTCTGCAGGAGAGAAATGACCCAGCCTACACTAGTTTAAATTCTTTTGGTCTGACTCCAGTTCTTTTTTCCTTTAATAGTTGCATGCTAAGGTTTTTTAGTGTCACAAACTGCCTGCCTTTCCCTTTATTTCATCGTCATTTTGACAGAACCTGAACTACTTAATCTTGGGCGTTGGCTTAGTTAGTATTATATGTATTTGTATCATATCCAAGAACTGTTACGTTTTGGTATATTTGTAATTAAAGTTCATGATAAACTCAAGCAGACTTAAACCCATACTAGCATATTTTCACTAATGATTAAATGATGATGATCTTTACACGAAGCAAGCTGCAATGCACTGAATGTTTCTTCACCTGTCACCTCCTGTAGTTGCTATTAATGTGTCAAAAACTCACAAGTAAATAAAATAATAAATAAAATACCAAATAAAAATATTTGAAAGGTGAAAAAAGTTTCTGTCTGAATCTTCAAATTGGAGCGAACATGTGTGAGTTTGTGTATATTATATGTTTAACAACCTGACACCCTTGCAGGAGGGGCACGTCCCCACCGACTCAGAAATGTTTTAGTGAACCCCGCTAATGGGGGTGAGGGTGCTCATTTAGCAGCCTGAGAGAGTCCTGTTTAATCCCACAGATGTGTCTTATCAGTGTTTTCCAGTTTTTATTAGCTTACTTCCTCTGCTGGGTATTCTGAGCCCATTTTCTCTCCTCTGGCAATACAGATGGAAGTTAGAGAAGGAGAGAAGTGATGACGTCAAAGTGCTGTCTGGAAAAGAACAGACAACCCACGCTGACTACTGCTAATGGGGGCCATTTTGCCTTTCTCCTTGTTTGTTCCTTTCCCCTTTTCAAAAACACATTTACCTTATTTTTGTATCAAATGCTCTAGCTAAGTAAACTTGGGATTTAAAAAATCATATTTCATTTGAAATAAACTACTAACTTAAATAAATATAATGTTTTTGTAGGTTGTGATATGCTCATTCATTTACTTAACTGATTTCACCAGTTTCTCTCTCTGTGATGTTGTAAATGACAGGGGGTGGAGTTTACACTGTATCATATACCATGAGTAGTAGCTAAATGGATGGTTTGACCCCCTATAGCTCGCACTGCCTTATATCTGCAGCAGTGGCTCCTTCATCACAGTGAAAAAAAAATGATGGTCTGAACGATTAAAGCAGGATGGGAGTTGAAGGTGAGGAACAGGATGGGAAAAACAGAGAAAGGGAAGGAACTGGGAGCAGGGACGGTACTAAATGAGGGAAGAAAAAAGGAAGCAGTGAGGAATAAAAGGAAAATTCAAGGAGAAGGGAGGAACACAGAGAACCCAGATCCTTAAAACTTGTCTCACCTTCTTTCATATACACTGTAGGGACCTAGAAATAACTTGGGCTGTCATCTGAGGCACACCTTACATCAAGTCACTGAAGTGCATCTCTCTCCTTCATGCATATGCATTTAGGGAAGAACAAAAAGGGGAAACTGGTTGGAGATATAAAACTGCAGCTGATTCGGCATTCCATCTGTGCATGTATGCTGTAATCCCAGTTCAATAATAAAACTTTCAACACGTTCCTGGACACCTGTCCTGGATTCAGTGGTGGTTACACTGAACAGCAGGAGATGTCTTTATTTAATTTTTCATGGGCTGTGAAATACAGATGTGAAATGCCACTGAAATGCATTAACTGAAGACCTTTGCTGGAAAATAGTCATAGTTACACCCAAAACATGAAATTTCTACCCAGACCCTAACTATCAGCAGGGTGGGCTTTTGTCAAATAGCAGGTGAAAAGCCGGAGATGTGTCTGCTCTGGACAGAATTCAAATTACTAAAATGGATGAATGGATAAATGGAGCTTTCGTTATGTTGGTTCAGATTGGCCTAGTTTGCCCTGCAGTCATGTCACTGGACATATTACAGGCCATAGAAAAGGTCACATTTTTTTAACACCGTGGGTACACTCTGTGCTTAATAATTGCTGAAATGATAGACATTACTTCACTACCCAATTTTTAAATCAATTCACTATCAATGGGACATTTTGGTTCCCTGGCTATTGTGAGGCTAGTGTTTGAAGGGCTCTGACTGAAAGTGGTACAAAGAGCAGCCTGGCTTGAAAAAGCCAGACCAGTGTTTGGAGATAATTTGTTGGCTTTTGCCTGATGGATAGAAATCCAAGCTCTATTTAAGGAAATGGCATATTCTGTTTTCAGTAAAAAAAAGTCTACATTTTACATTTTCAACACTTTAGAAGAATCATCTTTATTGTCATTGATTACATTTTAACATATTACAACAAAACTTGTCTTCTGCATTTGACCTGGTACACACCTGGTATGGGAAAAGGGCTGGGATTCGATCCTGCCACCTTTTGCTTCCAGTCTGATGCTTATCCCATTGAGCTTATTATAAAAATGCAACCATAAGACATAACAGACACAGTATTTAGAGTTTCATAGCAATACAGTGGTCCCTCGTTAATCACGAGATTCTTAAAGTCACGTGCTATAGATGAAGTCTGCGAAGTAATTAGCCTCATTTTTTTTTATTATTACAGACCACAATGCGCTAATCAGGACGCTGCGCTGTAAAAAACAAAGCATGCAAAATTGCACAAAAAGAATTGGCGAAACTGTGACAACGTGAAGGGTGAACCCCGTTGTAGCAAAGGACCACTGTGTTTATCTATATGTGTATATATATATATATATATATATATATATACACACATATAGATATAGATATAGATATATATATATATATAGTTTCTATGTAGATTGTATTGCCAGCATAAGGAGATATGATTTGTTACTTCATCAACTTACTGGTTTTTAAGAATTCTGTATTATATACAGATTCATTGACCAGGAAATCCAGAGGTGTACTGTAATTAACACTAGGTTAATTGCTCTGAAAGCCTGCTCCCCATGTATGTGAAATGTGTTTTATCACTTTTTTTGCTGCTTAGGTTATTCTTGTTAAGCTGTCTGTGAGCAATGAGTAAAACTAATATGACTACAATTTACTAGACAAATGTCATTTGATCATGGCAGCTGCTAATTACATGAAGGTAGATTACATTATTTAACAACAGATATTCTAACAGCAAATTAAATATTGAGCTGCCAATAAACAACTTTCTAAACTTTAAATTTTTAGAAACTTTAACATTTTATTATTGCACCAAGTCCTCCAACCATCTCTCAATCTAGTTCCATCGCAAAGGTCAAGTTTCATTTTCTGTTATTTCTGATTTTGGAAATATAAGGTTCAAAATAATATATTTACTCAGCACTTTTAATCATTTAATCATGAATGCAAGTCTGCTAAGCTTTTTTTTCAGACAAATTTTTCATTTTCTCAGTAACTGGAATATTGGCCCACAACCACATGGAATATACAGTTTTTTTATAATAATAAAACTAATGACTAGAAAACAAACTGTTTAAACTTAACGACACTCAACATTTTGCTTTCAAATTCCTCTGCAATTAATGAACAGATGGTTTTACTCGGGGCTATTTTTAGGCATACCCAAGGTGGTCACCAGCTGGAGGGGTGCCTTAGAGGAGGGAGAAATATTTTTAATAATCCATCCCTGTGCAAGTCTTTAAAATGGATAAAATCATACAACACTGCTCACACTACACTGAACACTTGCGACAACTCTACATACTTCCAGAGGACTCTTTACTGGGGACATTGTTAACCTGAGGGCTGTTGCTAATTTCGGGACCCTGCTGTTCATCTGCTCAATCTGTTTTCTTGTTTTTCCATCCAGAGGTTGACGATGACAAGCAATAATCTACGCCCTGAAATTAGTGCTGATGCACTGATTCAGAGAAATGCATGCATTGATTTGTATCAGCTATAATCCAGATGTTTGCTTTCGGAAAAACAGCTGTCAAAACGACTTCACTACTGAAGCACAATAATGTGAGTGTTTAACTGCTGAGCTAAACAGCAGCCAGTTTTAGTTAATTGCATAACAGCAATATTAGTGAACGATGCAAGCAGGTGGCTGTTTCATCTGTTCCAGGGACATTTTGTAGGTAATACACTTTAGTATTTAACCAAGGTTAATGCTAAGGTTAACAAGCATATTTTAGTCCTTCATGCTAACAGATTTAGAAGGACATCATAGGAGAAGATCATGCAAAATTGTAGTTATAAATAAATAATAACTTTTAGGACGGACTGTCACATATGTATTTCTAAAATATATTTATCTAGTTTTCTCTTAAACATCTCAAAACCCATTTACTAATGTTGTTGAATTAAAGGAAATTGTAGATCATAAAACATGCCCAAATACAGTTATTGATTTCATCCCATGAATGTTCCTACTCAGTACAGATAAGATGGATGCTGGACAATGCTGTTGACTAGTGTAGTAGTACGATTAGGCTTCACAATAAGTGCAATTTTAGAAAACCACCACCACTACACAGGGACAGATAAGGATGAAAACCCTTTAGCTTCAAATAGTTAATTGTGTTTTGTGTTGTCTTTTAACATTTTTGCGGATATCAAAGAAGTTTTTGTACTCAATGATCCCCAATTTCCCCCAAACTTACTTAAAAGTATGTTTGTTAAACAAGTCTTGTCATTTCCATAAGTGTTTTTTTGCTTAACATTTTCCGCTTTGCTGTTTTCGGTGTTTTAACAATTTTATTTATATATTGGACAAAGGATGTTAAGCACGGAGCTAGCGGGCAGGAGGAAAAGAGGAAGACCTCAGAGGAGGTTCATGCAAACTCCGAAATTGCCCCCAGATTGTCATCCAAGTGTGAGTGTGTGTTTGCAGTGTAAATCACTTTGAGTACTAGTTTAGGTAGAAAACACAGACCTTTTAGCGTTTTGTTCATTTTACACCAAGTGTAAAAGGATGCTCAACTTCCAAAAAGCTTCTGTCTCATCAGTCTATAGAATTTTTGTTACGTGTGTGTGTTTTGGTGTGTGTGTGTGTGTGTGTGTGTGTGTGTTGTAGCAGATGGTGCTATGAGACCGAAGCAGATACAACAACAACACAAACTGACAAAATAAACCATAATATACAGAGAAGTGACTTATTTTGACTTACAGGCTACTTTGTGATTGTTAACATTTTGAATCACATTTTGCCAACATCTGCATCTCTTCATCTGCTCTGTCATTTCATGCAGCCACTCACCTCTGCTACTCTGCAGCATTCTGTCGTGCAGATGTGCTCCAATAAAAAGAGAAACAGAAACCTTATCACACAAATACATGTCAAAATCTCCATCGTTTTCCAGGAGAACACGACCTGAAGAAAATCCCTTTTCCCTAATCCCTTACCATGATTACAGAACTGTGGTTTCACATATGTAGAACAGTTGAGACATCAAGCTGACTGTAACCTGGCTACTTAAGTGCATGAAAAAGTATGGAGATAAACGTGTGTGAATATTTTTTTTTAAAGATGTCACTGTAAATGAATAAATGCCATTACTCTTATCTTCCCTCCCTCAATTTTCTATATTTCCTTGCATATTTTATTTTGTCACTACCCTCCTTTCTTTCTGTTCTTGACTCTTGACTGAGTAATAAATCATTCAGTCCAGCTTGGAGCACACTCACATGGTCTCTGTGACCTAGAAATACTAGCAGCTTTCTTCTCCACATGGTTGGCTCTTTGACAGAGTTACTTCACGTCCGCCCCGTGCCTGTGAGGTCAAGCCATTTCTAGCTACACTACTGCCATCCATTCTACTGAGAAAGACGACAAAAATCTGATATGAATGTTTACTGTGGTCTTCATTAAGTAGCAACGCTCATAGCTTGGGAGAGATTAGTTCATTTGATCTGTAATGATTTAATAATAACTAAAAGTCATCAAAGACAGTTCTGCACTTAGAGCTGTTAGTTAATGACATTGTGCCAGAACAAAAGTTTTGTCAGGTTGAGTCATGTAGAAATTAGAAGTAATCACCTGCAATACATTCACTTAGTACAGACAGCGGATCATCAAGTCAATTTAGAGCAACAATAGGCCCAGATTGTGTAGAAAGTGATTCAATCCAATAATTTTAAATCTTTTAAGAGCTGCAGACTCGTTTGCATGAATACAATCTATAATACATATTATTTTAGTTTAGTCTTGCAGCTATTCATCACTGCTGTGCTCTAATTTTAATGACATTCTTAATAACACATAGACAAACAACTGACAATAGGAGAAATGATGGAAGCATCTTGAAAAAAAATATTTTGTGATTTTTCTTTTTCTTCTCATTTTTGCGTTTCACTTTCCCACATGAAGATTAAAAGGTTGATCAGACATTATAATCATCAACCTGCTACAGTACAAATTCTTTCAGGTAGCTGATTCAAATCCTGAATTGTCGAACACTCCCTATAAAAACAAAGCGCTAATGAGAACGCCATCAGTTAAATGACTGGTGCATTACATTACTATTAAACTCCCACCTGATTATCCTTAAAGTAATAAAGCAAATATAATATGATCTGTATCACAGTGGGGCAGTTGCTCTAGCATCAACTCGCAGAATGAATAGATTTCCAAAAAAGAGACAGCATTTGAAAGTGCATAAGAGAGAATAAGAGTGGGACTTAATAATAGAGATCCAGAAAGACATTAGAATTAGTGGCAGAAAACTCGGTTATAGTGGTTATAGTGGTGCTGGATACAACTTTGAAGGACAAATTCACAATTATATTTAATTACCCTGAAAACTCATTTTCGCAATTAGTTTCCTAATGTGTTAGACGTGGCACTAAATCAATGCACATTGTTCTTCCAAAGTTGGAAAGGTTCTTTTTTTGTTTTGGTTTTATAAATGAGATTTTGGCATTTCTATTTGTCATTAGATGAAACAGTTAGAGCTCAGATAGAGCGCTGTTAATGTTATCATGTACCAGTAATGTACATAAATCAGTAGTATTGTCAAACTATAATCTGATCAAACCACATCCACACAATGCTCTGAAGGATATTAGAAAAATGTTTAATTTTAAATTGTATATTATTATATATTATATATTATATTGTATTTAGACCCAGTGTTATGATACAATAATAAAATCTGCCTCGTGTGTCATCTGCTTGTTGTTGTTGTTGTTTTTGTTCTACTGCTCCTTCCTCTCTCCTTCTTCCACTCGCCCCAACCGTTCAAGGCAGATGGCCGCCCACCATGAGCCTGGTTCTGCTGGAGGTTTTCCTCATTACTGTTGTCGTTGGCTCAAGTTGGATTGTTTTTCTGTATAACTCTTTAAGGGTTTTAACCTTTCACTGTTACTGTTTCCACATGCCTAATGTGTTGAGTGTCCGAGTGGTTCAAGAAATGCAGGCATATCATATATATTATTATTCATAATCAATCTTACATTAAGACTAAAAACATAATTTTTTGTCAAGTAATCTGTTTATCTGTTGCTTGTTGTTGCTCTCCTTTTTCCTTTTTATCTTATTTATTTATCTCCTGTACAATCTGCAGTATTTACAGACTGTAGGTCACACAGCAAACTTTGCTCAGGGATTCAGCTGATTGTAGGCTATATATGTGAAGTTTACACCGGGGAACAGGGATATGAGTATGCTGAGTTGTTGAAGAGGTTCCACTAGTGAGTTTAGAAGGTCAAGCTGTGTCCTGTGAGAGGTGGTTCGCAATAAGTCTGTAGTCCACCTTCACACTAGTAGGTGAACTGGGCATTCAGCAGCAGGAGCAGCAGGAGCCAGAAAAACTGACGCGCCACTGACTAGAGCACAAAGTTCCTCAGGTAAGTCTCTCTGGAGTGTTACAAAGTAGGACTGGCTGCAAAAAGTTTGGTACATTGTTTACCAACAGTGCGCTTCCTTTATTGATTTATTAAACTGTTATTAATATGTTTGTCTGAATTTATCCACTCATTGTGACCATGATGGCTTTGGCTGGGATAAAAATCATAACATCTCAGGACCCCAAATAAGAAAATATGTGTTACAACTGGGGCAGAGCAGAGTGAAGACTCACAGTGCTCTCTGCTGCTGGCACAGTTATTTGGTAGTTGTTCTCAGAAATATTGACATATTAAATTAAGAAATAGATGATGCTACAGTAATTTTATCTTGTTCAGACCACAGACAAGTAATTTACATCTAGCAATATATAATTCTGAGTCAGAGATGTATGTCATTTGGGCTAATTATATCTCTCATTTGGTATCATATCTTTGCATAATGGCTGCATAGTCACCATTGCCAGTAGTCACATCTAATTTAGCTAAAAGGCAAAAATCAGCTAAAGGAGATATTTACTCGCTGGATTGCAACCAGTTCCACAGCCAATCACAATCATTTGTATTTTATTAATAATGATATAAACAAATTACAACTCAATGTAGTATATATATGGTGGCCCAAGGATGGCAAAGCTTGGATTTAAATATTTAAAGTTCTATTTATCTCTGAAGGGACAAGTGGGCTGTGTGCCTCAATAGAACAAGGTTTTATAAACCTGCTACTCCTAACAGTCAGTCAGACTTGAGAAAGTCTTCTGGAATGGAAGGGCTAAACATTGTCAAGGAACTAAAACAATTCTAGTAACAATTCATCACAATGTTACTGTGAAATACAGCAATAACAGCATAAAAGCCAGAAGAATCTAGAATTTTACAAAATAACTACAGTGTTTTCCCAGATCTGTGTTAGACAATGTGATGGCTTTTGTCAGTAGTTTGTCAGTACTTTTGACAAAACTCGGTTTTATTTTAATATTCAATCAAGTGGTAGAAGCAGAAAAAGAAGAAACCCCCAAAAAATCTGTTTTATTTTTGGGTTACCATGACTTTTACTCAATGGAAAAAAAAGTCAACTATCACCATAAAAACAGTTATTTTTGCAAGTTGACAAAGAACAAAAACAGTTACTATACCGTGTACTTTTTGTCTCATATGGAGCCTTTTGATTTGTTGTAATCTAAAGTCAAAAAATAATGTAAATAATATGGGTAAATGGAAAAGATCACCTGCAGCATAGAAATTAGCATATTTTAATAAGGCTATATTTTAGACATGCAACAGAGGGAGCAACGAGAAGGTGATCCTGTAGATTTATGACAGCACAGCCTGGTCTCCATGTGTAATTTTAGTACATCATCCTTTTGACATTTGAACTGGCTTTCAGTTTGAATGTCCATTTTGATTACTATAAAAGGGGATTATCATATTCCAGTCATTATGCTTATAAATGTTCATTTGAGAAAGGCAGCCAACTTTAATCTATGGCCGTGGCTATTTCGTTATAATGAAAACTGAAATCTATGCTATTGTCTCAGAATTTTTCCAGTTGTATTGGATACAGTATACCTAAATCATTCAAAGCTCACAAAACAACTTAGCTCTAAACTATATGTGAAATAAATTGTATAATATTCTAAGAAATTAATCATTTATGGCAGCAATAAACCAAACTCCTTGACCATTAGTGCAATGTTTTCTCTTTAAATGGCTTCTGAAAACATTAAACTATGAAAAGAATGAGAAAGACCCCCATTCTTTTAATCATCGTATATATCCATCTATAAAAAAGGTTTGGATGCTAATTTCAGATTATTTTCTTAGGTCAATGAGAAGACACAGGTGTAGATGATGAACACCTATTGGTGTCATCCTACTATCATATATTACTTTATTGTAAAGTACACTTTAGCTATTTGAAGGTTAATTCAAAAACCTTAAAATGACAAATGTTTACACTTTATTTTAAGCAGGAATGAGTGTAAAGTTCTTATATTTCTCCAAAAAGCATTTCGGACAGCATTTACAATACATAATGGAAGTTATTGGACAATAAATGTATGGAAGTAATAAAAATAAGCCTCACAGTCCCACATGAGTTATGTAGTGTCAAGTTTGTTCAGTTTAAATGATTGTAATGATTGTAATAAAAGCACAAGATTCAGATGCTTGTGAGGGAACAGACTCAAAACCCAAATTCCCGTGATGGCTGGGAGGCATGAACCAACAAAGTGTTTTACACCGACAAGAAGATGACGTAAACAAAGTTGATACTACAGTTCGTTTGTGGAACAGCAGAACATCACTGTCATGTCGTGCACGGTCTTCCCTGTTTTGTTGTTTTGTTTATTTGGCTCTTTTTACCATACTCTTACACACATTTACCTGCCACACACACACGCACACACACACACACTCATCGGATTCTCTACCCTCCTCCCCCCTCATTCTCACTTTGTTTGCCATTTGCCATTGGTCTCACCTGATGCTCAGCAGCTCAGTTATTGAGCTGCTCAGTTATTGAGCTGCCATTTTCATTGCGTTCTCTGTTGGACCATCAGAGCTTCTTCTATCATTGTGCCCCCATCTCAACTCTTGGTTTCGACCTGAGTCCATGCCAACCTTCAGTAGTGTACTGTAATTGTTTCCACGTTTGATTGCATTGAAGCAATTTCTAGTATACTCTGTATAGTTGTGCACTTGGGTCTGACATTTTACATATATGTGACAAGCACAGGAAGCATGGGAGTCAAACACTCTTTCAGTTGGTAGTTTAATATTTTAATACATTTTTTAGAATGAACTTCACATTTAGTAATTGCACTGCCGAAAATATAACAAGTGGCTGTGAAAACCAAACCACGTTCGGCTGGAGGATTTGTGAAGCTCTGTAGTCATTGTTTACTGTGCACTGTTTTGCGATTTAAGGAACATGGCATTGAGCTGTCACTCTGAAACTAAAGCACCCAGTGATAAGCACAGTAGTGTGACAATACAATGTCACAGCAACATCCCAGGGGAGACAAACGCAGAGCAAGACAGACCTGAAGACTTTGTGGGGTTGACTTTATAATGTCAAATTCTGCGGTGAACCTTTAAGCAGACATAATGGGGAGAAAATAAAGTGAAGTAAACACGCTCTAAAGGGAAACAGGCCACAGTGATACAGTGACATAAATCTGATTTCATCTAATCTTATTCAGGTTTTTAAGCGCAGTGTTCCGAACCATGACTATAGTCAGATGCTGGGTCATCGTTCCATTTAAATTTCAGAACAGTACCGTAGTTCTTCACTTCTTTTCTTTGTTATTGTCTTTTTTTCTACTTTCCAGCTAAATCCCCATAATGGTAAATACACAAGGCTAGAGACATTCACTGCTAACAAACTAACTTACTCTCCTTTTTATAAATGCTACCTTATATTTAGCCCTTCTTTATATCTCATATCTATTGGGTCCACATTTTAGGTATACCAAGCTAAAATATTTTCTTATCAATTTACATTAACTGAGTTTTATTCATGTACCTTTTCACAGCTTTTTCCATTTTCTAAAACCTGATCAAACAGTAAAAGATTAATCCTCTTAAATAAATCTCAACAGCAGCAGAATAAGAACAGTCACCCTGAGGAATATGTTGACTCAAAGGGGAGCGAGCTAGCTTTGTTTCTTTGTCACTGCCGCTCCACGTCTCATTCAGTGAAGGCCCTACTTGTGGTTGGCTGATTATTGCCCTTCACCTGGACCAAACTCAGTCCTCAACCTGAAACCACAAAGGCAACAACTATTAGCCAATCAGAGACAGGTAGGATGAACTTTTAGCGATGAAGAAACACAGTCAGAAAAGAGTCCCTGTTGAATCATATTCTTTGCCAAAACTGACTAAAACTTAACGACGAGTTGGTTCCGACTCTGGTCCGCCGGTTGAAGACCTCTGATCTTTTTGTGGGTTCTAATTAAATGGTGAATTCAGTATTAAAGAGTTTATCAAAAATATCTGTGTTAACAACTGCTTAATATAAATGTGGCTAAGAAAATGTATATAAGAAGTGAAAAACAGCCCATTGTGCATGTTTAACTCTTGATAACAAGGCAGAATCAAAAACTGTTATTTCATAAACTATGGTGGTTTTACACAACAAACCAACAATAAAAACTGTCACAGTTATTTCAAGTTCAATGTTTACTGGATGCTGTCTTCCACACCTAAAAGAACTTGTATTGCAGTACTGTATATACTGGCTTTTGAATTTGCACTTGGAAATGTATTCACGTAATTGCTGACTGTTTATACTAAACTAAATCTTCTCAGTTGACACAATCTGTCCAGTACATCCTCCATGAATGACCTGCCAAATTTGTTAAATAGCATAAAGTGTGCCTTCCAGTATTTTATCTTTTTGACTAGGTAATGTGGCATTTGCAGCTCTCCTGAGGCCTCCTAAGGACCCTCTTCATTTCTGTTTGCACTAAAGTGTTGAAAATTGAAAGTCAAGGTTGTGCTCTTTGTCCCTTCCCACATATTCCCCCTGCCCAGTCACATTCACCCTCCCTTCTCTCATTTTAGCATGTCTTATCACTCTCTGAGCTCCTCCCAAATCTGCTCCACCCCACCACACCCAACTAACCATTCAGTCAGTCAGTCAGTCTCAGTAAGTAGGGAAGTCAGCTACACTTACTCTGCCAGATTCTCCACTGATCACTACTCAGCAGGAGTCTCCGCGTCAGACTTCAACTTTATCATCATTTTATGATGTTTGGACTTTGCTCATGGTGACTATTAAGATATTTGCCACCATATCAATCTAGCAGGAATCGTAGCTAAAGAATTGTACCTGCATTGGTGCCTGCAGCACATGGCCACTAAACACTCAGTCCACAGTAGTGGCCTGTGAATTATATGTTGTAGAGCTGCCTGCCTGCCATGCTGTGTAGCAGGTAACTCACCTGCTAATAAGGACTGTTATGATTGTATTTTGAGTTGACATTGAATCCTCTACAGCAGTGTGTCATCTTCTGTTTGCACTAAGGTTCTAGTAGTAATAAATGTCAACCATTAGATTATGATACTGGTGCTGAGTATCACTTTTGGAGTAATGTTGGAGTGTATTTATATGATGTGATGCAAGGCTGGAACATGTTCCCGGCGGATAGAAGTGCACAAGCTCCTCTGCGGCGGCACATACTTAGGCTGCTGTAGAAGAAGAAAGCAGACAAAGCCCAACATTACTCTTCTGTGTTAAAGTTGAACAGTTTTGTTATGTCAATGTTGTGCCGGGCTGATTTGCACTTGATTTAATGTGGTTTTTGGTCTTAATAAATTACAGAAAATGTAATTTGGTTTTATTAATATTCACATATCTAATCAATTAGCATCTAAAACACACCCTAAGAAGCTTGGCAATAATTTGACAATATGTTTTACACAGTCCTGTGATATCTGATTTAAAGTGTTCAGAATAATTAAGTTACAGTGCTTCCCTTTTAGTTTCTGTGGGAAACTAACCATGAAATAGACAAGTCATCTCCAGAGACTGTAGCGAAGATTAACACATTATCTGGATGGAGATGTACATGACTGGAGGAAAATTGCAGAGAGGGTTTGATGAAAACTGCGAACTGTGAAATTATTTTTAGCGTACTCTCATCAATGTTTATGGTGTTGAGGTGAGCAGTGACAGGCCAGTATTATACTCAGCTGCAGACATAACTGACACAGCTTCGTTTCACTGCCTCTTTTTAAAGACCCTGTCTTGTTTTTAGAGAATTAGCGACATCATATTTGCTGTCATCATTTGGAATACATTTATGCATAACCATGTTTATAGTAGTGATATAATGGTGCTATAATGATTAGCGTTGCCTCACAGCAAGTTTAGGTTGTGGCCGGAGCCTTTCTTAGTGAAGTTCATCTTCACACACGTTTAAAAATATGCAGCTTAGATCAATCAGCTACTCTAAATTGTTATCATGAATTGTTGCCTTTCCCGGTGTTTCAGCCTTATTATTAAATAGTGACCAGATTATATTGTTCTCAAATGTTTTTGTACCCATATATTTAAGTTGTTTTCCAACATAGATATGAGATATTTCATTTTAATTAATGATATTTAAATGCTGGGCTGAACTCCTGAAATTTTACACAAACCATATGTTCAATATTGAACATAAAGTATAAGTAATACTGTATTGCCTGAGCATCTAATGCATCACAATAACTATAAAACTAATGTCAGAGTAGACGAAAATGTTTCTTTTAATTCCATTTCATTTGCTTTGGATAAAAAATATAAAAGAATATTCAATTTCACCACCATATATCATGAAAAGATCAATGGTGTGACTTAAAAAGATTTAGGATGATGGCATACAATATATATATCTATATATATATATAGATATATATATCTTCTGTCTATAGGGTTTTGAAAGTTTTGGCCTCTACTCTGAATTGTCAGTGTGTTGTGTTTAGGTCATCTAATAAGCTCAGTCATATCGCTAGATAATAGAGCTATGCCATGGAAAGTGTGATGAATGTTGTCTCCTCCAATCAGCCTAGGTTTTCCCAAAAAGTATTTCAATTATCTATGTAACCCACATTGTTTGCGCGACATTGTTTTGTTTTATTTAATTGGCATTCCCATTCCCAGCTGAGTGATTTAATAATAATAACATTGAATATTTTATTGATCCCCTTGGGGAAATTGTTGTTTGGATCGCTGCTAGACCTGTGTCTGTGCTACTTCAGGGTATCAGTGTTTTGTCCAAGGACACCACGACATGTAGCTTTTGCTTAGGTTGGAGGACGACTGCTCTACCCACTGAGCTATCATGCCACCGCTGCTGAATGATATATAGCTGAATGATATGTTCTGGTCACTGTCAATCACACTTAAAAGGTACACCGTGAACAAAAAGTTGTCTACAGTGTGCAGATGAAAGTAAACATGCACAAAGAATGTCAACACATACATTTTATGTGTACATTATCATGAATTTGAAGGAAATGGGCAAAAGTATTTGAGTGGATAACTACTGAACTAATAAGTTTAGTTGATTTACTTAATATACTGAATGACCAGTGATGCTATAGCCATATTCCAAAATGACAATGCCAAAAGTGATTCACAGAGCAGACACATTGATTGGGCACCCTAGAGTCTAAACCTTAACACCATTGGGATATTCTTTAGGAAAACTTCAACATTTACTTTGGCCAGTTAGTTTATATAAATGATAATAATATATGGAAATACAGTGTGTTAGCATTTGTGACAAAACAACACACTCTGGGACAGTTAAGGTGTTAGGTTAATATACCACACTAAACCAAGTACACGGGCTGTTTTGAAGAATTTTCCATTTTGGTTTCACTTTTACAATGAGAAGCTATATCATACTAAATAAAACATAATTTCTACTGCGCCATGCCAAACAAGCAACAAAGCTAGATCTCTGAGATGACAACAGTATGGATGTATGTATAGATGTTTTAAATTGAGAAAAACATTAAGCTTCCCAAGTCATTTTCAGTGCATATGTGCACCAAACTTTAAAGGTCAAGTTCAGATACCTCATGTTCATCCAGTTCTTACGGGATAATTATGTGAATGTGCATCGTGAAGAATATTTTTTTAAAGAATTTCTTCAAATTGAATATATTAGTTACTTTAAATAAAGTGACTAGATTTTGGCAGCCATAGGTCAAAGGGTAAGGTCATAGTGACCTCACCCTCATTAGAGTCTTCCTATAAATGTGCCAGCTAAGGAGGAATGTCTGTGGCCTAAACAGCTGCTGGACTCATCTAAGATTGTCCTCGGCCCAATCTAATCAATAAATACGCCATACACAAAAAGAACATTTTTTTCTTTCTTTGAGCTCAGTCACTTCTTTTGACCATTGTTTGAATTTAATTTTCTTTCAATGACATCTCCTTCTTTTCGCCTTGCCCTTTTTCACTAAAGAGTACATTGTGAATAATGGAGGGAGCTGTAATGACTGCAGGGACTAATTCGATGTCTGCTGTTGGAAGTTAGTGGGCTACTCTAATTTTCTACTCATGTAAGACTCCTAAATGTCATTCAGTGACTAGCTGAGCTGTGGATGGCAGTGAATCTTTTTTTGGTCTGTGGCATAAGTGCATATATTTTCTCTGAGAGACATGATAAGAAATGGCCTGGGTGAATATGCAGTCCACAGGTATTGTGGGCTATGATGGATTTTATGCGCAATTCCTGAAAACCTTTTATAGAGGGCAAGTAATATTGCCTTTGATGGAAATAGGATGGAATGTGTAAATTCAGAAAAGAAATCGTACAGTAAGAACAAGTGCCAGTGGTGACTGCTGAATGAGAGAAATGTGTATTTGAATGAGAGATATTTTATAAATCTTCCCATCCATCTAACTATTCATCCATTTTCTATCTCTTAGCAGGCTCCAAGTTGCAGTGGTCTCTGACAAAGAAGTAGTCCAGCGCTGCTATTCTTATGTTCGCCTGGGTAAAATGTGAGAGAATATGTATGTGTGAAGTTTATGGGCCAAACCACTATCCTATGCCTGCACAAATCTTCCTTTTTGTCACTCTCAATTTGATTCGAATGTTCTGATATGAATTTTCCAGCCTTTACTTTCAACAATTACTCCGCAGTAACAAACGTTCCTTCATGTACACCGCACCACAAGTTTAAAGCAGCTTCCATGCAAATTAACCAAAATCACAATAAGCACAATAAACTTTTTTCTGCAGTTGTATGGGCATAAGTCATTTTCTCATTGTCTAATTTACCTGGCAGAGTAACAAAGGGACAGTGCCCTGAATATACGGGAAACATATGGACAAATAGATTAAAGAGGTAGAAAGGGAGAAAGAGAGCACAGTAAAAGATTAATCCTCAAAGACATCCTTCTGATCTTTTTAAAGTGTGAAATATGATGCATGCAGATTTAATACACCAGATGACCAGACCTGATGGTGAACAGTTTTTCAAAGTTTCTATGTCTACTGCAAGTTCTGGAAGCACTGATCACAACTACATAATTCTGTCATGTTGTCATCAAGCCTCTGTCTGCTGCAGCTCCATGTTTTACTTGCACTGTACAGTAACAGGTAAATCCAAAATCTACATCTGTCCTGGACAAATGCTCTAAGAAAATATTTGCAGAGGTCTCTAGAAGCTTTGAGACTTCGGATAAGAATTTGATGCTACATTGGAGTTTTAGGTTGCCTTGTTTGCACATTCTGGTTCTGGTTTCCAAATGCAGGTACAATGCATTCACTGACCATAGCCCCATTTTGGGTTAAGCCCACACTGCAGGGTCTGTCCTCAAACTGTGAGAGTAGTCAGGACTGAGTGCTGAGCTGTGTGGTATTTGCGCTCTGACCGCCTGTCTGAACTTTAGTTTTGTCTTTGTTTTAGTTGTATGTCCTCTCGTGTTGACTGATCGTTCATCTGTTATAGCACCACAGCCCCGGAGAACCATTTAATTTAGCTGTATACCGTATATTTTGTCAGAATGACAATAAATCCTCCTTGACTTGACTTGTTTTAATGCTCCAATCAATGTGGAATGCAAACGCAAGATCAATATTTTATCTCTTTAATCAGATTATGCCAGGTCTATCTACCTATGTTCTTCGTCTTTATACTTGCACAATACAAAAATAGCTAGCTTACATAACACAAAGAAGGATATTTACACTTTTATTATGTTAAATGTTGATACTATTGGGAATTGCTGATGATTCTAATAATGTATAAATCGTAACAGTCCCTGTTTTTAATTTTAAAAAGGAAAGCATTTATTACACATTTGTATTTAACAGATTTCCTACTGTTCTTTGACATCAGCTGCAGGTGTGATTGTGTGTGCACACAGGGATGTGCCTGGGATTCTGAAACAGCCGCTGATAATTGGCCATGATATCTAATTATCTAGACCAACCAGCCTGTCAGTATTTTAAACAAGAATTACACAGACAGGTGTTATTAATCTCAATTGCGATTTCTGTCATTACAGCTCCGAGCTGCTAAAAAGGTCTCAAAAAATGATTGCTTGAATTGAGTGTGAAAGTTGTAATTAATTACAATGGTAACAAAGTGATCTCACTTCTGACTGTAGTCTACTGCTGCAGGCACATGGAAGTTCTTTTGAGAATAGTTGGACCTATGCTGCTGTAATTCTTCTGCTATTTGGATCTAATAAGACCACTGACAAGTAAAAGGTTGCCAACATACCCTACAGATTCAAAGAAGAATCTTTTAGCTAGCGTGTGTATGTGCTGCCAAAGGATATGGGCATCTTCTGTGTGAGCTACTCCCACGGGGCTCGTCCCATTAACCTATCCCATCATGGTGGAGTCTGTAATGCTGCTAATGTCTAGTTAGCTGTAGGCTGTTTGAAATAAACATGTGCTACTGCTATATTTGTCTCTTCAGACTGCGAAGGCAAAGACACTCATTAACTAAAGGAACGTGTTGACACAGAAATGTACATAGGGTAGAAATGGTGAAAGTTTTCCCTATTAGTCCGGTCTGTTAATATATACATGTAGCAAATGTAGACTGTGTATCAGATGTGATACTGAATGTCTGCTTCCATCATTAAAATGTTTATTTTTCTAAATGAAGGACATTAGCAGAGGTATTTTGTAGAGTAACTCTTGCATTTTAATTACAAAGGGTGACCTTTGTACATCTCATTTAAAGTAACCCCCATGATGAGAAACAGCTGATAGGAAGGGAAGTTGTGATTAATGAAGGCAATGCTCTGCTGCACATCCAGTCATGACTAGCTAACCACTATCCCTGGTTTAAATCTCAGCAATTAGTTCCTGTTAAAATCAAAGGAAATTCCATTCTGCATCATTATTGCATAGCTTTACGTCAGACAGTGTTTTGGCTTCGGCTGACGGCATCTGTGGAGCACATCACCAGACCTTGATGATGCTTAAAAGAATAATGGTCTTTCATAGGAAGTAAATCCCTTTTCTAAGTAATAATGTGCCACTCTGCCACCTGTGGATGCTTTGAATTATGAACAGAAAGCTTGATTTTTATTGCATTATGTGTGAGTAAAACATTGAATAAAAGCACATTTTCTGTGATTGAATCCGTCTATGTAATGAAATGATTACCAGTGCACGGATCATGAAGTGTGCTGATGGGTGTTGATGTTTTTGAAAATCATCATCATTAAATATGAATCCCAACACTATGTACAAATGTGTTACAGTGGGTATCAAATACTACTGCTGATGCATTAAAGCCTTATTTTATAGCCATGTCAATGTCTTTAAATTATGTTCTGCAACAAAAACTGCACAACAATAAATAACAAATACTAGCTGTAATGTGGAGAATGAAGATTTTACACAAATATTTAGATGAAATCCATTATTGTCAGAAAATATTTTCTACAACAGGACAAAATGTTTTACAAATCCACCTATTAACTGAATCATCTAATCTATCATTTTCAATTTCTTATCTTAACAGTACCTAGTAGTTCAGAGTACTACTCTTCATGTCTTCAGCTGCCTATGTGTAGGAATTCCTACGGGATAGTCTCCCGAGAAAGCTGAATATACTACATGCCCTTAGTATTTTTAGAAGAAAAGCTAAGGTTCTGTCAGTCAAAAGTAATGTTTAGAGGTTGCATTTCAAGTTCAACTTAAAGGTTTATTCTTGACCTCAGTCTGACAAAAAATGTTTTTTCACAAGTTGTTTTTCCAAGCTTCCAGTGACATTTTATGGTCTTAAGGTTAACTTTTCCAGAATCTGTATGACAGACTTCACAGGTTTGCTGAGGGAACAAGAGAAAATATACCTTATCTTAAAGTAGTCTTAAAAGTTTTGAAATCATTTCAAGCCTCTGCTGTTACAAAATTCCAAACAAAAGGTGACAGTGGCTCAGGGGTCAAGACGTTGACCATCAACATTTCCAATTTAAGCTTCACTGCGTTATTCCATCTTTTCATCTCGTTCTCAAAAGCCTTTTAAAATACAAATACAGCCACACACAAACAGTTAGTGCCAGCTGGTAGTTGGTTATAGTCAGTGTTGTGAAGTTCATTTCATAAGACCTATCTCAAAGTTAACGGTCAAACAAATTACAATTAATTTGTTTGTAGCTTTAAATTATGAACTAACTCATATGTCACACCGTAGAAATACTTATTTTTTATAAGAAACACTTTGTCATTAATGGGGTGGGATATGGAATAAGCTCTAATTGATATAGACCCATTGATGCTTCTGCAACTCCCCGACTAATGCTCCGTAAAGTCCATGAACGCCTCACTATACGCACACATGGAGTGAATGGTGATAGTCAGGCAGGATGAAGAGAGAACCGACAGGTGTAAGGACCAGTGGTGGCCTGTCAATAGAGGGTGCTGGGGCACCATCCCACCTGTCTCACATAAAGAAGAAGGCCATCTCATAAAAAATTTAAATAAACAATTTATATATTATAAAGGTCATTAATACTCGGGGGGGGCTTGCGGCATCTGTGTTCTGTTTACAGTCAGTAAATAGCAGTTTTTTGTCATAGAGAAAGCTAATTCTGAAGCTAAATACTGAACGATTCCACAGAAGATCCCACAAGAAAACATCAAAGATTGATTGAAATCAGACAACAAACATCAGACAGGGAGAAATTACACTTGGTTTAATTACACTTTCTCCAGAAACTGGTTTACAATAACAATAAAAAAGCCCTGGCTAACTGTCTGTCCTGAGACAGGGGCTTCGGTTTGTTTCTCTTGCCTCCTGTCAGCTGTCTGGAAAAGAACTGCTAAGTGTCATGCAATAATTAGCAATGTGAATATCATTATGCAGCTTAATGAAAGCTACAGGGTAGAGCATGAGATGAGATGATATAATGAGGTTAACAAAAACTCTTTTGAAAAAACTTTTTGTTTAAGATGATAGACTGCATTATATTCTTTGGGACATTTGAACTTGTGTTGCATGGTCATAATGAAAGTTAACTGTGGCAAATTCTTGACCACATCTATTACTCAGACAAATAGTCATTGACACATTCAAACGACATAAACAGCTAATTAGCGCAGAACAATAAAAGTAGTATATCTTGTGACCTAAAGGTGGATCGTTCATTTTCTCATGTCCAATCCAGCTACTCTACTGACACAGAGCAATTAACAATGCATTATGTGATTCATATTCAGATTTTATTTTTCATATGCACAGTCATACACAGGACAATGTGCAGTAAAACGCTTAGTGTACACTGTAGTCGGTTTAGCATTGTGTTTTTATGTTAATGTTATCTCAAAACTGACAATGTGTGAATCAAAAGGTTGTTAGCAACAATTAGCCTTACAACTCAACTGCGATAAGTTAGCTGCTGTGACTTGACAATGGAGAGTGTATGTTTTATTTTTTATATTATATAGATGCGCTAGTCAATTTTCAGCACATAACATAATGCACTCCTTCTATGCACAGTCTTCATAAGAGCACACTGCTTAAGCACACAAGCACGTGTCTATCTAGTCCAGATAACGTGCACTTAAGCGGAGTTGACTGAACCTGAGAGATGGGCGAAATCTACTAATAAATAGTAAATGATTTAAACAAACTGAATTTTCACAGAATTCTTTTAAAGCAGTGCGATGCATTTTATGGTGTAAAGATTTATGCTAGTGGTGATATGTGGTGAGTGCATCTGAAATCTGACTTACAAAAGTGCGCCCCTCCCAAAAGAATTATTTTACCAGCCGCCACTGGTAAGGGCACACAATAGGGAAACAATAATGTCTCTTGCTGCCCAAATTCAATACATGTGAACAACACTCATGTTTACATTCCTTAGTTCATCCTGTTCACCATTTACTGAAAAAAATGTGCATGTTCAATGATTCTTAAGCGTGTTTATGCACAACACTGCAGGTTACAGTAAATGTCCTTTGTGTCTGTATTAGCTGTGAGAAGAGATTAAGCACACACTGCAGCACAAATTCATGCGAAGAAATTGGAAAACATTTATCTCGTTTAAGATAGTAAGCCTGCAAAGCTTAGTTGTGCGCTTCTGCCTCCTTAAGCCCTCAGATACATGCCTTCAGCCTCCCAGCTTGAATCCAGTACAAGCCCCCATCCTCTTAGTATGGGTCTATCATTTTACCTTTGACCCATTTTAAGGTCAAGAGCCAATAAATTTCTCTGTCTAGGCCTCTCTGCGGAGCAAGATCTTAATGTGCCTCAAACTACAGATCTCAGGGTCACGAGGGCACAAAAACCTCTCCACTGTGATTAGATGGCAATTCAAGGTCAAGGTTTAATAACTTTTCGTAAATCCCTAAGCATTTTCTTGCTTTCATGTAGAAGGAAGTGGGGGTCTAAATTTGTGGTTCAGCTAAAGAGAGTGAAGACATAATCTCGGCTCTGTTGGCGATCCAAATCTCTTTTTCTTAGTGATTTTATACAACCTGGATTGCCCCAGATCTGAGCAGAAATATTATGTAATAAATGTCCTTGCTAAGATTCTCAGTGTGTGAATGAAGTTAAAAATGTTTTGACTTCTTTGTTTTTTTATATACTAGACAATTCTTCCTAACCTTGTAGTAATTTATGTCATGTTTGTCTGATAAGAACCCAGAGTCAAGAAGGACTTGACTTAGCTTTAGGGGTACATCAAACCTTTTTCTTTTCAGATCCTATTTCAGGCAGCTCCAGTTTAATCAGACATTATGAAATGACGTATGAGGAAATGCAGTGTTAACCAGCGAGCAGCCAAACGTTATGAATGAGTTAATGAACACTTCATATTACAATAACATTGAAAGTGAATAAATGATCCTATCCTCATTGTCTCTGCATACGCTCATCCCGGTATAAGTGATGATGCTGATAGCAGTAAAATCAAAATAAAGCTGTGTTTAGGACAAAGTAGAATTCAAAATAAAATATTGCTCTGTTCAGTGGAACTACAGGGTAGTAAATAAAGAGTATATCTCCGAGTGAAGCTGACTCATGGTGTTGCATGCTCTCAACGGCTGTTACTCAAAATGTTCAGAGACGTTTTCCATTTAGAAAAGCGTAATTGATGTTCAAAGGTTTTTTTATCAGTGTAAACAGAGCCGATCGCCAACAACAACATTATCAGTGTACAGTACATAGCTGACAGAACTGTTTGAGATATTACACTTTATTTATGGTTTCTGATAATTTGGAGTCACACCAAGGGCAACCACATTTTTTCCCGAATCCTTCATCTTTCAAAGGCACTTTTAAGAACAAAGGTGTTTTTTTTATTCAGTATCTCGGGCAAATATCTTAGTACAGGTGCACTGCCCATAAAAAGGCAAGACAACAAAAAGAACTGGTTAAATGCTCAAAACATTTGAAGCATTTGTGATGTATGTGTTGATACTGATAATACAATGAAATTGGTAGATATATGTTGCCTGTGCTCCCCAAGCGCCACCTGTGGCTGCTCGCTGCTTCACCCAAGAGGGGATGGGTCAGATGCAGAAGACGAATTCTGTTGAAACATGTAAAAATGTATTCAATGACAATAAAGTGTATTCTTCTTATGTTTGTTGAATTATCAAATCGTCTAGAGAGAGGTGACATTTCATTCCACAGGAGCCAGTTTCAGCAACCGAGGGTCGGCACGCCAGGGTTCACATCCTCGGCCACCACCCATAGCACTATGCACCCAACCCCTATGCCCCTCTTGCAGGTGGTGGACCCACGTTGCTCCTTCGAGCTGAGCCCGTGGTCATTGGTACAGCCACCAGGCACTCGCCGACGAGCTTCTACCCTAGGCCTGGCTCCAGGGTGGGGCCCCGAGTACCCTTTCCCGGGAAAGGGAAATGCTGCTCCTTAGTATTTCTTATCCATTAGGGTTTTTTTGGATCAAATTTGTTTGGATCTTCACCTGAGACCTGTTTGCCTTGGGAGACCCTACTAGGAGAATATAGCACCCGACAACATAGCTCTGGGGATCATAAGACCACACTAGCCCTTCTGCCATTGCAATTTGAAGTCATGTACTCTCTAGTGTAAAAACGTTCCTTGATAGCATTTTCATGGTAGTGATGGGTCGAGCAACACGGTTGCGCATGTATCTAGCTCTGTGAGCTAGATACATGCGCTTTAAGCGAAGAAGTAGTCATGTGACCGATACAGTTGCTGGGAGTTGTGGGAACTGGAACATTCCCACATCCTAGGATCCTTTGAAATACTTGGGAAATCACATATCCACACCGCCTATCATTGCATTTCTTGGGCACTACAGCTTAATCAACTTTCTGGAGAAATTACATTAAAAAGCATAATCGCCTTAAAGGGAAAACTTAAAAGAGACTATTTTTCTTGAATAAAAAAACGCCTGGCTCAAAAGCAAGTCCATGAGCAACATCACCCTCAGTTTCAGAATTAACAAATTAAAACTCACATTATTAAACTTATTGAATATTTAAAATATATCAAAGATATTATAAATTGGGATTCACGTATTACATAATGTAATGTGCAATAAAGAACCAGTTACCTAAATAATTGTATTGTTTATACTAGCTCATTGAATCAGTAAGCAGGGCTCTCAAGTTTTGAACACAGACGAGAGTGACATTACACTATACAAAAATGTTGGGAAACACTGACCTAGACTACTTGTTCTGGACAGCTGTTGTCAGTGATCAGGCTGTAAAACCCTTGGCTAAGTTTAGGCTACAGACACTGAACATTGAAAAACTGATGCTAATTATGTGGATAACATTCTCTAACAGCAGTTTGCAAAGTTTGTTACTGTTTGTGTCAAAGAGGTTGTGAATTTTTTGTAACATTAAAACAGAAGTTGTAACTTAAAAACAGAAGAAGTAACATTAAAACAGAAGATAACTTACTCTGTGCTTGGAGTCAACAAAATATACGTTAGAAGTATTATAGGATGCCTTTTCATTGGTAGTTGTGTTGCATTTTACCCAGATACAATACAGCTATTTTCTGATTGGCTATAGTGTTGGCCCCTTCTCCTTTTTGATTGACTGGAGAGTGACAGGCTCTATGACTCCGAAAGAGTTTCATAGTGAGATGATATTATGCTGCGGTCTGAGAAATATTGGGCGCTGCGGCTTATTAGCCTACAAATTATTTTTCTGTGTAAGAAATAGAAAATGTGGCAGGAGTGCATTACAAAACACTGAAAAGACTCAATGTGTGAGCCCTGAGTGAGTCAGAGTCAGATATTTTACATGATTTCCATCATGGTCTGTAGGATACAATTTTTCAAACTGAACTGTGTGTGGCTTGCTAAACTGGTTCATACACTGTGGTTCCTCCAGATTTCAAGAAAGACGCTGTGCACTTCCATTTACCAGAAGACAGGAAGTCACCCAGGCAAACTGTGCATTTTCCAGACTGCAGTTAGTCTTTTTTTCTAGTGAAACCAAAAACCAGTATTGTATAAAGCATATATCTGACCTTTTATTATGTCTGTTTAAATAGGTTTTCACATGTACAATGGGCTATATCTTCCTAGATATTTCAACAACTCACACAGGACACTAAGCCCTGGGAACTGGCCTGAAGTGAAAGAAAAGGTGATGTTGTTGAATATTTTTACATTAATTTAGACCAAGTTCCACTGCAGCTACACATTTTTCTTCCAACCTTGTCTCCTAAAAATTACATCTGCATAGGATGAAACTCCAATCCCAAAGTGTTTGCGACCTGATTACATTTTTTTGTGAAATGTAATTTAATTACATTTTTTTACTTGCAGTCAAAGAAGTGGTTCAGGGTGCATTTCATTGCATGTTGTACCTGTATAACTATGCATGTGACGAATAAAGTATCTTGAATATGTCTATTATCATGTTCATAGTTAATTAAAATGGCAAGACACAATTACGTTGATACTTTTATATTATATCTGCAACCAGTTTTCTAAAATATTCCACGTTACATTTCAATAAGTCTAGCATTATTAAAATGTTTTGTTTTTGCCATCAGACATCACAGCAGTGGGTTAGGATGAGTGAAACACTTTCTTGCCTCAACCCAACATCACAGGAGACTTTGGTTTTGAACTTGGGTCTCTGGCATGTCCGCCCTTTAAAGAGTATTATAAATGCTTAAGATTAAGGAACCAAAGGCAGAGAATCTTCCAGAGAAGTCGTTAAACTAAAATGAGACCAACCCCCCCTCCCAACCTAACCCTACTCTTAACCCAGCTGCGATAGGCTCCAGCACCCTCATGAGGATAAACAAATAAGATATAGATATTGACTGGATGGAGACAAGATGCGAGGAGAATTAAGGAGATGTAGAATACATCTGATTATCTGCCCTACCTCTATCAAACAACAATGTGGAGCCACTTTTGTGTGGGAACCATACTGTTTTCCATAGAGTGGAAGAACCCCTCTTTAGTAGGGTTAGCCAACTTATATATACACAAAAAAAAGCAAAAATGCAACTTAGTAACCCAGAGAAGTGAAAAGTGACGGGTAACTTTAGTGCAACAAATTTTAGAAATAGTGTCACATTGGCTGTCAGTGCAACCATCCAAGGAAAGAGAAAGAGAGACAAGTGACCAGATGCAACTAGGTAATAGTAGTGCTGTCAAGAAGTACTGCTAATTATTATTTCTTATTCTCTTTTGAATTCTCAAAAGAGAATTGTATCATATGGTGGCTGTCAGTATGCTCTGGAGCGAAGAGTTTACTTCACTGTTAACAGTTAAATCTATTATCAGGTATCTATTATTGTGTAAACAGTTTTTTATTTACACTCCTAGACCTTGAAATGTTCCCGTGGTTCTTACTTTTGTAGTGCAGATTACTTTTCAATTCTGTTCTCACTTCATCTGAGATTTTTTTTTGAAGCTTTTCTGTCAGCAGATTCAATTACCACCAATTAAATTATGATAGGAATGGGCAGTATGGTGCTTTGCAATGGACGGGCTATTTATTTTTGTTCAGAATTAAGATAAATACAGATATGAAACAAAGATAGAACAGAAATATAAAAAGATACAGTCCCATGGAAAATGTTTTCTGTACAATAAGGACGTTTGGTTTAAAGCCTGCACGAAAAAGTATTAAAACAGGTGGCTGACAGGTGTTTTGGTGATCCAGGTGGCATTGGTTGTTCAAACAATAAATGCAATAAAACATGTATTTAAGGGCAGTTTCTAGGTTGTCAAGATTATTTTAGGGGGCACCTGCAAATCAAAGGCATTGATGTTAAGATTCTTGTGGGCCTTTAAAACAAATTTATTAGAAATTTTACAATGAACATTATTATATGTCAACGTAGCCACTCAGGAATGATGAAAAAAAATGACACAGAGACACTTCCCAACAGTTCATAGAGGTTTATTTAAACATTAAAAAGCAAATATAATCTCAGATATATTTGAATTACATCTAAATCCACTACAATACACTGTTTAAATATATCACAATTTTAACAGATACTTTCCCAGTTCTGCATGACATTGTATTTTGTACTTCTTTGCTATTCTCAACATCAACCAGCATCATTCATTTTTTTTTTTTCTCTTAGCATTGTTTAACAGTAATGTACTTGTCCCTTTGGTATATTTTGTTGCTGTACAGTAATTTCCCCTCTAAAAAATCTAGGTTGGATGAAATCAAATATTAACAGTAAGGACCTGTAGGAAACAGGCTTGTATTAATGCAGTTGTTAGGTACCGCAGTCTGTGTTATAGGGACTAATTTTGGTGAAACACTGACTAGGACTTGGAGTACTTAGAGGAGACTGCAGAATGTATTCCATAGCCACTGGAAAATAATAGATACATATCAAAATGTAATGGAATCATGACCTCCATGTTCCCTCTAAACATACTCCAATACTGGGAACTAATGTAATGGTTATGAGTCAATATGTGCAGCTGCTGAATCCTCATAGATAATGAGCACTTCATATATATACTACCAGTTTAGATTCACATTTGAAAAAAATGTAGGTTTTATAATATTAAAGTTATCAGAAATACGGTGTATTTCTAATGGCAAAGGCAAACAAAAGTTTCTCTTTTTGAACTTGGTTGGGTTATGAAGCTGCATAAGCAGTGACTCTTGCAGCACACCATAACTGCTGAGGTGGGACGCAGTAAGACTTGGAATATCTTAAATGATCCTGAGGGTTAAAGTCAAGTGGAAGACCCAAAAAGATTTTACCAGAACTGAGTTGGAGGATCTAATCGGCTGTCTGTCAAGTCAGTGGACAAAAACGAAGGCAAATTAAGGATTAAGTTACTGGTGCCGACTGCAGTTTGTCAGGTTGTATCTAGAGGTCAAACTGCTAATGACTAACTATAGTAGTAGTAGTAGTAGTAGTAGCAGTAGCAGGTATGGACAAGCAGAGGAAAAAGGCTGTAGTATTAGATGAAGCAATCCAGGAAGAAGAACAATAAAATGCTCAAGAAATACCAAGTGCTGAGAGAGGAGCTAGAAAACATGTGGAAGGTGGGGTGGTAACTGGAACACACTTCCATGAACAACATTTGAGATCTCTGTCCAAGTTAGAGCAGTTTTGTTTTTTAAACTTTCTGTGTAGCATTCCACTTTAATAAATAATCTGAATCATCTAAGTATAATATATAGTAGCAAAATATTTTTTTTAATAGCGCTGCGGTTAAGAAAATGGATGGATGTATTTACTGCAACATGTCCGAGGTACTCATCATCACATCAGCATGAGCAGTGGATCACAAAAGGGATAATAATGAGTAGTGCAAAGGAGGATGGCAAGTCTCATGATAAAAATGAATCATCACCTTTCTATTGTATTTCTCAGTATTTATCGTGAGTAATTTCATGATAAAAGTACATTAGAATAGATAATAACTCAAAAATTGATTGAGTGTTAAATGTCTATTAAAGGTGTCACAATGAGAATAATCCTATTACTGTTTAATTATCTGCACCTTACCTCAAGTCCTCTGCTCTACTGTGACCCCAAGGGATAATGGAATACAAGCAATAAAGGATCTCCTTAATCATTTTAATGATCTGTTCATATCCTCAAATATGATGCAAATTGCCTTAATGTGAATATGAGTGTATTTTAATTCATGATTATTAATGGACTTTCCCACAAGATTAGAGGAACTTTAGTCAGGAATGGTTAAGAAGACAGTGTAATATTCCACCCATTGCCATTTAGCATCAACTTTTAGCCATCTCATGCGTCTATGTTTTAGTGCAGACAAATCCTCTAGGTTGGCTGTATAAGATTTTTATTTAACCTCTTTTATGTAACCAAAATAAACTTTCAGCTGCAAAGCAAAACCTCCTGAAATGATCCTTCAAAAGATTATATTCAGGTTTCTTCCAGTGTTGTATTTTGATAAAAAAAAAAAAAGGGCAGCACATTGTTTTCCCCAAAAAAATGACCAGCTGTTTGTTTTTAACACCAGCAGGGTTCTGGCAAACCATTTACAATTAATACATTTTCATTTTAACAAACAAAAAAACAAAATGCTAGCATAATAACTATAGCTATTCAACACTTAAATGCCAGGTGAGGAAGGCACGATACATAATAATATTTTGTTATTTCTGTGTTTTGGCTGAGAATGGGAGGCCTCCAAAATTCAACACAGGGGGTAAAGTGACTTTTTACCAGTGAGAAATCTCAGCATCTGGCCATTGTTGTTCATCAGTAACCCAGTTGACCCCTGTAGATTGTGTTCATTTTCTGCTGTCCAGCAGCAGAAAATGAACAAAAAATGCCATTTACGAATGGGAGATACACAACAAATGTGTAAATTTAAAAAATTAATGTTCTCTATTTACAATAAATAAAGCAGTCTACCTAAGCTGTATGTTTTTGGATGGTGGAAGGAACCTGGTGGACAAAACCCAAGCAACCTGAAGAAGAATATCCTCCACACAAAAAGGCACCCAGCTGGACTCAAACCCGAGTCCTATCAGCTGTCAGATGACCGTTCTAACCACTACTACACCATTTTACCCAAAATGTGGGCAAATATATGTATTTACTTTTTTGCTCAGATTTGCATGACAAGGCTGTTGTATGTAGTGAACAAGAATCTTCATTTTATGGATTAAATATTTAAGATATAATCTAATAAAAACTGATACTTATTTGTTTACCTTTGGACAGAAGGTCGCCTGTTAAGCTGACAGACCTCATTTAAATGTCAGTACATAAGACATAAGCCTGTCAAGAAAAGGTTCATCCAGATGTGTAGAAGAACAAATCATAATTCTGTAATCAACTTTTGCCTGTGAGATGGTAAAATGACACAGTCCAACCTTGTTATCTAAAGTAACCTTTGATTGCTTTGTCTGCCATCATTGATCTGAGACAGGGAAGAAAGAATGTGATGTCAAGTTTATGATTAAGCAATGGGGATTTTTTTAAAGAATAATAACCATGTAACATCTGTGATGATCAATGACATGCTGATTACAAAGGAAAGATATTGTCTGTTTCTTTATAACATAAATGCATACAAGCATGAAACTATAGTCATTATCTTCATGCACAGTGATGTACAAGACATACCTCTCTGTCTCTTTTAATATGAAGACTGTAATTAAAGATTGTATTTTGTAAGACTCCATTTTTTGTCATCAGTGAACTGTTCTGTATCTGTGCACTTCCATGCCATAGTTCTTGACACAATAAATTTGATGTTCATTAGGAAAATCACTTCTGAAAGAATAGATAATCAAGGTGTGTAATTTTATAAGCCGTCAAAAAAGATGAATTTCTTTGCATTACGCTTATGATGTCTTCACATGCTGTTAGAGGAAGACCTACAAAACCTATAGGAGGGCACTAGTTCCCTCAGATGTCTCCATCCAGGGGATCTGCTAATGATCTCCTACAGAGAGATGTCTGGTTCACTTTTTTTTTTCACTTGCATATCATTAAATAATACACACCACCTAACTTCTACAGCGTGCGTTGCCTTTAGCTGAATGATTAAACTGTACATTTCCTCAATTAAATCAATTTACCTTAAGCAACAACTGTCAGGCTCTACGGTCATATTGCAATCCACAATCTCCAGTTTTCAGTCCTGAAACTTAGGTTACCCATTAGTGATATAAGTATAAAGGATTAGATATGAAATAGTAAATAATCTCAATAAATTGAAAAGCTATGTATGGTGCACAAAGGCTTAGTGCCAGCAAATATTAATCCTGTGTTTAAGTGGCACATTCATCAGTCTAAATGGCTGATTGACTGTTAGAAAACTATTTTACTCTTTCTCATTATGCCCGATTGAACATCATCTCAGAGCTGTTTGGGAATGTTTTCTATCCCTGAATATACTCTATAGCATCTCTATTACGCTTCGTTTAGCTTTTTTAACTAGATGTGGGACAAATTAGAGCTTTATTGTTCTTCCTGAAAAACATAGTTTGATGACTGAAAGTAATATACAGCTCCATGTAAACTAAACATGAGCAGAACTCTATGCAGACACAATAACTGAAAACTTGAGTTCACCAAAGTGAAAGAGTCTCTAAAATTTGTAAAATTACTGTTTGTCTGTTTATTTAATATCTACAAATCTGAAACAACCAACCCCTAATATCCCCAATGTGAAGAGAACAAATATTAAAACAAGCAAATGACAAAACATTCATCAAGATGCGTATCATATCAACTGATGAACATATTTTCTCTAATTATGTAGTTGACCTTTTGTCAACTGCCACTACACACTGAAACATTCAATTAAAATCAGAGGGGGACTGACTGATTAAGTTTCCAAAATGTATATTGAAACTTAAGGGGTGACCTTTTGCAACAGCCAGATTATGTTTTGCATGAGATGAAAACAAAAACTATTTAATTCATTAAGATTAATCAACTGAGCAGCAGAGTGTAGGAGCATTCATTTTATTGGACTATTTTTGGTAAAAGCATTTGCATGTTGGCTTTATAAATGAAATGATACAATTTTCTTAATGAAAACAGGGCAAAGGTATTATTTTAGTGTGTGACATGATGTACTATCACAAAATTTTGTTTAAATCTAAAGAAAAATAACATGGTTTTCAAGTATCAGCAAGATCTAAATTAGTGGATCAGCACAAGCTGTTACTGTGTGTCTGAAAGACAACACAACATGAGCTCAAATACTATCGGCAAAAATTGAAACAGTAAAGCTTAACACCAAAGACTAGGAGTCAAGATTCTACTCGGGCTTTGAATGGCTTTAATCAGTTTCTTGTTTCAGATATAATCAGTGTCTCAGCCACTTAACACTTGTCAAACAACCTGTGAGAATGTGAAATCCCACTTTTACAGAGAAGAGACTGGTTAATAGACTGCTAATCCTGTGGGCATTTTTTCCAAGATGACAGGCTTGTTAACTGTCCACACATCAGCACTGCATTAACAGCCCTTCACTGGTCACAGTGAAGTCACACTACCTACTTTTAAAAAGGAGATTTGCTCAAATTATTTGATTATTCTTTCAGATGTCTAATTCATTTGTTCAATGTTGCAAGCTGCACCTTTAACAAGAGACTTTGTTTGTTAGATGATAGCAAAATATCGTCTATTGATTTTAGGTTTTTGTAAAATATATCACCTTAGATACGAAAATATTAACTAATGCCTATAATTACATTAAATCATTTGTCATTGTCTAAGTATGTGTTTGCTTCCTACTTTCCTCCGCCACTCTCTACCAGTTAAACTCTTTCCCAGTCAGCTAGAAAAAAGACCAAGAAAAGATGAGACGAGCTAACACTTAAATATTGAAATCTTTTTGCCACAAGCTAGTACAAAAATGATTAGTTCAAATAATTCAAAATGTAGAAGCAAAACTTTTTAACAAAATCTAGAAAATTCAATTGCTCCTTATCCATGTCAGATAAGACAAAGCACTGCTAATGACACACAGAATTGTAAATTAGCACTTCTCCGAGCTTGTTTGATCTCCCTAAACCTTATATTCCACCCGGTGCTCACAGAATAAAAGACTTCTATCTGTCACAAAAGTTGAAAACTAGTCAGCAGGCCACCAGTTCTTTTGATATAACTCCCTTCTTCCTCTCAATAAACTGTCTTTGTTGACACCAAACAATCTGATTATTCCTCAGTTTCCTCAGCTTGTTGTTTAGTCGCTAATCTCCTGCCTGGGTTTCCGCACTTCTTTCTTTAAGATCCTGTCATCTACATTCAACACCTACAACTCAACTCAACTGTCTCTGCAGTGGCAATGAGACATCCCTAAACTTGCTGTGTAGGGTGTTCAGATCAGAATCACTTCCTGAAATCATATGCCAGAAACATAGGACTGAAATTTCACAATTAATTAAAGCAGAAGTTTTACAATTTTATATTGGACCCATGCTAGTGCTGTTGATGACTTTTAGTCAGTAGTTCAAAATCATTTGAACACCTTGTATATTTCCAGTGAAGTAACACTAAATACATAGGCTTATTTCCACATAAATACAATCACAGCAATTTAACACACTAATACAATTTGAAGCAAAATCACAGAAATATAAAGTTACCATCAGAACACACAAACTACTTCTGGTAGTTGTACAAAATAAAAGCTTTTCAGATATAACCTATAATAATGCTGTTATTGTGAATGGACCATGTTCCGGGCCTTCATTGCCAAAGCGGCAGTGCGGAGCTGTGGCTTGTCGGTCGTAAGGTTGTCGGTGCCATCAAGCTGAAGAAAGAGTCCTATCGGGTCTTGCTGATCAGTAAGACTCCAGAAGCAGCTGAGGGGTACCAGCGGGCCAAGAATGCAGCAGCCTCAGCTGTTGCAGAGGCAAAGATTCGGGCATGGGAGGAGTTTAGGAAAGCCATAGAAAAAGACTTTCGATCGGCACCGAGGGGATTCTGGCAAACCATCAAGCATCTCAGGAGGGGAAAGCGTGCTCCACTAACACTGTGTACAGTGGAGGTGGGCCTCTGCTGACCTCAACTGTAGATCTCATTGAGAGGTGGAAGGAATACTTCAAGGATCTTCTCAATCCCACCACCATGTCTTCCCTAGTGGAAGTAGAGCTGGGGAAATCTGGGGTGGGCCCGTCCATATCAAGAAGGGGGACCGAAGGATGTGCTCTAACTACAGGGGGATCACACTCCTCAGCCTCTCCAGTAAGGTCTATGCAGGGGTGCTGGAGTTCGATCAATAGTCCAATCTCGGATCGAAGAGGAACAATGCGGATTCCGTCCTGGCCAAGGGACACTGGACCAGCTCTACACCCTGGCCAGGATCTTGGAGGGGGCATGGGAGTTTGCCCAACCAATTCACATGTGTTTTGTGGATTTGGAGAAGGCGTTCCACCGTGTCCCTCGAGGGATCCTGTGAGGTGTCCTCCAAGAGTACGGGCTACGGGACTCGCTGCTACGAGCCACTGTGCAAGTCCCTGTACAGGAGATGCAGGAGCTTGGTTCGCATTGCCGGCAATAAGTGGGACTCGTTTCCTGGTGGACTCCGCCAGGGCTGCCCTTTGTCACCGATTCCGTTCATAACTATATGGACAGAATTTCTAGGCGCAGCCAAGGGACGGAGGGGATGCTGTTTGGTGACCTCAGAATGTGGTTCTGTTGGCTTCATCCAGCAACAACCTCCAGCTCTCACTGGAGCAGTACGCAGCCGAGTGTGAAGCGGCATGGATGAGAGTCATATCGTGAAGGCCAAGCGGAAACACTTCTGGTTGAAGTTGAATGATCAGTTTTTAATGCAAATTGTCCGCTAAAGTCAATTTTTTATAATAAATCATCACAAACTCCAAATATGCGCTCTGGTAACACGGATATAAATTTGTCATTGCTACGAAGAAGTGTCTGTAACAGTCTGAAATCAGTCAGTTTTACATTGTATTAAATTGCTAATTCTACTTAGCATGCTAAGAAGCTACTTAGCATGCTAAGCATAATACTCCAGTTCTGCCCTGATACTGTACACAACAATATACATTCATAAACCAGCGTTTGTATCATTGTATTCACTTTAATCCATGTAAAACATTAGAACACTTCTGTTTATTTTAACAGTGTAATTTCATTAATTATTCGTGATTATTAATTGTCCCTGCACAGATTCAGCCTTAGTTAAAATGCAGTAAATTGTTTTGTGAACTTACATACGTATAAATAATAAAATCAATGGATGCAGCCAGATGCTATCAGGAAGCAAAAAAAGGAAGAAAAAAAGAAGAGGAGAAAAGACAGTGGTAAGTATAATAGTTTGTGGCTCTTTTTTTTTTCTTATTTCAAAGTGTGTGGTTACTTAGTGAGTTTTAACATAGCCATATAGGCTACCTGGTATAAGGCTAACTTGTATGCTTAACATTAGCAAGCATGCTGCACATTAACTTAAAACTATTCACTTAATGAATAGCTTACCCTTTTTGACCACTGAGAGTGGTGAATGAATGGTTTTTCTTAGACTCTATATGTCCCTGGAATGGAGACCTGTCCAGGTGTAGCCCCGCCTCTCACCTGGTGATAGCTGGAGATAAACATCAGCTCTCTGAGACCCTAGTCAGCATAGACGGATCATAGCTAGATAGATAGATTTTTTTGTTTTGATTGTTACAGTGTATTATTACTTATATTTCCTATTTCAAATTATTTTTAAATCTTAAAACGGAAGCATGCTGATGTGAATTTGGTAAACATAATGTGTTGTTTTCCAGTTATATTGTCCTATTGTTTTTCAGACTTTATTACTATTTATTATTTTCTTATTATTTTTGTTTTAATTTTCTATGTTGACATTTGGATTATTGTTTGATTTTTTTGTAAGAAATAAAGATTTCATGAAGTAAAAATATTTGTTCCTTGATGTTCTTTATCACCCTTCACAATTATATTTTTAAAATATGATCACAGTGTTGTCAGTGTCAGTGTTGGATTCTATAGGCTACCTGTGATGAAACATAGTTTGAGGGCCCCCTTGGAATTTTTTGCCTGGGGCCCCAAGAGACCCTTGCAGCTCCACTGCTTGCATGTATGGCATTGCATTACACCCAAGATAATACCTGTGAAGTGTTGACATGCTTTGGTATCATTAAAACAAAAAGAAGAACAGCTTAGAAGCTGTTAATAAATATATGTATTAACCAGCTAAACAAGATTTAAAGTCCGGAGTTAAATTAGGCTCCACAGACTTGAGAATTTAGCTTTGAAATTTACTGGAAATTAATACATGTATGTTTTTTTAAAAATTGTGTTTTGAAATATTTGTTTTGCTTCTTTGCCTGCACTGATAACATTGGAGTTGAGAAAAATACAGTCAGGTATGTACATCAAAGGTACAGAGTCAGAGCATATTAAAGACAAACTGATTTATGTGCAGGATAATTGTCTGTCTTAAGAAAAAAGATCTGGCTGCATGTCACCTGAAACAAGAATATTTTAAGCTCATACAGTTTAAATGCAGCAAAAATAGTCTTAACATCACCATCCACTGAAGCACAAACCACTCTAAATGACATACTTTTCAGAGAGGACCGAGGACAAGAACAGGAGATTAGTCTTTAATTTATTTTGCAGGGAAGGAAAATTAATTCCAAATCAATACTGACTTCTTACAAGTATTTGTGAAGTGGCTGCCAGAAGATGGAAACAGTATGCAGTGTTCACCTGTTAGTGCCCATTGAAATTCAACTTTGCCTCCCCCAGTATGGGCCAGATGTTACATAAATTGATCTTTCCTTAAATCATTTTGGGACTTAGAAGTTTCCCTTAAGTATATAGTGTATTGGCTGTTAACTTACTGACTAATGCAGCTTATCACCCTGCATCCTTGCAACACATGGATACAGCCCACTGCAGAGTTTGAAAATTATTTGAAAACAACTGCACCCAAACCTGATGCAAATCACCACTTTTTCGGGGCCTGCTGGGCTGAGGTAAGGTAGTGTGTGAATATGTGTGTATGATAGTCTATGTACATAGCGGAAGAGTAGAGAGTAAAATGGGGAACGGAGACCATGTGAATTATTCATGCTCTGTTTACCTGCTACCTTGTGATTACATACCACTAAACTCCTATTTACATCCATTTATAGAAGCGCACAGTTCACAGGCTTTGGCCACAGCAATTAGGGGCACTTCGCCTTATTACTTATTACCTGCACTGCATATCATGTTTGCTTCTGTCTGTGTAATTTCAGATTGGTGATTTGTAGTTTGTACTCACTCACAAGTAAAATCTCTTGTCTCAGAGGTGTTAAGAAGTTTAAGGCATAAGAAGACTAGGGCAGAACATTATTGCACAGTGATAGCTGGCAAAAAATATGAAAGTCCACTGCACAGACAAAGTCTGTGCCTCATGAACTGTAGGCATTAAAATAGAACTCAGTTACTGCATCGAAATGTGTCGCCTTCTCTGCCCATAAGTGGCTTGGACTGGAGGTGATGTGCAACTAGTGGGTGAGCACAGTGACTTTTTTTCCTGCAATGACTGAGTGACTGGAAAATTAAATTAAAGTCATTTAGCACAGAAAAGGTCATCGCTTTGGTGCCTTGGTGGTTCTGTGATATACGTACTTGTACATGTAGGGCAATATTTGAAAAAACGCTGTGGCCTTGTTAGATGTAGATTTTGTATGCTCTGTAAAAAAGGGTAACATCCATACAAATTGTGAAATAAAGAAAAAGGAGAACAGTGTGCTGTGATGTTTTATGAAGCATGTTTCAGCATAAAACAGGAATTGTTAAGATAGACCATTAACATGACACATGGGCCATATAGTGGGCAGAGAGAGACATTAATAATTCATTGACCACCGCCCCCTTATTTTCCATTTTTCTGCTCTGTAGCTAGGCTGACTTCATGTCAATACCAGACGCCATTCATCCGTGCATGGTGTGTTTTTTCCTTTGCTGAGAGCAGGTAGAATTAAAGGAGTAACCCATGTAGCAATATTACAACACATTTTTAAAGAATAAGAAGAACTAATTAAATTATTGGACAACCATTAATAAAGCTTCAATATAATAACTAAATTTAATTGGCCAGCATTTAAAGTTGCTGCACTGTGATTTTGTGTCTTACTGATGCAAATGTGTGACATGTGCTTGATTCACACCTTACTGGAAGAGCAGATCCTGGAATCCATTCCTGAATTGGATTAAGGTGTCAGTATGCTTCATAGGAAGTGCTTCTTGGATGGTTGTACGTCATCTGGGACCCCTTTAACTTTTCAAAACAGACAATGGGATAATCACATACCTCACACAGTGATTCCGAAGGTGCAAAAACTCCTTTTTTCATTTTTCACACTAAGACTTCTGCCCCTTTTCATGCATAATACAAAAAAAAACTGTAGGAATGCGTCTGTGAAAAGATTGTTCCCAGATGTGGGCCAGTATTCCCATGACAGATTATCACGTCTGACTGCACAAAATCACTGTCACAGTCATGGACAAGTGTTTTAAAGTTGATAAATAGCTGGATACAAAAAGTAAATCCCCAAATCTGTCATTTACATTTTTATAGTTTTTGATCAGTACAATTAGGACAATGTTACAGCAGCCAAAGATTTTTTTCTGATAAGAATTATTTTCAGACACACCTCACTGCTTACCAAAATTTTAGGTAGACTACTGTTACTATCTCCTGATTGTGTGTATAAGTGTCAGAGACTGACAGAAAAACAAATTTAATTTGTCTGCTTCTTGTAGTCAGAGATGGGATCGAGTCTGGAACTGTACGCAGCGAAATCAATATAATTTTGTTTTTAGTCTTCTGTTGAGATTAATACCCGTCAGGGGAAATGGTGTGTTCTTGCTCTTATGTGGGTCATTCAGATTTAATACTTGATGTGCTGTGTGATGTGATCAGACCAGGTCTACGAAGCTGGAGGACACGTGTTCTCCTGTTTGTCCACAGAAAATTCTTCATGCCCAGAAGCTATTTTTGTTCTAATTATTCAAGGAGATTAGATTTTAAAAATCATTTTTTGAAATAAGGCAAGATAGAATTTAAGGTAAGCTGGTTCTCAATGGAAATGGGACCAGATATAAAATGTGTTTATTTGTGTATAGAATATTTTTGTCCTAAGATTTGATGTGAGAAAAAACTGTTGCTTCTGGCAGGCATGAATTACCGTAACATTCAGCAAGCACCTGCAAGTTCCTGCAAACCTTGATCAAACCTCAAAGGTCTGTGGGAAACCCCCAACCTTTCCAAGCCACAACTATGGTCAGATATTTAATGCACCAGAAGAACAGAACATCTTCGATAGGTGTTCAGTAGCTTATAGGTCTGTGATTGAGGAGTTTAATGTGCAGTGCTGACTACCAATGTGCTGAATGTGAGGAAGACAGAGGAGACGGTGTTCGATCCCAACTCAGTGGAGACAGATGCCAGTGATGATTCATAATAACTAAATAATTTCTACAGGGTCTCTTTTGCTATGAGAGTGCTGGTGGTGTACATATGACATTTAATTGGTCCAGTTGACTTAGTAAATTACTAGTGTTAAAGGATAATGTATAAAAAGCTTTTGCCCTTTGGCCCGACCGGGCTGTGATAGTCATACTCGCAACCACTTAAATAGCAACCAAGTCTCCTAATAATTACATTCCTATACAACAAAACGCAATGTTCCTCTATCCCTAACCTAAGCATGGTTCTAATTAAGGCACTAAAGGGAGCTCAGCTGCCCTGAAAAGAACATAAACTCCCCTGATAGCCTCTCCTGAGACACTGAGATTTAGAAAAGTGTCCTTTTTTTTATACATTAGGAAGAATAAATATGTAATTGTTGTGTGTGTTTTTTTTTTCCCATTATGGCATTTACCATTTCAAACATCTGTCTCCACTATAAATACAGTTCTGTGTGTCTTCCTGCTGTGGCCACTGTGTAATTCATAACTGAACCTGAGAAAATGTCTTGCCTAAACCCAATGTCATGCAGGACTTTGGCCTTAATAACAATGTTCTGTTAACAAATGATTAATTCATTCAAAAGATGGATTTTGTTTGCTACCCAAACGTAATTGTGGTTGCAATAGGAAAGTAATTTGTAGGAGACAGGGTGGCAGGGGAAGGTTTAACTTTCACACATTCACCCACAGTATTGACACTAATTAGTCGTATTCCTTTACAAACACTTAGGTTTAATAAAACATTACTTTCTTCTGTTGTTTAAATCAGTTTGGTTTAGTTTATTAGTAGGTTGGACACAGAATTGTTCACTAAATGAAACTTCATTTTTGTCATTATATTTGCAGTCATTTGTAGTAAACTAGTATGACAAAATTTTGAATGGATGTCTAGTGTGTCTAGCTTCAGCTTGTAATCAGGCACAGTGTGAGAGAAACTGTGAATCAGTACAATCAACTCGCCTTTCTGCAACTAAAGCAGCAGATTCTCATGTCCAACCACTTCTTTGCAATATGTCTCAGCTGGAACACAATAAATCTCTTTGTTGACTGTACGTCTTTCAGATTGAATATTATTTTTCCATTGACATTTGTGCATGAGAGGAAATGCATCTTTATCTGTTAGAAAAACAGGAAGATGCTCCATGCAAGAAATTCAATTTATTTGTTTGTGTAAAATGTCATCTTTCACTCCACACATCTGCTCAGTCTCACAACAGAGAAGAACTGATTATAGTTTCCTTTCATGAATCTAAAATGTGCTGCCTTTCATGACCTTACAATTAGATTTTTGAATATACCATATTCACGACCTGACAGGAGTTTCAGTTGTCTGAGCAAAGAAGAAATACCTTTGCAGATTAATTTTATTCATCTCAGTGCACTTGATATCTTAGTAAGAGCATGTGTAATAAATAGTCGAACAGATAATATTGCACGCTCAGTGAGAACAGGGCTTTATGAATGTATAAAACCATTCAATTTCTTACTCTGATTTCACAGAAAGATGAAAACAAATTGCAAATGTGACACTGGCAGCAATTATTCAACCAAATAAAGTTGTAACATGTAGGTTAAATTTGACGTCAATGTGGCAAAACTACAGAATAGAGAAAAAGGTTTCTTAGATGGAGTCCCGAGAGTTCAGAAGTAGATTAGATGCCCTGTGACATTACGTCACTATTTAAAAATACAATATTTAATTCAAATATCAGAATCAGAATCAGAATCAGAATCAGCTTTAATCGCCAGGTATGTTGCACATACAAGGAATTTGCTTTGGTCTTTTGTAGCTTCTCTAGGACAGTACAGATAGAAAAAC
>JAUMHF010000001.1:5569699-5612532 GCA_032359275.1 Microctenopoma steveboyesi
TTCTTGTGTCTGGTGGTTCTAGCAAACGTGGCTCTGTAGCGTTTGCCAGAGGGGAGAAGCTGGAAGAGGTTGTGTCCAGGGTGTGAGGGGTCTGTAGTGATTTTCTCTGCCTGCTTTCTGAATATGGATATAACCGAATCTGACACAAACCATCTATGGTCCCTAAAGGTGATGTTGAAAAGTGGCTCTTTAAATTCCCTGAATACTTCATGTAAAATCTCTTCTCATTGAGTAGTTGTGTTACTAAACTGATGCATAGGCATATGTTACATCATGTTTATCAAACTCTTCTCACTTCAACCTGGTGAAAATACACAAACCAAAATGTATAAAGCTATGAAGTGAATTAAGCATTTTTCCAATCAATCATAGTACAAATCTGATAGACAGGATCTGTTTTCGGGACTTTAAGATGTGTTCAGAGAGAAGTTGAAGCACTATTTTTCCTTGCTGTATTTCCATGAATTTGACCACTGAACTGTTTGTGCAGTTTTTTCATGACAAGCAGTCAATGTACCTGCTGCACAGTAGCTACCGAGCAATGTATGCACTCATAGCGCGAGCCTGTGTTTGCTCAACCACTGATTGATCCCAAAACCCTTTTTGTTATTTTTTCGCATGCACCTCTGCTTTTCTTCTTGTCTGATCTCTCTGATAAAGCCTCAGGACAGGTGTTTTTCTTCCAAGAAAAACACATGTCCAGTTGTGCATGTTGAATTCAGTCAATAGTGCTGCCTCTAAAATGAAACGGTTTATTTTCATCTTGCTCATGCAACATATATTTTATGTAGGAATTCTGTAGAAATGTATTGACTGCGAATGTCATGGTAAGGTTGTGCATTATTACTCTTTTTATTTTTCAGCATGAGTTTTATCCAGCCTCGTTGCTGCTTGCCTTGGGAGATGACCAACTGACCAATTATTGCCTGTTGTTGTGTTTACTATTGCTTTCATGGACCTATTTCTTCAGGCATGAAGAAAACATCAGAGTAATCCAGTCTTCTTCTCTGATTCCAGTCTTGACAGCAGTGATGCAGAAACATGTCACTGGAGACTCAATGAAGCTGTTTGCCCTTGTTGCTGCGTTTCAACATACTAGCTGTGTAATCTGTATGCTTGTGCATGTTGGTTGGATGTGGCTGTTGTCACAGTGTGCATTCGTGGGAGGCCTTGTACTCTTGTCTGTGGTCTGTTTTTATTTTCATTCTTAATACCCGTTGCCATATCCTACATTTTACCACTCTGTTTGTTACCTGCTCAAGGCCTATTACATTTCCCTGTTTGATTTAGCCACCCCAGTGAAAGTACCATTTAAATATATAATTAATTTAAAAATTAATTAAACTTTAATCTAAGTTTAAGTTTATTTTTCTTAGATGCCCTGAGGGTGAATCTGGGTTGCCAGGTAACCTTTGGGTAGATTAGCGTGGAAACTTCCTCGTCGTTTTAGTATGCTGTTTCACTTGTTTTTTTAAATTAAACTTTAATCATTTGTGCTAAAATAATATTTAAACCTACAAAATGCGTTTGGCCATTTGAAAGAAGCCATTTAATTTAAAAATTTTAATAAAATGTGTGTTTAGAAGTTTAAACACAACTCTGACACATTAGTTTAATTTGCAAAGTGACCTGCAAACAGCTGCCCACATACAGCAGATGTGATGTTGCCTAATTAATAATAATAAATATTCACTTCACCACTGTACCAATTCTTTTTCTGTCTAACAGTTGATGCTGTATGATATTTATAGCTATTTTTTACTGAAAATGGATAGGCACAATGCAGATAGATACTGTAGACAGACAGACAGACAGACAGATAGATAGATAGACAGATAGATTGATAGATTGATAGATAGACTAGATAGACACTCCCACAAATCCCAGATTATCAGATAATATACCTTTTAGCACACTGTTGAATTGGCCTAGCCTTCTTTGAACCTCAATCACCACGTGCACATTGTCTTGATAATTCCTCTCATTACCCTGAGAGTATCTGACTTTTGACATTACAGCTCTCATGGCTTAATCATAGGAGACATTAAGCACTTCTGCCTGTTCAGAAGGTTAATATTGCCATTAGAAAGCCATTATTCACCAGCAAGACCTCAAGCTCTTGCCAGTCTGTGCAGAAACACACCAAATCCATCTCCCTTGCTCTGGCAAGATAATTAGAATGAGAAAGGTTGAGGATGGGATGTCACTGGCTGATATTCATCACTGAGTCACATACAAACTGTGGGCTCCATTAAGCAAGTCACAGTCGAACGAGATTGTGAGTTTGTGTTTTATTGAGAGTGTTTGAGAGTCCTAAATGTTAATACTTTGTTGTTAAGGTGCACTGCCTTTAGTTATTGAGCTTAAATAAATCACTTCAGTTTCTTTTATTCACAGGATAGACTGGGGATAAATACACACAGTGGAAGGGACGTGATGGTTGTGGGAGGGGTCTACTGGGAGATATAAAACTATGACAGACAGGTCACGACAAAATCTAACAACTAGACAGAAAACCAACAAAGTTTGGCTTCAGCATTTGACCCATTAGCAGTTGGCAGCCAGAGGGGATGCCAGGGAGCTAGCTTTAAGTGTCTCACTCATTGATGCACCTGACATGGGGGGTGGGCTGGGAGTCCCATTGAGCTACCAGGACATTGTAGCACAGAAGTTGGCATATTAATGTACCTATTATACATTTTAATTGTTGTGCATAAGGAAATATTACTAAAGTCACTATCTGTCTTAACAGACAACCTTTTATTGTTTAGGGTGCATTATCCAGCAAAGAGCAGACTGTTATTAGCTAAGTTTATAGAAGAAGAAAATAAGGGCAAGTGCTTGATTAATTTGCCCTATGCTAATGCTCAGTGGTTCGTTGTAATGGTGATGGTACTTTATAAATACAACATGTCTTGTTTAACTAGTATTAAAAATGTGTTTGCAGCTGAAAATGAACTGATTGATGGTCAAAACTGTTTTTACAAACGTAAATGTGTACATAATTACAGTAACCCGTTTGCATTGTTCTTTACAGGAAACCTACTTAGAGATTATAGGGAATTGCAGGAGCCATTTGATTTAAGTAATACATCCCTTCGTTCCCCTTTTTTAACCACAGAGTAGTGACACATTTTATTGTTCAACGTCCAGTAATTTTATTAGTACTTAGTGAATTGAAATGTTTTCTACTGATATACATCAGTACACATACAGTGTATAGGTACACATTTAGTTTAATAATAATCTGTAAATAGAACAGAAACAACCATCTTTTTATGTTTTTCTATGGTGGTGATGTCTTATCTCATGTACATTTCCAAGGAGCAGATATGGTTTGTTAACACTTATTTTAGCACATTGTCCCTAAAACAATCCCTGAATAGGGATTTACTGCTAGCTCTGGGCGTGTAGCCACACTCCTGCTATATGCATCATTGTCAGTTTACCCTCCACCAGCAGCCCTCCAGACACTGTGTGAAATTAGATACAACTTAATGACAGTCTCAGGTGTTTTCTGTCAGATAATAAATACAAGTCATGAAAGAACAATACAGAACTTGTTTCGTGTAGACGCAGACATTACAAAAAGCTTGCATGGACTTTACCGTCATGAAAGCTGTTGGTCTACATATTATATTGATGACAGCTAGTTTAAAATTAACACAGTCAACCAAAGTCACTCAAATTTTAATTACACACATAACATGTTTCTTTTGAAATACAAACACTGGGAAACATGAGCAGCTGGGCTTATAATTTAATTTAACTAGTAGTAGTTATTGTAGCTTGCTGATAGTTCAATTTATATTTGCATAGTAAGTCTAGTAGCTAATGTATTTTATTGTGATAGTCACCTAATTACTTTTCCTAAACAGTTTTAGTCAATAAACTAGATTTATGTATGAAGTGTGTGATCTGTCACGCACAGTGTCCGTTAAGAAAATGTTTTTAATGTAACTTTTTTTAAAATAGAGGCATCTGACTGGTTGCATTTTAACTGAGGCGCATAAGAAATAATGAAAGTATTTTGTGAGGATGCGCCAAATAGAGCTGAGACCAAGACAAGACCGAGACCTCTACAACTAACTACAGCACTTCCACAGAGACCTTTTTTCTCCAGGTATTAGATCCACACTGCGACACAGAACTTTCCCATTCCCATTCCCAAGACCTTTTCTCACTGAGTCTTTGGATCCTCCACAGGAACTGTCACCTCCTGTTCTGCCTTTGTTGTTTGATTTTTGAGCAGTTATTTTGATTCCTTGATCTCCTTTCAACAAGGCAGAATTTTTTACACTTAGTCTGGAAACCTCTTCCTCCTTATTGCTCTTTGCGTCAGAGTGGATTTGCGGTTTTGAAGTCACTTCAGGTTGGGATTTAAGACACCTTTTTTGTCACGAGGTCTTTGCTTTGAATTTTTCGAATGCTTTGAATGAGGCATCAAAATTCAGGACTGCCTACCCCTGCTGTAAGAAATCAACTGTGTCTTAAATGTCTTAAATATTAGAAGAATAAAAGAAGAAGAAGTCTTTCAATGTCTTTTAATAGAAAGACATTAGACATCCACTGTCTTTTAAAAGAAAATGGACAGATCAGTGATCAGCATCTATGGTCTCAGACCAACATACAGTATGCCTACTGTTACCACATTATCTCAGAGCAGCAGTGTGCCATTTGATGGCCCTTACTGATAATGGTCTCTCAAATCTTTTCATAACAAAGAAAAAAGTTAAATTAAACTGTCTTGGTTCAGGGAAAACTCAGAGTTATACTATCTTTACGCAAATTAGAGTTTAAATATGCTGAAAACACATCACAATATTTTCCTGTCTGCAATTACTTCTGCTTTTATCAGTGTAAAACAGATATTTGGTGTTTTGTATTTAAAGACAAAGTCCATTGCTCTTAATAACGCTATACGACCACATTCTTCCAAAAACTTCATGCGCTGCATATATATAGGGCCTCTGAGTTGGCTTGGGGCAGTGTTGCACACTGGTCATGTACGCTTTTGTCAGCCTCGGAGTGAGAGCTGGTTACTCTGGTTCCATTACCACCCTGGCGTCTCCATTCTCACTCCCTCTGACAGGCAGGAATGAAATCTCCGGCACTTGGCGCTGCAGGGCTAGGCAAGGAAAGAAAGTGCTGCCCTGTGGTGGGGGGAGAGTGACAGGAGGCTGCTTGGAGCACTGCAGGGAACATTGAGTTGGGAATAAGGTGTATGTGTGTGTATGTGTGTGTGAGAGAGAGGGAGGGAGAGAGACAGTGAGATGTTGAGAAGCGGCGAAAGAGAGAGCTTGTGGCCAGTAAAACTGAAGTGTCTGTGTGTGCTGTCTTTGTGCCAGATGTGCCTTTATCAGAACAGAGCTACTTTCCTAGAATAGCTATTAGTAGACGACAATAGAGGCTGAATTACTTGATGTACACAAGAAGAATAAAAGAAAGAATCTAACAGATGTTTTACATTTTTACGTTACAATAAATTGTGATACAACTGTGTTGGCTAGTTGTTGTGCTCCATTTGTAGGTAAATGTTGGTTAAAAAAACAATATTGACACACACTCCAGTTACACTGTGAGAGATCACTAGTGAAAAGGATAACAATTAAAGTTAGTTCGAATAAGTAGTAACAGAACATATTAATAACACAAATTGTGACTGTAGAAAAAGCTAAAAAAGCAGGATAAATATGCAATGTGTTAATGAGTACAACAGTTAGAGATATAGACTCAGATCGCTGTAAATAATGTTACACTGCCAGCTGCAACTGAGGATGATTCTGGACAATAGACTTCAAACCGTCCCTGAATATGGCAGAATTTACTAAAAGGTATATATATATATTCATCGATGATACACTTTGCATATCAAGTATTAAAAAGAGCTACAGCATATTCATTATTTTTTACAGCCCTCAAAGGACATATTTCTCCTTCTGTTAGTACATACCCGGAGACAAACAGTGTCACTTTTAAAGGCATTAGATGTATTATTTTAAGCCGTTCTCAGTCTTTACTGTACAGTATGTCACTTCTACTTAAATTACTGACACCAGTAGACAACTTTGGGTTGAGTGGTACCACATCATAAGGAATCTCTCTTTGGAGGAAGTTAGAGTGAAAAAAGTTATTTGTTTGTTTTTTGTGTTTATGCTCTCTCCAAACCACTCTTAGTATGAATAATATTAGGTTTCAGAAAGCATCCCATACAATACATGTACAGTATAAATAGCAGCTGAAGTGGTGCTTAGAAAGTATAATTTCACATTTGTATAGCTAGGTGAAATTGGCCACTTTTCTCCCATAAGTAGCCACTAGAGGAAAAAGAAGCCTAATACCAATTACATCAGCATGTGACCCCACATAGCAACTCTTCTATATGCTAAAGTTGACTGAAAAACAGCATAAAAACGGAAAATGCCATAGAGTAGAAAGAGTGAAGTTTAAAGTGTGCTTGGTAAGATAATCAAAATGTAAATAATAAAAACAGTCTTTATGACAGAAGTATAGTAAAACTGTTTTCACAATAAATATCAAGTCCCAGTTATTTGACTTAGTTCTTATCACTACTGAAAAACTATTAGCATAATTCTGAATATATGACATGATCTTCAAACATGTTTATCAAGTTTTAGTCCCAAATCCAGATAAAGAGAGCCTAAATTAGGAAAATAGAAATTATCCAATATTTGTGTGTGGCAAAGGTATGTGTATCCATATCCTGCAACCCCCGGGTTTCAGAGATGGAATATGATTTTTACGCTGTAATGCTATGATGGCCCTCAGGTGCAGGACCTTGTCCTACCAGGTCTCTCCTCCTTACAGGGGGTGGAGCTTGAGCTTCTGCCAGCGGGGCATGCCTTCCACAGAACATAAAAGGCTGGGCGCGGCACTTCCTCTTCAGCTTGTGAGGCTCACTCTCAGCAGCTCTTTGTGCACTCTTGTGCACGCTCTACCTGCGGCCCTGGCACCCTCCTCAACATACCTCTCCTTGTTTGTTGGTTTGTTGCACCTTTCTAGAACATGTGTTTTTTGTTTGTTGGACTCACTGACTATAACACTTAAATCCAAGCTCCCCCTGAAATGGACTAATGTTCCTAAACCCTTGCACCTTTAATATTATGATTGTTTAACGAGTTGCATGGAAAAACTATACTGAACTAGTCCGGTAAAGGTGTATAATTTATTTAAAGCAAAGGTAAAGGGGGCAAATACTGTGTGTGTGTGTGTGTGTGTGTGTGTGTGTGTGTGTGTGTGTGTGTGTGTGTGTGCGTGTGTGCATGTGTGTATGTGTGTGTGAACTGCATGACAGAGATAATCAATCACTGACATATTTTGAAAAAAGGGGAAAAACTTACATCTAACACTTTTCATTTTCAACAGTGCTAAAATTTCTATGTGCTGCACAGTTGCCTGTAGCATCAGTCACCAATGTAGCAGGCACACAGCGTACATGTTTTCAGCTCACATCAACCTCATCTGTTAGTGAAAGGTTATCTGTGCCCCTGTTGAGCAGAGAGAGTGGCATGTGATAGACTCTAGCTTCAGTGAGACACTTCTCGGGCCGGGACATGCTGGCATGTGGTCAAATCAGTCAACGTGTTTCCATCAACACGATAATCAATCGTGTCAGAAGCGTTTCTGGAATCCACTTTGCTCGATGCTGTTTCACACCGTCACCCTGACAACCATATTGCTATGTGACCAACAGCAATGTCAGCTGGTGGTTCACATTATCAGCTGGCTGCAGAAACACAGAAAAGGTCACAGTATCACACCTGCAAGACTTGTAACCGTCTACTTCCTCAATATGTCTGTCAAGAACACATTATCTCCTCAGTTGATTCGAAGCAGCGGTAATCCTTCAAGGTAATAGTGCTCCATAATCACTCTATGATTTGTACGTGAGCGTCCCTCTCCACCTTAAATCAGACTACTTTTCAAATCATGCTGACAGCCTACTAGATGTTGATAAATTGTGTTTAACTTCAGAAGTGCTGAGATATCCCTTGATACTGTGATTTATGATGTTAAGTACACTCTAGGAGTTTTATGTGATGAAATGCTGTAATTTACTTTTGTTGTAACCACTTTTACTCAACCTGCCTCATCTACTTTTATTTCAGTCAGTGAATTTGTGCTTAGAACTGGAGTAACCTCAACTTTTTTCCAACCAGATTAACATTACCATTATATGGGATGTTTTTCAAATACATTTGGTCTAAAAGATAGATGCAGTTCATCTAAATAATGTTTTCTTCCTGTCAGCATTCACAAACACTGTAATACTGCCTCAGTGGGGTTTTACATGTTTTCTTGGTGTATTATTGGTAGAAAAATTTGTATTTTACCTTCTTCAGTGAATTTATTTCTGTGTGGTTGTTATAAAATAATAAGCATTTTGTGATTAACTTCATTGGAAGTTGTGTTGGTATTTCTACTTCCTAGTATCTACTGATACTACTAGCCTGCAGCACAAAATTACAGCTGTGTTGCCAGATCTGTGAGATATTACTTTTTCAATTTGCACTGCCTGCATGCTAAAGCTGCCTCAACAGGTAGTGTCTAAGGCAGAGAGGTTTCACTCCAGCGTTTGTGTGAAAGTCTCAAGTCTCTTGAGGGTAAGGGTTGTCATATTTCCATGGTGTTTAGCTATGAGACCAGCTACTGGGGTGGTTCCTCCTGGAAGATAATCCCACAAACACTGGAAGTGAAACAGAACTTATCGTAGTAAATATTTGACTCCAAATCATGTTGAAAATGTTCAAAGACAATTTATTAAGGTTTAAAAAGGCTTTGGTAACTCCACTTGCTTCTCACCAATACAGCAGGCTTTCTAAATAAAATGATGATGACAGTCTGGAAAGAGAGAGAGAGAGAGAGAGACATTAGCTGGGCTTCATTGCTGAGCAGCTGTAGTAGGGAATGGGTGTGGCTTGACACATTTTTCCTAAATTTCCAAATGAATCCCGAGGGAAACATGAACATTTGTACTGAATGTCACAGCATACTATTAATACTTCCTACAAAACCCAACAAACCCAGAGTCTTGAAAAATTACCATCTTCAGTGGGCTTGAACCTTTAACAGTCAGATTTCTGTACATTTCTTAAGTACATATTGAACTAATGAGGTGATGAAACTTTTGACCTGCTGGTGACAAAGATTAAAAGACAAAATCACCAAAGTCATTGGGATTCATCTTCTAGGGATCGTCAGTGCCTGTACCAATTATTATGGTAATCTGTAAGTATATTTTAAACCAGTTCATTTGCAATACTGTAAAAAACATGAAGTCACCAAATTCAGTGATGATTAATAACTAGTGAACAGAACAACAAAGTATGATATTCAGTGCAACACAGTCTCTGTGAGCATTTGCATCTGTTATCAGTCAAAACACATGGGCTCATTACAGGAGTAAATTCTGCGTTTGGGTGGATGAATATATAATAATACATATTTTAATTAGAAAGCTGGCTAAAAACACCATATGTTCCTGATTTCCTAACATTATGGTGATGGATTTGGATGATATACACGTATATGACACATGCTTGCAATACAAATGTCCTCAAAATGAAAGGAATGTTTGATGGTAGAGAAATGCTGTCACTACTCTTTAGCCAGTGAGGACCATCACTGGCTGTAAGACCAGCAGCCAGGTGACTGAGGGGACGGTGGATCGGGCCAATGAGTTTAACAACTTCTTTAATAGATTCCAGGCCCGGTCTCAGAGCCACCTGCACCTCAACAACGCAACCTCTGTCCCTCCACCACAAGTCTCAGCTACTACTGATGTGAGGAAAAGGTCCTGCCTGATCCCTGTGAATAAGAAACCACGTCCCAGTGTCCTAAATGATACAGGCACACCTCTTACATCATGAAGGCCTTTGAGAGACTGGTCCTTGACTCCCTCCAAATGATCGAACCTTCACTAGATCCCCTCCAGTTTGCCTACCAGCCCCAACTTGGAGTGGATGATGCCACCACTCATTTGCTCCATCGCACCTACACCCACCTGGACAAACCTGGGAGTTCGGTGAGGATCAGATCATGTTTTTTGAGTTCTCCGGTGCATTCAACACCATCCAGCCTGCACTGCTGGGAGAGAAGTTAAAAAACATGCTGGTGGACTCTCCCATGATTTCCTGGATCATGGACTATCCCACAGGCCGCCCCCAGTACGTCCTCCTGCAGTACTGTGTGTCTGACACTGTGGTCCTAAGCACAGGAGCTCCACAGGGGACAGTCCTGTCTCCGTTCCTTTTCACCCTGTACACGTCAGACTTTATGTACAACTCTGACTCCTGCCACCTTCAGACCTTGTCTAATGACTGCAGTTGTAAGATGTATTCAGGGTGGAGACATCACAGAGTACATGGGAGTGGTGAACAACTTTGTGGACTGGTGTGAGCAAAACCATCTCCAGCTCAACATCAGTGAGACAAAGGAGCTGGTGGTGGACATGAAATCTGGGGGTCCTGTCACATCTCTCAGGAGGTAGAGGTTGTGTCTGAGTATAAGTACCTGGGAGTGTACATAGACAATAAACTAGACTGGTCTACACACACAAATACAAATAGTTTACAAATAGGCTCATCTTTATTTTTTGAGGAGACTCAGGTCCTTTAATGTCTGCAGCACCATGCTGCAGATGTTCTATTAGTCTGTGGAGTGCAGGTTGATCTTCTTTGCTGTGGTTTGCTGGTGCAGCAGCACCATCTGTTCTTGGTGCAGAGCTGGACTCACTACACGTTGTAGCTGAGAGGAGGACGCTCTCCAAACTCCTCTCAATCTTCTACAAACTCAGACAACCCCTCCCACCCCCTACACAGTGCTCCTCTGTCCAGCCAGAGACTGATCAGTGTCAAGTGCTCCACTGAACTCCTCAGGAAATCATTTCTTCCTGTGGCCATCAAACTCTACAATTCCTCCCTCGTTTCCCTCTGTAAAGGGGAGAGGGGAGAACAACAACTTGATGTTATCATGTTTTTGTTATATTTGTTATTTTTGTATTTATATTTGTTGCTATTTATGGTTGTGGGTCTTCTAATCCATCTGAAATGGGAGCAGCTATAAGTAGACAAAACAATTTCCCTCTGGGATTAATAAAGTGTTTTGAATCTTGAATGTTGAATGTGATGATGTTATGGGATCAGCCTGTGTATTCACATTTCTTCGGGCCATTCTTCTGTCTTTGGTTCTTCTAGTGACCCTTTTGAAATGAAGAATTCTTTTGTACAAAGAGGATTTCCTTCTAGTTAATTTAAGAAGCTTCTGCTTCTCGTTTAGCTGAAATTAAATTAATTATGACAAAGTTCTGTCTGTGGAGACATAAAGTGTTTTTTCTTGTGTGTATGTGTTCATTTTCAGCACATTCACATTTTATGTCTGATTGAAATTCTTGTTGCTGTCACTGGAAAACCCACAGCAAAGATGATGGCACATCAGGTGCTGAGCCTGTGAAGTAGTTTCAGCTTGTTGTTGGTATCATTAAAAAACTGCATGTTATTTTGTGTCTGTTTTCCTCCTTCTCTCTGCAGCATCCACGTCCTTGTAACTTGTAATTGTTAGCAAATATTTCTTACCATTTTTCTCTGTTTGTTTGTATATCATTGAGTTCCACTCAGCATTCCTCACACGAATACTGTTATCAACATTTGTCACGATGACTTCCCTCAAAGAAAGGAGAGATAAGGCTCCAATATTTCTGCTGTTTAATCAGTCCGAAGCAGCATTTCCCTCTTTCCTCCCCTACAGAGAAAGTGAGCAAGGGTACAGCATCACCACCCTCTGTGGGTTGTGTTACTGTGCTGCTGCTAATTAGTTCATCCTGATGGCTGTCATTAATCTGCCACTGACATCATTTATAGTTGCCATGCTGCATTGCTCTGTAGGTGGGCAGTGAATGTGGGCTGCATTGCACACCCAACACTTTAAATGCAAATTGCCCGAGTGAAAAATATGCAGAAGCCACTGCATAACACTGATCATATTTGTGTGACTTTTGGTTTTGCCTAATATCTGTAAGGGGTCGCAGCATTTTCCTGCACAATACAGTCACAAACATTTAGGACACACTTTACATTTTTAGATTTTTTAGTTCTGTGCACCTCCGTGGATCTTTTTTTGTTTGTTTTAACAGTCACTATGAGGTTAAAGTGCTGATTCTCCACTTTAGTTTGAGGGTGTTTACAGCCACATCAGATGAACCGTGTGAGAGTCATTGGTATTTTTTACTCAAAGCAGCCAAGTTATATAGGAAAGAAAGCATTGGACTTAACATAAACTTAAAGACAGCCTATATTTAATGATGTCAGGTTTTTTACAGTCAGTGACTCTCTGAGGTTTATGACCCACAGGCATCAGCAGATACTAGTGTCCTATTTCCATATTGCGTACAAATTATATCCAGTATGTATGACATATTCATATCAGTATGCTGTTTGGGTAGTATAATGCTAGTAATAGTAAATAGGACCGCATTAACAGTAAACTATACATCATGTGCCAACAGTCAAACAGCAATTTTATAAGTGCAGATACATTTCCCAAAGTATAAGACAAAGCGTATTGCTGCTCCTTATTTTAGTTTTTGTAGAACAGGATTAGAGTTCATTTTAATTTTAAAAGTAAAACCAATTTTACCCCTTTCAAATAGCAGTTCACTGTCCCCACAACATCGAGTGAAGCTGAGAGCAAGAGGAAGAACAGAAATGTCGTGGGAAACATCTGTGAGTAATACGACGGACTTGGTTATGCATGAATTAAAGCAGGTTACAGAACTAACTTCGTGACGCTGTATTAATGGCACAGTTCAACATTTTGGGAATTAGCTTATTTATTTATACATTTAAAAGAAGACACATGTATACGTTTGTGAATTTTAGTGGCTTTGTGTCATTGGCTTACTTTTTTGTCTGTCTGGTTGAAGGAAAATATTTTTTTGGCTGGAAGGATTTGAAACAAGTCAGTGGTAGATTGATCACATGTGCGTGTGTGCGTGTGTGTGCGTGTGTGTGCGTGTGTGTGCGTGTGTGTGCGTGTGTGTGCGTGTGTGTGCGTGTGTGTGCGTGAGTGTGTACAGGCACAGTCACCATACTGCAGACTAGAGAGAGCACATGCTGCTGTCGCTTCACTTTGACTCTGACTTTAAACTGGATGCGAGATACTGAGCATGATCTGGAGCTATTGACTTTTTGGGTGCTCGTTATTCTGCAGTGTTCCTTATCTGTGTAAAGGCGAATGTAGATGGGTGTAATTTATGTAATTGTTGATTTCAGTTTAACTGTTCTGTGTGTCTCTCCTGTGTGAAGGCTGAGGTTCACGACCAGCCTCGTTGCCTGAAAGCTAGTTCGTTCTGCATAAAGTCTAACAGAAGGTGCCAGCCTGGTGGTAGTTGTTCTGTAAACATTACTACTTTGGATACCATCATTTTATCTAACTCCCAGCAATGTGGGCAAGAAGCATGTTTATATTATTGACATTAAGTTTCTATTAGGAGATATTTTAAATGTACAGTGTTTATTGTGGAAATTTGCTAAAAGAAAACTAAAATTCATTCTTCTCTGTGTTTACTTTGCTTTTTCATTAGCATTTCAAATCTCTACGATGTACAGCAGTGGTGCCTCACCACTAGAGGGCGCAGGTGAGTCTCACGTGAAGTAGAAGAAAAATCACATAAATTTATTTTAAATTAATATACAACATCAACCTATATATTAGTATACATACCATGAGTTATGCGTATAATCTGCATTCAAGTTTAGATTTCTATCTTGTTCAAAAATAGTTCAAAAAATCTTATCAACTCCCATCCCTAGAAATCATGCAGTCTCAACTCTGTTGGTGTATTTAAATCTAAACTCAAAACTCATCCATATGCCCTAAAGTTTTATTGGTGTCTGGGTTTTGTATCTGTCCAACTGTGTACCACTCCTCGGCTGGTGGGTTGGCTTCAGGCTCATTTATTGAATAACCAGTATTTGATTGTAGCTCATAGTTCTGCTGATGAGTTTAAGTAATTTCTTTTGTTTATTTTCTTTGATCTAACCCTTGTTCTTTTTCTCCCAAGTACACATGCATATATTCTTTCTTCTTTTCTCTCTCTTGTGTATTCTGTCCTTCTTCCACATTCATCATCATGGAAGATGGGGGCGTGAACTAGGTTCGACTGTCTGGTTGGACGAGGAAGCTGCTGGCATTTACCTGTGTGTTGCTATTTTTTCTCTCCACTGTCCCCAACCGGTCAAGGCAGATGGCCATCCATCCAGCCTTAGCCAGCTTTTTCCTCTCCTCTGACGCCAAGTGCTTGCTCAAGAGGGATTGTTGGGCTCTTTCTCCATAACTATATGCTTTTGACCTTATTGTAAAATAAGATGATTCTCCTGTGATGTGGCACTATATAATGATAAAAGCATACAAGTGCTGCAGTTCTCAACCAATTTGGATGTGAAACCGTCTTAAACTGTACAGTCAGCAACTTTCCCCACGTTGCAATTTTTATTTGAAATGCAGTGTGCTGGAGTGGAGTAAAAAAAACAAACTCATAAGAGTTCTACTAAACTCTGACTGTACTGTGTACAGAGTCAGATATCCTATGCCAAAGAAAATGTACAGTACTATGTAGATTTTTTGTGATGTGTGAAATTATGGAACAATAATGAGACTGGGGGAAGTTATTTCTATGAAATATTTGTAAAAACAATCAGACCTTGGTTTGACATTGACAGTTTGGTAGCAGCTGGTGCAGACTCGATGTGTGTGTGGCATGAACCTTGTCAGCACTGATGACAGTTAGGGTTGACAAGTTCCCAGAATCAGCCCAAAAGTTACACAGCATCTGTGGCTTCCACTGTCTGTGGAGAATTTGTCATGGGTGATTGGTTTAGTGGCGACATTATCAGACTCGCTTCCCTCCCTCTCAGTGGCGCTATAAGCGTTCTTTGATGCAAATATTCACTGAGCACACGAAGGAAATCCATTTCTCTTTCTCTCAGACCCCCTACTGATACATCTCAGAAAACTGAAGAGACTTCCTCTTCCCAGGATAGGCTCCGTTCAGGAGGGAGCGGAGGAAAGACAGACATGACCTTCTTCCTCAGCTAAGCTCTTTGCTGTAACCGGGGGAACCTGTCAATATAAGCAGGTACAGGTAGCTCAATCTAACTTTGTCTTTCTGTTACCACCCTGAAAAATATGCACATCAGTGGAGGCTTCTATTGTAACTGTACTGAAAGTAGACTCAGACTAGTCCTTCAAATGCTTGTAATCCTAAATCCTTCTAAACTTGATTTGCAAATGGTGACTGCACCTGTCAGGTTAATAACCTGCCATGAATAAGCCAGTACTGTCAAGCACTGGAGATTATAAATAAAAAGTAAACACTTGTCAGATTTGCTTTTACAGCGAGGTAATAAAGGAATAATTGTTGATGTTTTTGTGGAGTTTTTTTTTTTCTCAAGACAGTGTGTGTTCTTAATAACAACAACATGTAAGAACACAAGAAATTATTTTAGTTTTGTTTTAAGCTGATTTCCTCAATAAATACTTTATGTAAACAGCTTAGTGGAGGAGTTGCAGGGCGAGGTACACCCTGCACAGATTGACACACACAGACAGACAACCACTCGCACTCCCATTCACAATCAATTAAGCACTTTAAAGCCTCCAATTAACCTAAGCCGCATATTTTGCTGTATGTCAGGAGTATCCAAAGGAAACCCACAGAGGCACCATTGTATCTCATTAACGTTGTGTCTCTAATAGTTATGCTTCTTCTCTGTCTCATTCTGTCTGAAGCTTTTCTCCAGGTTCCCTAGTCTCAGATCTGTTTGTTTTGTTTTACTTTTGATTGCTTTTTTCTCTACTTTCCCCTCACCCCCAACCATTGGAGGCAGATATCCACCCACCCTGAACCTGGTTCTGCTGGAGGTTTCCCTTCCACTGTTGCCTTGTGCTCGACGAAGTACTGTTTTAATATGTAACCTCTAATTGCATTGGTACTGTATATTCTGTAAGGTCTGTAGTGCTTTAACGATTTCTTCTGTGGATTAGTGCTACATAAATAACTTGAACTGAATTGTATTGAATGTGCAAACTCCACACAGAAAGAGCCCAGAATTGTACCTTTTTAGTATAGAAACATAAGAATCAACCTCCTCATGCGCTACTAGTAGAAAAATTCCATTATTTAACAAATAATATCACAAAGATTTCCATCTGACAAGTGATAAATGTGTAAAAATGGAATTATATTTGTAGTATTTGTACCCACACAAGGACAGACAAAAACTAATCTCCATTAACTGAGGCTAAAGATGTCACCAATGTTATATCAGTGAGGCTGCATTACACTCAGCCACGTACAACCGTTGAGTCATTAACATAATGACCATAATGGTCAGGTCTTTCTTAGATTTAGTAGTTATTACTGTCATTTTTATCACAGAAAGAAAACAGTCATTTAGATTATGTCTCTAAAAAGAAGAATTGACAAGAATGATTACATTTAAATACATATCAAAATTAAATTGTAAATTTCACAAATTATACTTCAAAAGTAAAATAAATGACGCACTAAAGTTTGCAACAACCTTGTTAGATTCCATTCCTCACTTCATTTTTCACATCGGCAACTGTCGGAAAGCTCTAGTTTATGTGAGATTTTGCATTCTCACCACATGTCTTCACACGTTTTGTCACTATCACAGTTTAAGTGTTGGGAATCGCGTATGCATTTTTTGGGGAGCGATGTCAAGAAATAAAAAAAACAACTCAAATACGTTTCCTATGATGCAAATTAATGTTTTGCATTTTACAGTACGATAATTCAAGCAGAGATGTGTCCCCCCCAAAAAACCCACATAAATGCACACTTGGTGAGAAATTAACCCAAAAATAAAATTGTGTTAGAATAATTTTAAAAAACCCAGAGAAAATATCTTGTCACCTTGTCTTCTTATTTGTTGTCTGACACAAGCATGTTTCTGACTAAAACATGAGGGGCAGCAGCTGCAGTTACCTCGGGACAGTAAGAAGACTGTGCCTGAGATTCTCTCAGACTAAAAATAATGACATGCAACCCCTAATTTTCAATGGACTTAAACATTGAGGTTCTTAATCAATCTCCTTGTTCCCCTCACTTGACAGCATTTGCATGTATCACTTTTCATAATAAAATTACATTTGGTCCTGAGAATTACTAATGTCTTGGAATGGACTGAGGACAGACAGTGAAACCATTAAAGGCATCGTCTTTTATGAAAATCAGATTTCAGTGCAGAGAGAAATGAGAGCTCTCTTATACCATATGCAAATACACACACATCTGCATATACAAAATAACAATGCGTTGCTTAGCCAAAAAAGGCGCTTATATTCCAGTGTGCATGCCTATTATAATCCCACTTTCCCAAGAATCAAGAAAAACAAACATATATTTTGGTCTTATTTTGGTACAATGCATGAAAGAAACAAGATAGTTATAATTTAGGGTGACAGCTATCCCAGCTTCCCCTTTTTCTCAGTTCAACATCTTTATTGTCATCTAAAATATGTGGAAACTACTCATCGTAACCTTCCAAACTAGTTGTTTACTGAGACAACAAAAAAGTATTTTTATTCTCAGTGTGATTGCTCACAGTTCATAAAAGCACCGCTGGATGCCCTTGAGCTTCAGCTGCAGTACGTTTGATTGCTCCAGTGGTTTGAGGACATGGAGATCACACAAATTAAATTCATTCATGTGGTGAGACAAAGGCTGACATCATTTCATTTCAGTGGGTCGCTAATGCCACCTTTCAGGACCCATGTTCCATTTCAGAGCATTGTCTATGCTCGGGGGACGCAGTGTCACCTCCTCTTCCAGGTTCCACTGAACCAGTGTCTCCCCAGGTAGAAAGCAACACCTTGGAAATGTAATTAAACATTGGGACTGAATGTGAAATTACTTGTGAGAACTGGAATGCCAGCTCCAGTGCACAAGTGTATTTCCTGAAAGAGCAGGACTAATTAATTCTACACTATCCATCACAGAAAAATGGAAAAGCAAGACTCAGTCATATGCATTACTGCATATCTTGTTAGTAAGTTTAAATAGTTTTTTTGGACCTTTGACTTGTTCAGCGGTGTAATGGTGTAATCTTTAGTACATATCAGAAGGAAATATACCGTTTTTACTTCTCATATATCTGATGGCTTCACTAGATTGTACATCAAACAAACAAACATTTGATGATAATACATTATCTACATTATTTTACTTGATCAGTACATGATAATGATCCAAAATATATACAATAAAATAAAATGATGCTGTGACCCGGGGTTCTGTATCATGACTAGAATTACGTTTATATTAGAAGTACATTTGCTGACCGTATGAAGCCGGGGTTTTACCTGTAATGTTGCTTCATCTACATATGTAAATAATCTAAATGTTTCTTACACGTTTTATAACCTAAAAACTAAGCTCACAATATATATAACTTTAAAAAAAAATCTAAAGCCAGTTTGTTTCCTTTGGAGAGTATTTTATCTCATATTCAGGAAACACTGAACCACCGCAAACACCCCGAGAAACTTGGGTTAGCTTTTTGTTACGGCCTTACCATCTGATACATACATATTTCATTATGACTCAGTACTTTACAGTGTGATCATTCAGCTCCTCCTCAGCCTCCAGGTTCAGGTCCATAGCTTAGCTCTCTATCGTTTGTAATGGATGTCCTGGACTGCAGTGCATTTTTCCCTGCTACTCCACAAACTATTGCTCTCTCCAGAGCTTTTAGTTCTCTCTCCACTGCTTCCACCTTCTTATCAATAGAACGCAGCTGAAGTAAACATTGCGACTTGCATATAAGTCTATGACAATCCCCACCAGCAGTGATAAGCTTAGGGAGCAGATGTAGCTCATGAGCTAACCCTTTTTTTCTTCTCACTGGAGGATGCCTAACAGGATACGTCTTAGCAAAGCTTATGTCCAGTCATTTCTACAGCATTTATAATTCATGAAGTAAACACTTTTTCCTGCCTCTGCTTCATCACATGTGAATGAGCTGAAGTCAGGCTTCCAAGTCTGCAATTCAAATAATCCGGTTTAACTGTAGCACTGACACCTCTTGAACAGGTGAAACTGTAAAAGGTCCATGCTGTCGGCTGCTACAATTTAACCCTAATGCACCATGAAAACTACAGCAGGCTGTGAGTGAAGCTAAATGAAAGATTTTTGTTAAGATTTAATGGCACCATTCTGGAAAAAAAAACATCTCTGCAGGTGTGAGGAGGTTATGAGAGTAGACGCAGGCTCTTTTCTGGCTTCGTACACATTATAGTGATATATGAAACCACAAAATAAAAAATAATTAGGGTGAGCTATGATTTCACTACTGTAAATGCACACTTGAGAGTGCTTGCTGTTAGAAACCACTCACATCAGGGGACAAGACCATAATGGCACTCTAGGAGTCTTTCTGCTGCACAGATTCATTGAATTAGGCATTAGACTGTAATTTATTTTTGTTTATTTGGCCTTTGCAAATTTTTATTCATTATTCCACAAGGAGGCCATGTGGTGCATATTGTGTCTGCAGCCCCATATAACTATATGTTTAAATGCACTGCAGCAGTTTGATGTAGCACTACACACTGCTCATTGTTCACAGTGTTTTACCTTTTATAATTGCACTCGTGAGAAGCCAGTGCACTTCTTTCTCTTACGTCTGTTCACGCCTTGCTCAGTTTAACAAGATAATATCAAATGTTGCAAATATTTTAAAAGGCAAAAGGCACGATCTGAAGCAGCAGGATATAAAGAGATTAAACATGATTATTTTCTTTAGACATGAGGTCATTGTGAAGCTTGTGACATTTTGACAGACAGGATCATTGAAGGAAAGCTACAGAACTGAGCAACAACAGTGGCCAGGAGTCATGTTTGCAGGCTGAGCACTAAAGAGAGCGAGTTACTGCAACGTGTGCTCATACAGTGCTCAGCATGTTGCACCGTGTCGTATATGAATGCACTAATGCAACCTGAGCTGAGTCCCCCTTAACTGGCTTTGTTTATTTTCATGGATACCCTGCGTCATAAAAGTGTTCAAGTGTTTAAAAATCACTCTTCTCGTATCTAAGAAGTCTGCGTCCTGGGGCCCAGAGGCACTGTGGAACTCTTCAAAGTGGTCGGTTTTTTCTCTTTGACACACTATTGATTTCAGAACTCAGGTACCCTTCAAAATAAACAAGTCTGAGCAAATTATGACCAATTTCCCAGTGTGTTGTTTTATGAATCACTTGCATTTGGCGCAAAGTTGATAATAATATTTTTTATTGACTTAAAATAAAGGTCAAAGTATTTGTTTCAAAAGTGCTTTATTTCTTCTTCATGAATGCTGACGTGCACAGCAACACAAGTTCAATCATCACTGCAGATACCTAAAGATAGAGTAGCCACAACATTAAAACCATTTTGTGGTTGTAAATGTCTCTGAGTCGACGATTATGTACATGATGTATGATGTGCTTTGTCTTTTTGAAAATTACAAAGGTATCGTCAGCACATCAGCATGTGAACGTACAAATTCCAGCATGTATCTTGAATTGCGGCCTCAGAATGCTGCTGCTGGCACGACTGCAGGCTATTGTTGTTCAACCATAACAAATGTTTTCGATCTGATAAACATTAAACAGAAAGGGCTATTTCAGAACAGTTTATACTTAGTTGTACATGTGAATCACACACAGGCTGTGGTCCCTCCGAACGTGCACCATGTTAAGTGACATTAAACAGTGGGAGAAGTAGAATTCTAATGTTTACAATGAGCCATAAATACTGATCTTGCTCTGTGTAACATACTTCGGGGGGGAATCAGTGGTGGTAGTAAAAAAAAACAGCACTTGCATTCAAGGACTAGTCCCTGACAGGAGTTGGGCATGTTTTTATGCTTTGGTTATGATTATTATTTGTGTGTTGTTGCATCCATTATGCATGATTTAATTTCCCCTGGTGCATGACACCCATGGTGTGCAGTGAATGTGTTGTTAAGGTTAAACCTCTGTGTTTGAATATATGATTGAATGCAACATTATCACTTAGAACAAGTGGACAACACCGTGTTGAAAAGAAATGATTCGATATTAAAAATATAACATTAAATCTATAGCTTCAGTACATGTGGCTACACGCAGAATGTTTGAATAAGAAACACACACTACTGTAAATGGAGAAGCATGGGCAGAGTTAAAGACTGAAGGCTGAAGCCGCCTCTGAGTCTGTACTGAGGTCAAGCCTATTTAAGGAGCAGACAGCCTGACTCCTGCAGGAACCAGGCATAGGAAATGACAGACTAACACATAGGAGAAGAAAAGGGCACACACCATAGTAAGAAAAGGAGAAGAGAGCAGTTGGTTTGACCCACATGACCAGGCGCGAGAAAATCTCATATTTGTCTCGTCGTTCCGTGACTTCCTCCTAAGTGCACACACATATGGACCTGAGTGCAGATGTAGTGAGTGTGTATCTGTAGGGGAGTGTGTGTGTGTGTGTGTGTGTGTGTGTGCGTGTGTGTGTGTGTGTGTGTGAGTGAGTGTGTGTAAGTGAGAGACAGAGGGTGGAAAAACAGGAGTAAAGACAGGGGAGTGTGAGTCAGAGTTTACACAGAGTTCAAACCAAAAGAAAGTCATGATCCCCTCTCAGATAGTCCCCCAACTGTACTCTCTTTATCTGTGTGTGTGTGTGTGTGTGTGTGTGTGTGTGTGTGTGTGTGTGTGTGTGTGTGTGTGATCTCGTATTTTGTATTTGTTTGTGAGGAATATTTGAGCTTTGGACCTTGAGAGTAAAGTAAAGTAAAAACCTTTATAAAATGGGGATATTTTGGTTCATAATATCTTCTTCAAGTGGTTTAGGCTTGTTTAATAGTTCAGCACCATGCACACATGAAGAAGTAACACAAACAGTTACCTAGGTAAGTATCAAACGACATAAATCGCATGATATTTCTGCGATTAATGCTGGTATCCAAATCAGTCCACACTTCACCTAACAGCTTCATCACTGGACAGACAACATTTTTGTATTATTTTTTCTTCTGTCGTTCCAAATCTCGACACATTACTTCATTTCTCCTTTGCCGCCTCGTTGCCGTTATAACAGCAGCCATCTGTGCACAAGCCTGCTTTGCAAACCCATTAAATACACAAGCAATCACACCCAGCGCAATCTCTTTCAGGCTTAATAAATCTCATTGCGTGTGCCCAGTTTATGTATTTGCATTTTCTCCCCCCTGTATTTTGTGAACTGGGGCCAAAAACGCCCCACTTTGCATATTTATGAAGGCAAAGGTGCAAAATCCACAGCATGTACTATGCTCATTTGAAAGACCTTTGGTGTCTTTTCACACACAGCCAGGCCCAAAGTGCTCATATACAGTATGTCCCAGTCTGGGGGGAGGAATCAACAAAATGCACATATCCATACCAGTAGTGTAGTGGGAGGACTAATAGTCATCCAACTTTGACTTTGGGTTGTTTTGATACCCTGGATTTAAAACATTTGCATTTGCAAATTTTCACAGTGCTTAATAGTATGTGGCAGCCAAAACACCGTAAAGGGTTTGTTTAGACATGGACCAGCATTGTGAGTTACTGTCCAACATAACAGGAAACCGTATAAATCGTTTCAGACAATTTGGATCTGAGAAAGAAAGTGGTGTTTTCATGGCAGCTCTCAAACTTGAGCTCATCCTCTTATTTGAGACAACTATATCAACGAGCAGCCTATGTGCTACATTTTTCAGGCTCCAAACTTGTGATATCATGTGTTACTCACAGCCGGTTTTGCTTTTAAGACAGTTTGAAGGTGGGAAAAACAGACACTTTGTAAGTTGAAATTTTGTTGACTTCAGAATTCCTCTGAGTCGTTGCACTTTTGTGCAAACTCTAACTCAACACCTCAGCTTACAGAGAAGATATAAAACTGTGATGAGTGGGGAAGGACTGCAGCCACGTGTTTCCTGTGGTGCAGTGATTTCTCTCTTTTTTTACCACTATATGGCATTTTTGTGGGTATCACATTTTTCGCCTGTCGCCTGTGAATCTGTGTTCATTTTTAATTTGAACTTTTAAGGGACCATATTATGCATAATTCCTACTGAAATTGTTTTAAAAGTTTGATGATTTAAGAAACTACTTAATTTCTCATAATTGACCTTTATACTGTTCCCACAGTTCAGCTCTGTGAAATGATGTATATATTTTCTTTAAGTTACATCCCACGATTGGTCGGCTGTTGAAATCCTGCTGTTGGACTGAGTATACTGGTTGAAAGCTAGGGACTAGAGGTGTGATTTTGACCTTTGATGAAACCTAACAAATGAATTAATGTTCTAAAGTGCACAATTTCAATAAGCTCCTGTTCTAATTAGGAAAACTGTTTCCCGATCCTGCCCTTATTAAACAATTCAGAGCTGTGAATAAACAGACAAACAGAGCAGCTTGACTTGATGTCACAACAACAAACTCATTTACAAGAACTGCTTTCATATTTCCTGGCAGAAAAACTATCATGCTGAAAAATAACCATAATGGCCCAGTGCTAAGTTGGCAAGTACTGGATTAGTGACACTGTATGGGGCATAATAAAAAATAGTTTTAGTTAACTAAATAGAAATTATGTAGTAATAGATTTCTGTATTAATCTGGTATAATCTAAAAATAAATGAGTTTGTAGTAGTTTACACGGTTTTCTCTAACAGCTGCATTTCATTTATTTATGTCATGAATTAACTGTATTTCCACTGTAAATTATAGAGTCGATGTTTCTTAAAAAGAGAAATGTTGGTTTGTGTTCTCTTTCCATCTCAGACATTAGTGACACAATGACCCATCACCAGCCACCAGCCCTCCAACCATTACCAGCTCAGTGCTTTCACTCCAGCGTCGCTGTAGATTACTGCACACCACTGTGAATTATGCAAGAGCATGAAGCTACTGTGTTTGACTACAAGGGGAGCTCGCCCCCCTCACTGTGAAGAAATATAGATAGCTATGGAAATGAATGCAAGGACATGGAGCTGCACTGAGAGTCATATCTTCAGAAAAGCCTTTCTCCCACACACACTTTGAGACCAGGACAAGAAAAGCTCTAATAATCTCTGCATTCATTCCTTTCCACTAAAACCATTTCCTCTTCTTCAGTCTCTACATTCATTTGCATTCTTCTCCTTGTTGACGACGATCACTGCGGCTCCTAATGGAGCCCTGTAATTAAGACAGAGGAATCAGTGTGTGTATTGACAGACTTTGTGTAATCTTTGTTGTTCAGATAAGTGGCCAATATAACTGAAATAAAAAGCCTATTTGTATGTTTGTGTTGCTGCCAAGTAGCAAAACCTTGTGGGTCAAACAATCTATTTTTCAGCGGGATGTAAAGATGAGGGAGACAGGTTATTAAAGATAGATGCTATGTAAATAAATTAGCTATATTTCTTTATTTTCATCTCCAAACAGAAATAAAACAGCTTCAGTAATGAGAAGGGAAAAGGGTTTCTTATTCCTGGGAGAGCTGGGAATCCATCAAATGACTTATCCCCTGCGCGCACTGGCCTCGGCCTGAAGTCCCCGAGCTGCTGCTGTAATCGGAAGACAACACACACGCACGCACACGCACATGCACACACACACACACACACACACACACACTCACAGACTATGATGCAGGAAAGTGTCTGCATCCTGAAGCAACCATATTACAGGAACCATCATCTGCACTGAATCACACTGAATCCAGAGCAGGATTAGAAACAATGCAAAACCTATTCACAGTTACCTCTGACAATCTGACTGACAGATATTTTAAGCAACGATTATTTCGAATCCAACACCTGTAGCTTCAGTTTGAATTACGTAAATTGACATTGTGTATGTGTGTGTCTGTCGAGATCTCTGTAATTTCAAATACATTCTTGAGTCTCAAGTATCACTCCTACAGCTCTGTGGCTGCAGGGCATCACCTCAGGCTGTCAATCATCTTCAGCAGCGGCATTACCTCAAGTGATGACACTGAGCCAGCATCGTGCTCATATTCTTATGTTTATATGAATCGTTAGTTGTCACCTGAGTTGAACCTTTTTTTTAGCATGTGTGCAGCTTGTGGGCCGGCACTGGGCTCCTCTGGGAAATCAGAATGTCAGTCATGCATACACATTGAAGGGAAGAGTAATTTGTCTTACTTGAACTTTTAAATATTAGAAATAATTGCAAGGCAAAGTAGTAAACAAATAAATATAAGCAATGCAAAAATAAGATTAAGAATGATGTCTTAACTCCAAAGGTAGTTTGATTTTAGCCTCTGCAACGCGTCAGAGCCTCCAGCTGCTTCGTGCTGTAATGTGTCCAGTAAAGACTGATGTTAGTGGACCGACTGTTCTCCCCGCAGGCAGAGAAACACAGATGTAGCTATGTTTGTCCAGAGCAGCTCCTCTGATGCCGGCTTTATATTTGCCCCATAGTTATGGTGTCCTTGAGGCTTAGCCTGCTGGCAGAAGACTGCTGTTAAGATGTGGATGTTATGTGGAGAAAACGAGAGAATACATAAATGCATTAGCATCTTTCTTCTTATCTGGAATGAAACCCATGTGATGGAAAGCGACTGCAAATGTGCAGCACTTAAAGGCTCCTACTACTGCTGCTGCCGCCCAGTCGTGTGCAGTTCTTTACTTTAAATGAGCAGCAAATAAAGCACTGTTTAGATTCTTCTTTAGATACTGCAGCTACACCTGATGATCCTGAGATCTATACCGGACATTATCGCCCCCCCACAGCAACGTTGTTAAATCTGGTGCTAATAAAATACTGATACTTAGATGACGGTACCATAGTAGTAAACAAGACAGCAGGGAACAAACAGCAATGATTCAAACTGTTTAGAGAAAAGGCTGAATGCATCATACTGCACAGAGGTTTGGGAAAAACGGTAGAGACAACTTTGTTCTTATTGTGTCCTTAATAGAAAAAGGGGAGAGCAGCCACACATTACTCTTAAGCCGTATATGTGTGATAGCACAGACGCCACTGCTCTATAACACCACTATTAGCCCAAGAATCAATGCAGTGACTTTAGATGTTTAAGTTGTGTCAGTAAACAGCAGCAGTTTAACATTAAGAAGCCTTACAAGCTCAAAATGCGATGTTAGATCCTTAAATGAAGCAAAGCATTGACACTGTTCTGGTACAGTTCAGTGTTGTTACTGGAAAGCGGCTTCATTTCATTAAAAAACTTGGATTTGTTTTTTCCTTCCTTCAAGAGATACATAAAGTATATATAACCTTACATTTCCGTCTGCTGGGACTTTGGCTGACTGCCATCTGGTGTGAGCTTTATGACATCCCTTCTCATTTTAACTAACAACCTACGATGATTGCTGTCACACTTTCAGCAAAACTATAAAGCCAGGGAAAATAATACCTGTGCCCCAGTTTGAATGACAGTTTGGCTAGTCAGGTTTTTTTTTGGTCCTGCTGTGTGAAGCAGTGCATTAAATTATGTCAGGGGGGATTTTAATCCAAGTCTGTGCTCATCATGAACACAACCAGTCAGAGCCATGTCTGCTACAGTGTAAACATGCATAAGCAAGAGCTGAGAAACTTTGCCAAGGCAAAATCCCAGCAGAGTGCAGCAGAAGAGAGAAATCCTGCTGCCAAACATTTGTTGTGCCTGTGATCACTTGGACTTACTCCTCACAGAATGCAGTCCTCCTTTTTTCTCAAAGCAGCTGCTGAAACCAGCCTGCGAAAAAAGAAATCAGGATGTTGCCATCACTCCAGAGCTTAGTTCAACACGGGCGGTGCATTACACAGTCCAAAGGGTGTGAAGGCTAAAGATGCAAAATGCAGTATTATTAACCTGTGATTATGCTTCTAATCTTAGACCAGCTGAGTACGCCGAGTAGTTTATTAGTTTATAGACGGACAGATTAGTGCGGGGCTTTTAAGATTTGTCTGAATATATTATCACCATCATCATCATTAACCTTGATTATCTCCAGTGCTGAAAAACCTTTCCATCTTATTTTAGATCATTTAAAGCAGGAAGGCCGTTTGGGGAAGGAAAGGGACTGTGTACTAAAGGCCATTGGCCAGGATTCAAAGATTAAGCTTACTGCTGAAACGAAAGAAGTCAATTAATCAATGAGAAGGGGGACACTAATTAACCAAATTAGACCAACAATGATAACCGATTCATTATTTAAGTGAAACATCAAGCAACAATGGCAAAAGACTACATGTTGGGGAACTATTCTTATTTGAGAAGATTAATCTGATAAATATGAAAACGAGAGAGGAAACCACTATCCTAACAATACCTGCTTACAGTTGCCTGTAATGCTCATTAATTAACAGAATATTTCTTCTCTGCACAGACACGAGAGTGGTATCGATCTTCTACTGCTGTTTCTTTCTCAATGACATATCCATCTCCTTTGTGTGAGACGAAAAAAGAAATCAGAGAAAGCTCTGCTAATGCTCCAAAGGCGAAAACGCTTCTGAGCGAGCTGTTTAGCAGTCATGGCCTGGCACACAGAGCTGAGGTCAAAGAGTGGGCACAGATTAGGGCCTTGGTGGAGCACAACTTTGTCTTGGTAATTTGCTTCAGAGTGCTGACACAGCACACACCAAGTTCAATGGGATTTGGATACTGTGACCTTTTCCAGCGTGTCATTGCTTTCGTAATTAATTTAGAGATGTTTGTGACAGCGGGCTATTGTGTGTTTCATATATATTCATCGTGAACAGTAAGTGTGTAAGTACAGTATTTGGACAGTTCTTGATGTGTATGCTGTGCTTCAGTTTTGAAAAGAAACAAGGAGTGTGAGGTTCAAAGTGCAGACGTTCAGGTTTCATTTCAAGGACTTTACACTGAAACCCTGTCATTGCCTCGATGTCATGTTTAACAGCATGTATAAAAATGCTTTGTGACCCTCCCTGCACCCCATTCACACACCGTCAAAGCTTAAATTCTGGATTTTAATGTCATTGCTGTTGTTCTAAATCCAATGTACTGTAGAAGAAGCACCAGAACGACTGTAAATGTGCCACTGTTCATACTCTCCAAGTCTGCACCGTAGGGGATAATAATGTATAAAGTCTAATATATGACGTTTTTTTCTTGATTTCCACAGGCACCGTAAGGTCCCACTCCACCACAGGTGTGGACAAGGACATCTCCTAATCATTTTTTCTCTCTGTTTGTGGAACAACTGTGCTAAATTCAACCAATTTTCCCTCAATAAACAGTGTAAGACAGATGGAGTGCTTTCATCTAGTCAGCAAATCATGTTGGGCAAGATTGATGTTCTCTCGCTTTCTTTCTGTCTCACACACACACACACACACACACACACTTTACCTTTCTCTCATCTCTCTGGGATCATTTTGTGTGTGTGTGTGTGTGTGTGTGTGTGTGTGTTTTAACGTGTTCACCAGCAGGTGCCCTAAATTGGCAATCCTGTGAGAAATCCCCCACTCCAGTTCACAGCATTTCTCTAATCACTGCATTGTTAAGACAGAAAAATGTGTTATGACAGAATAAAATATCCTGCATGAGATCCTGCGGTTGTAAAATCTGCATTTATCATAGACGTCTGTTGATGAACTGAACAGACATTAGCCAAGACTGTGTCCTAGAGGAATGTCTTTTGTGCCAAAAATATCCACGCGCTAATATTGTAACTAAAATAAGAATATTCTGCGTTACAAAAGCATCTGTTTGGCTGAAGGAACCAACACGTTCCTGCTCTCTCGTTTTATTCATCTTAAAATTAGAACAGCAGTCTGTGGATTTCCTGTCCAGTGTTGTAGCAGGTACTCGAAGTAATTGGTGTAAAATCCTTCTTGTTCATTGTGTTTTGGTGACAGCTTGTCGATGATTCCTGAGGCTGCCTCCTTTAGCTGCCGGCATTTACAATCCACGCAGGTCTTCAGCTACACGGCGTTGGCAGTGAATTCTGTTGAGGTCAAAAATCTTCCACTGTCAGCTGTGCAGTGGCAGTATTTTTCTACTGAATGTATGACTTAACAGTCCACAGAGAGCTTTAGACAAAACTGTGCAAAAGGCAGGCAGCAGTTTAAAAGTCAGACAAGTGTCAATAGAAAACACAGCTTCCATTTTCGTCCTCTGATCTAGACATAGCTCAGAATGTGGATTATTGAAGAGGACGATATGTTGCTAGTTTCAACGCACTGCCTTGAGAAACCGCGTCCAAAACAATTAAAACAGCCACTTTCTCCTGCAATAAAGTTTACTGAGGGGTCACCAGATGGCAGAGATGGTTCAACAAAACACAAGGTCGTGGCTTAGAGGAAATGATGCAAATATTATTAAAGTATTAAAGTCAGGCTCAACATACAGTGAGAGTAAGTGCATCATGGAATTTGTGTAGGTGTGAGTGGCCCCTACAGGCCACTGCAAAAACAGGCTGAGCAGCAAAGTCTGGCTGTTTGTTAATAGCAAGATATTGTTCGGAAATCACTCACCTCCAAATACAAACACACAGGAAAAAACACTCGCAAGAATTCTACAATTTAAAAGAGATAAAAGCTGACTCTTTCCCTGAGGGAGACAATTAGCAGAAGCACAATCCTCCGTTTTATCTCAAAAGAATCTCCACTTAATCTCAGCAGCATTTTCCACTAGTTCCTCCGCCGTGGCTTAATTCACATTCTGAGCAGTGCTGATCTATCACTGGCTGACTTTCTTGTGAAAACCTCAATATGGATCTGGGTTTTTGACTGACTTTGTACTGTGCAAGGTCATCTGCAGGTTGAGACCAACGGTGATTAGAAAAGAAAACCACAGGTTTCTCTGTATGTATGTATGTATGTAAAGGTGTGTTCAAGCATTCCAGACAAAAATAAGGTGATTTTCTACTACTTCCTGTTTTTTCTATTGCATTAGACAATGAAAGAAAAAACATGTCTACGAGTGAATAACAAACACAGAGTCTCAGGTGCACAGTATTTAAGGTTAAAGCTCCCAATAGCTCCCCAAATCCCCAATTTCCTTCCCAGTTCACTGTGTCCAATTTCAAGACTAAAAGAGTAAATATTGAAGTGGAAATATTGTCATTTGGGGCAAAGTCTGTCAGTAAACAAGTGGATTATACAATCACCCTTGATAACCTTCAATAATCCAGTTAACACTTGCATCTAATGGGCTTCTACAAACTTAGATGACCCACAGAGGTTTTGTACAGAATTGGGTCTTGATTTGGGCTAATCTTTGGGCAGAGGGGAAAAGAGGTCTTTGATCTGAATCTCTGAAGGGAAACATTGCCAATAGTCAGCGGTGATGCTTGCCAACTCAGCATAAACCCCAAGTTTGGAAAAAAAATCTAAAACAGTGCAAGTGATACTGGTGTCACGCTGTGAAAAGCACCAGTGCTCAGTTCCCCCAAGCTTAGGAGAAACAGATAAAGGCAGTGAAAAGGCTTTGTGTCAAGCTCTATTAATCCATGGCTGCGCTTAAGAGCTGGCTGCTAAATCATCTGTGAGTGAGCAGTATGGTAGCTTAGTGCTGATGTTGCACCTCATTCCACAGATGGGAAAACACTGAACCACCACAAGTGAAGCTTAGTTCCCAATCTGAGTCTCAGAAACTCTGCTTCTTTTTAAGCTCCAACTTCAGTAACAAGGCCTCAGCAGCAATTTCCTCCAGTTTCCTGACAGAAGATTTGTGTGACTTGCTGGAGCAGGTGAGAGTTCACTGTTGTCTAAATGTTATGTTCAATTAGAGAAATTAGCTGCAGTTGAGTTGGTTCTGCAGGATAGGTACACACCTACAGCACAGGCGATTCAGTTAAAGATAGGATTTATCGCTGAAGAGTTTTGTGACATAACGTGCAGGACTGAAAAATGCTTCTGTGTGAGTCTGATAAAATTGTATATTATGTTAGCAACATGGGTCTGTGGCACCTCACCCACCACGGTGGTTTATAAAGACATTTGGAAATGTTTCTAGACGCATAACGGAGGATGTTTTAATTTAGGGGTTCAATACTTAGTCCCCTTAAAACATCCACAGCAAAAAACAAAAAGATTAACACGAGCACTGTAATTAATAGTTTATTGAGTTAATTAAAATGTATAAACTAACAAAGTTCATAACTGTAGACTGAAGTGAATGAGGAAACTAGTTTTATATTAATGAAAGTATATATAAAGATTTGGTAGGAACCAGTAATTGAGGTCACAGACAGAATATTACCACCCTATATGAGTTATTATATGTACATTTATTAATTGATTCTTCTCCTTTACTTTGGACTAGAATAGAAATGCCAAATGTAAATGCACGATGTACGTGTTGGAGACAGTGATACAACTCATGGGTTGAAAACTGTCTCGGGATTGGTTGTGACTGTCATTCTTGGTGTCAAAAGTAAAATATCTGAGGAGCCTTCAGGATAGATAAATTATCCCAGTCTGAATTTTACCTCTAAATGGATGTTGCACAGGGCGGTTGTACAGAGGGAAAAGTGCCTCCAGGCCTAACAGAGATCTTTCACAGAAATGTGGAGACTACAGTTTTAGAATTCAGAACCACCACCTGTCCTTCAAGATGAGTCACGTTCCACTAATTTGAAACAAAATTAATGTATTTAAAAATCAATACAAAACTCTATCAGGGGCTCTTTTCGGCCCCCTGAATCCAAGAATGTGTAATTGAGAGGAAACTAGCTCACAAATTAACTGATAAATGGATTATATTACACTGCATTTGTGTGGTTTGAGAAAATTATCTGTCGATGTTTGTCTGTCAGTAAAAAGACAAGTCATATCTCTATTTAAAACCCAGAGAACAGGTATGAATAATTCATACTTCAACAATACGTGTTGGCCCAAGCGCTCATATTTCTGGGGTGGTTATCATCTCCTAGGACTTTATATTAGACTTAGCCAAATGAAAATCTAATCATATAAATATAACGCATGGGTTTATTTCACGTGAATAGGTAACGTCAGTGCAAATCTATCATACAATAGAAAATAACTGCAATCCAGCTGGTAATGAACCGACACAGTATTGTGAGTGTAAGCAGTAAATGTGAGTCGCACCACTTTTACCTCAGTGCTGATTTCAAACCCTCTAAAAGGAGCAATCACACCTGCCTCTGTGCATTTGCAAGAAATCAGCCAAATTCCCAGGTTCTCTGAACTACATCTATAGCACCCATGAGGTTTTTAATAGGGATAAAGAAACTCTCCAGTTGTTCCAGCTGCTAGCTTTGTCACACCACGTAAACCAAGCTTAAGTTATTTAAGCTATTTGTTTGTTATTTGTACTGGTCACCTTAAAGGGTTTTATAATAACTTGTCCTTTTCAAAACTTAAGATACAATAAGAAATGCCTTGTTTCACTGTGAATTATGATGATGTACAGTACGTAGCGTTTATATGTATATTACACAGTATTGTATGAGTTCTACAAGATACACATTTCCTCGACTTACTTTGGCATTTTACATATCTTACAATAAAACACGTAGTGGTGGCCACAGCAAGAAAGACTCGGCTTTGAATCCACAGGTGAAATTTGCATGTTCTCTCTCAATACTGCTTCCATTGTCAGATGCGTGCACATCTGCTGATGATAAATTCATTAGGCGATGATGATTAGCAGCACCTACAGCTGCAGCTTTACCTCTTACATGCTATGGAAGCAGGAAGGGGGTTCTTAGTTATGCCCACATTTGTTCTTTTTGCCTTATTTTTCAAAAAAAAGTTCTATTATCTCCTTCAGCTGAGGTTTTGTTTGCTATGATCACTTGATTTTTATGATGTTTTATTTTTACACAAAAACACAGAATGAACGCCACTGCTGGTGACACAGTTAAAAGCTGAATCCTCCTACAACCTGAGATACTGGAGTCTTGAATAAACAGTATTTTGGGGCGATTTGTAGCATAAAAGGAGAGTTTGTGAGCTGATGCAGAACCAAGAAATTTAATTTCAACGTATTATTAATATCAATCGTTTAACAAGTACTTTTTGGTTCAAAAGGCTCAACACGGTGGAAGACTGTACTGAAATAGTCGGACAAGGTCATTTGAAATTTGTATTCAGTAAGTAGGACTATAGCATTTTAAGGCAACTGTTGAGCTTACTAGGATTTTAAGGACAGACTTATCAGTATCATTACCGCTGTGGCAGAAGGTGACACGCTGTCAGATAATACGGCTCAACAGGGCCATGAAAGATGAGGTATAAAAATATTGCTCTTGCTGTCAATATTATGTATGTTGAGCTGCCCCTCTACGTCTATGTCCTCTAAATGAACACAAGGAAAAACTCTAAATTCATGCTATAAATTCTATGTAATTAGCTACTTGGATGTATTTTGAGATACATACAAATCAGCGTGCTAACATTATGATGATGCTATCAGTTTATCCTGGTGTGGCTGTGAGCCACATTACATGGTAATTTATTCAGTGGTTGTTTAATTGACATTGCAGTTAATCGAGAGATTTGAGCCTAACGGTGGCATTTAAGAGGAAAAGTCAATGGAAATGTCATCACAGTCCTTTCCACATGTCCGTACTAGTTATAAGTGGATGTTGAGATATTGCGTTGAACATTTGACCTGCTGCTGGAGCAGGTTAAAGGGGCAAGGAATCACAGAAGTCACTCGGACCCCGAATGCCTCTTTCAAATTTAATTTGATCCAACGTAAAATGTGTTTAGGCATTTGCTACTCTCAAACTGGTCTTCAGAAGTTCTTGTTCTGTTTCACAGGATGAAAAAGTGGCCGTGCCTTATCTGTATCCTGTTTGTTCAAACAAGCCTTTGGTGAAATATCCTTCTAGAAACAGATGTTTGAATGTAGATGAAGAAAACTCAGATGCGTATGTTCAGAAAGAAAATTCAATCTTGTAAAGTAGGGAGAATATTACAGTGAATGAAAGATTTTTATCCATTGATTTCTACCTGAATAGTTTACAATATATTATGTTTTGCATAGAGTGACAGTGCTTTATTCAGAGATACAAAGGCGCAAGAAATTGAAAGCACAATGGGAAATATATTCAGGAAATTGCATTTGCACAGGGAAATTGTCAAAGGAGAGGCTTAATGTTTTGTTAGTCTCTTGGTGAGTCACTTAAGACTAATCGCTATCATAATATTGGATTCTTTTCCTGAACGCGTCAGCAGTATCCTGTTCTATTTCAGTTCAAGACTGAAACAGACTGTTACCCATTCTGGATAACATCAGCCACAGCGAGTGTCTGACTTCATCAGCTCAGACACAGGCTGCCTGCTGTTAGCATCCTGCTCTGAGTCTCTCAGCACCTTAGGGCAGATCACCTCGGCATTGTCTCAATAGTTATCAAAGAGTCACAAGAGAGGGGAAACGTAATGAAACTAACATGTCGTACATACTATCAATCAAAGTGTCTGTTGTTGGAAATATTAAGATGAAGGTGGTTTCCATAAAGGGCCCATAACCGCAGGGCAAAACCTGCTCCTGCTCCTCATTCACATTGTCTAACATTTATTTATAGCTGTACAGAAACCACCTAGGTACCAATACACGTGTCATTCATGTATCATTCATGGTATTACTAGTCTGCAACAAACATTTCATTCCCCACTATTGATTTCTTGTTTTCTGTCACTCATTGCACACATCCACCTGTGACCATGTACAAAGAAGCTGATGTCAATAAAGAGGACGACTTGGCAGGAGAGCAAGGTCACATTTTTTTCACTATATGTGTTGTTGCCTCAATTGAGAGCACATTTACTGCGCATTCACAAAAATGCAGCAGAAACAGAAAGTTCAGGCATGTTTTTGTGGTGGAATTAAATACACCACACTTGTCTGCAGCACTCTACAAAGGTTGACAGCTTCTTGATACGTTCGCAAAGCCCAATCTACGACGACAGATCTCATGAGCTACGTCAGGTGTCTATGAAGATTCTCAGTCATGGTTATCCCAAACAAAGTTTGATTCAGTGGAAACTGGACGTGGGTATGTATGTATTCAGGTCATATATATCAGGGTAGCACCTCAGTTCTGAGTGAACTGAGGTGAGGTGGTTGGTACTTTGATATCTAAATCTTCCACGTGCACCTTAATTCAAACTTTTTTTATACTGTAACAAAAAGGTTGCAAACATAAATATATTCACTTTGCCTTTGCAGTCTCTTTCAGTACCTCAAGTGGAAAAAAAAGAGTTGTGTTACAGAGTTTGTGTGCAGCCTTGTGCATGAAGATTTCAACCAGGCTTTGTACAATAAACTCCTGAGGTCTACGTTTTCTTAAACAAGATACACTAACACAATAGTTTGGCCAAGAGTGCGAGCTCAAGAAATATTTATCTGCACACCCTTGAAGCTAAAACAAAAGCAGACTGAAAAAATATCACTCTATGTGAAGAGCGTGTCAATGTAATTACACACCAGCATGACATTCCTGTCACTGCTCTAAAGAGATGATGATTTTTTAATCATGCGCTGTTGAGAAGAACTCTCTATACTAATGCAACCGGACTGTAAAGCAGCACCTACTTGTAAGGAATCTAAAAGACTGTTATTATATGTAGGAAGAATGTGTTATATAAGCTAAACTAGTCTTTCAAGATCTGGACAATTCAATTACTGTTATTGTCACCTCAAAAGTTTCTACAGTGACAATGTTGACAGCTTTGTTCACATTCTCTGATCCAGACCTCATAGCGATAGCTCAAATTACTGTAGGCATAAAGTCATGAGTGCCAAACGAGCAGGACCAAGTAGAAAAGCTCAACAGCCACCAAGTTATGCAGTCGATTTTTTGAGACCGCTGTACTTCTTACTCCTAAGCGTAAAACAGCAACAACAACCAAGATATGAACCCCTGTGATTGAGGAGGAGCAAGCAGCAGGCAGTCCCTACACCGATAATTCAAGTTTAATCTGAGCTCTGCAGGTGAGCACACAGGGACTGAGCTGTGCATCAGCACAGATTTACTCCCAGTAGTCTAGTGTTATCAAGTTGCAAACAAACACACACACACACATATAAAAAGCTTTGAGGGAACTCTGGTTATAACATGAATTACACCGATTGCCAAAGTAGCTATCCTTGATAAAGAGGGAATTGCAACAAAATTGTGTTTACATGCTGGAAGTTGATACGAGTGACTATCTCCTGCAATAGAGAGCATGATACGCATCACATTCAGCTACCAGCATGTTTGAAAGAAGTCCCAGGAAGTGGAGAAAGGAAGCAGACTGACAAAAAAATTGTTACCATGGAGACATCGATTAGACTGATAAGCTGTGATTCCGCCTCTGAGTTATCAGAAATGCCACAATTAGCTAAATACATATGTGCTTTTGTATTCATTTGTCCGTATTGTAGTGAAGAGCGTTGTCTTTTTCTCGATTACAGCACAATAACGCAGGTTTCCTCAACAGATAGATTTCAGGTATATTTCTGCTGTCAGCTCGTCTGTTATACTGCTGTTCTTCATGCTCAGTGGGATCGGCTGACAGACAGACGAGCGCTCCGACAGAGATGCTGAAATGAAAGTCATGGTGGATTAAACACTTCAGTATCTATCACTCACATCCATCTTTTAATGTGGATCTCCAGTAATCGCAGAGTTTATAAGTTAATTGAAAAGAACTACGCTGCAGACTTCAGTTTTTTTAATAGTGACAATCAGACACTAATCTGTGACCACACATATACTGTGCACAGCACTTCAATACAGGGGCCTGAATAGTTCGAAGACTTCGAAGACTTATGGTAAGTATGTGTTCTCCACCAACAACAATCATTGAAATTCTAAATAAGAAAATACATTTTTGTAAAATCAATCAGAATTAACGTTAACGTTAACAGCTAAAAGCTGTTACTAGTCTTGTTCTGTTAAGGTTACACTTGCACTGCAACATTATAACCTTGATCGCACCACTAGAAACAGTGACTCAGTCATTCATATCCCACCCATAAATATATACGCTTTGTTAGGTCCTAAAAAAATAATGAGCAGTATTTTGTTCAACTAACTCACACTACCACTGTCTTGAAGTTGTTAGTGGATGTTTATGTTTTAAGAGCTGACATTTGTTTGCCCTTTTGTAATGATCAATGTCAGGACACAGCACTATCTGTAGCCTGAGTTACGCTCAGTTGTGCTGATGTGTCACATTTGGCAAGATGAATGACCATACGATAGCAATATATTCATCCTCACTGTGGCAATCCATCAGGTGTCAATAATATCAGCAGAGCCAAGCCTGCTGCATTTTTGAAGAATATTTGAAAATGGAAAAAAATGCATTTGATTCACTCACCAACAGAAGTCAGGTAGGTTTATACAGCAGGATGCAAATATGACCAAAACAACATATGACAAGCGCATGGCACAGTGTGAGTCAACAGCCAGTGAATCTCATCAAAGCAGTGTTTTATCTCTTAAGACACGCATGCTAATACAGAACACTGAAAACAGAAAACAAAGGCATTGTCTCACTCACCACACAGCTAAGTGTTAGATTCATCATCTCTCCAAACCTACCTACTGTGAATATATTTCTTCTCTTGGTGTTTTCACTTAAAGAACATAAGGGCACAAAATTCAATCAGCCATGTTTTGTGGAAACTCCCATCAAGCCACTCCAGTCTCTGCTGGTACTACTCTCAAAGACTTTTACTTTATTGCTATTTATTCCTGAAAATTGGCTGCAGGCAGAATAAAGTGTTGGGGCAAGTGCTGAAACAAACAGTGAAGGCCATATTTTCTGAGTTAAAAGAAAAGAGTGGGAGGCAATGTGGTCTTTTACTGGCATCAAACACACAACTTCAGAGTCAAGAATGACGGTAGAGCTGCAATTCAAAGCCTTTGATAGGACACTGGAGGCTTCAGTCTGAGCATGTCAGTGGAAGGACACAAGAAAACAATGGAGAGTGAAATATTTGGTAAAGTAGGGAGAGAGCTGAGTCTAAAAACACAAGAAAAAACGTTTAATAGAGTGTTAGAAGCTCTTAATAAAATGTATTAATTTAATCACTCTGACTTTTGCTGTTTTCAGCTAAATGCAAAGAGAGGATGAAGATAATAACCTATTATTTCAAGTCACCGACAGTTATTGAATAATTCAATTATGAGGAGATAATGGGGTGTTTCACACATTAAGTCTAAAAAGCCTCCTCTTTGTTTGTTTGTTGCATTCATTTATTTCCTAAAGTGATGCTTAAAAGTCAAATTATTCATCCCATGCAAATGATACTGGGTATAGTTCACTGAGCTCTCATTTTCATAGCAGAGATGGATTTAAGCAGAAGCGGTTGATAATTGCAAGATGCAATGAGCAGGAATTAACTAAATAGTCCTAAAGCTTTGAACTCAGTGCAACATGGGTGTATTTTGGCTGGTTGAGAGTGAAACGGGCTGCCCATTTTTAGACCATCTAAAGAGGTTTGATAGTACCTGCAGAAGCTCGAGGTTGGCAAGAGTTGCAATAGTTGAGTTTAGAGATAAACATCGCCTGGTCCAGGAGCCTGTTGGGAGAGAAAATACTTAATCTCACGAATATTACAGAGAGTAAACCTTCAGGGCCTGGAGATTGCAACTAAATGATCATTCAGACTCAGTTTGTCATCTTTCCAATCTCCAAGGCTTTTTGCAGACTCTGTAGGTGTTAGCAATAGTGAGCCAGATTGAATTTAGATTTTTTACTGCCTGGAAAGTTCAGGATCTCAGTTGTAGATGAGTTCAACAATTAAAGGCCCAATTTTTTTTTTGAAATATTAGTTTTCTCTGGTGGTAAATGCAGATCAATCAAAGATGTGACAAAGTGAGCGGGTGTATAGTGAGAAAAGAAGGGGGCCAAGGACAGAGCCTTGTGGAACCCCTGTAGTTTCCTTAGAGACCTCATTATTAGTTCTGTGGCTATAATTTATTGGTATCAATGAGGAAACGGTTGTTGGACAGCTTCTCTTCTGAAGATAAGTATGCATTGTGTGCTGTTAAACAACCCTACAATTATCATGTCTTGTTAGAAAGCCAAAGCACAGTGTTTTTATCTTAAACTGAGACCAATGTGTAATCTGCGCATGTGTTGTGTGTACTGCCATTGTGGGAATACTAGGAGTTGATTTGTCGAGATGTAGCTGGTGGTAGTAATTTTCATTTAGGTGCCTTTCAATCAAATGTAAAGATATATGTAAAGATATATCCTGTATAAATCTGTGGAATGTTTTGCTTCATGCGCATGAATGTTAATTCACTGGGTTTCCATTGAACTTTGTCACATTTTTCTTTTACCAATACACCAATTTTTCCACCTGTCAAGAGTAAAAGAACATTTGTAATAATTCAAGATTTTCTGGCTTTCCAGTATTTCCAGCAAGTCTTTTTTTTCTTATTTGCATATTTACAGAATGTGCATCCAACTAGTGAATGGAAAACAAACTCACTATAAGCTGATAGATATCATTTATTACAAACCTGTTATTATACATAGTTATTGAGTAATACTGCAGTGCTCCTTAGCAAAGTGTATTCAAGTCATCGAGTCTATTGCACTTTACTGGATGACAGAGCAGCATTCTTCCAACAGATAAATCCATTCACTGAGTGTTTTGATTATGGTTGTGTACAGCACTGTCAAACTGAGCGGGGCTGAGAGCTGGTGAATGCTAAAGCCACAGCGTGACATTCATATCATTTTCTTCATGCCTTTAGGATTTTTTTAAAGTCACTTAGATCTTTTCGCTGTGGCATCTTGATCTAAAAGTCTATAGCTGCTTCGATGTACACATTTCATGTGAAGGTTATTTTTTGCAATGCAGTACTTCTGTATGTGGATATATGCATTCATTTATTTCTCCACTGTCTACTTTAGGTTTCTCTTTGAACGTACCATCTGAATCTGCAATTTGTGACAGATGCATGTCCAACTACACACTATGAACTGCTATCACGTGCTTCTCTTCAGTATACTGTGTAATGGACAGAGCAGAGGACTAGTCAGACATTTAAGGCACACATCCAGTGTGAGTCAAGTATATGTTTCTTTGCACTCAAAACCTTTTCTAGGTACAAAAGAGGTCTAAGTTGTTTACCTTAGTAAATGCACATGGGGCGGTCAAGATGCCCCATGGCTGTGTCAACATGGCTAAAAGCGGATTTAGGACCAACTCTAAAGAAACAAAGGTAATTCTTAGGACAAGGCATGTTAGAGTGGAGTGTTATGTAAGGACATCTTACAAGAACTTGGTGGTACATGAGAAATATATGACAGGGTATTAGTTTAAAACTTCCTAAATCCCGTAGCAGGCAGCTCTGTGAGGACTCTATCAGGAGGCTTACTCCACAAAACGTCAGGCTTACATTCTTCCAAAGTGTAGGTGATCACTTCATAGCTCACACTGTAAAACAGCAAAGTAGTACTGCTCTTCTTGTTTGAGTTTTAATAAGATATATTAGAAAAAAAAATTATTTTTTCCAGTCACGCGGGTTGAACATTTGTTCTGACTATAAAGCTGGACTATAGTTTATTTTTTCCATTTAAGGGAATTAATTTATTAGGGGGTCTAGATAGGCATGCAATACTGTAAGACTGTAGAAATTAAACTTAGTTAATCTGTCTTGAAAAAATTAGCATAGCACTGTCGATCAGTTTTGTGTTAAATAAATAAATATTTGGCTATTTTGAGAATACAGTACATGGTTGAATTTAAGTTATAAGTAAACTTAGTTTTTCTCAACTTTGTAACCATAGTTAATCAGCAAAAGTAGAAATGTTCTTAAAATATTGTTCAATGGTGAGACATACAATATAGAGGCAGTAAGACACAAGCTGCGCTCTGAGCATATCCATCCAGCACACTATCTATCCTAGAAGATTATATTCTTTTTAAGCCTTAAGTACTTCATATTTTCTGATCAGTGAAACGACTGCACAAGTGTTGTTAAAGTTACAGAGATAAAAAATTAAATACAAGTGAAATAGAGACCTGTGACACATTGAGAGAACGTTCATGCAAATCCTCTATTAAGATATTTAGGTTTGGCTTTGGTGATTACAATAAGTTTTTTTTAATGCCTGCTTTACAAAACGTGATTTAAAGCAGTTTCAGTGCGACCTTCACTCCACCAAAGTCAGAAGAGAAGTGTCGTAGCGGGCGCAAGTCAACAATAGGCAGCATTTTCGATCTCAAGGATTACTGTTGTTTGAGCTTGTGTCACCACCTGCTCAGAGCATGTCAAAAGGTAAAAATGCACAGTCATGCTCGACGCTGACCCACGAGCCTGTTTAGATGATAATATTTTTCCCAATTTTAATACAACAGTGTTTGGCTGGTGCACGGTGTCATAATACATTTCTTATTTTTGCCTTGAACCTACATCTCCCTCTTTTTGTCAAGGCTTTTAGCCAGGTCGTGACACTGTTTTCCTGATAGCAGTGATAATATTATCCAGTGAGTCTCCTTGGATCCAGAATAGCCAAATGTGTTATCACTCCCAAAGCTGATTTAATTTGAAGCACCATACATTCCCTCTTGTGCTGTTTTTCTCATATTAAAACGTTAGAATTCACCCTGGAGGAATGTTAATGGCAGTATTTTGTATTTTATAACACAAAATGTGCCAGTGCAAGGCGCAGTGAATTTTAAGCAAAGGAAAACGTACCATGTACCATGTTTCTCTAATCCCACCAATGGGTTTGCCCGTCATTGAAAAGCAAGCACAGCATTCCACACACGTGCACCTGCATCATGCTCCACTGACTTTCTCTTGTCTAATCTGTGCTTTGATTCACAAAAACAAAGATGCAACCCCCAACGGATTTCTACCACCTCTAGTGGAAAGACAAATAAGGTAAGATATTTTTTTTTAAATTACAAACACCTGAATGATGATGTAATTTGTTTCAGGAATGAATACTGTATCTGCTGTGAGATTGTATTTCTCTCTGCAGCATTACTTTTCCCAACTGTTAATTATCTTAAAAAAAAGAAAAATGTGTGCAAATGTAGTGCAAGGTTAAGAAACCAAAGGCATGCTTAGGACAAATGTTTTCACCACTGTTTCTTTAGGTAATTGCAGTTTCCATCTCTAGTTAATAAGGAAATATGGAACATTTAACCAGCTATAAAATAAATCTCCCTCAGGAGAAGCTTCTCATTTTTTCCATCCCATGGTGACTGGTATTGGACATCAAAGTAAAATCCAATTAAGAACTGTTGGGTGAATTAAATACCACTCTTTCTTCTTACGTCCCTCTTCCTTAATTCATACCTCTTCAGGCCTGCTTTTGAAGCAGCTCTCTTGTGCTATACTTAACTTGCAGCTTAGCTTAAAAAGTTGAACACCAAGCTAAGCTTTCCCACTTGTTTTCTTAGCGGGCCTGACTTCAGAGGCACTTTGGAATTACAGCAGCACACAGAGGTGTATTGCTCCCTGTCAACACATATGTAACACATATACACCATTTTTGTCACAACTGTAAGATTTTTTAAGAGGAATTACTTTTAATTTTTACCAAACTTTTAATCCACACAATACCCAAGTCCCTGAAATGCAGGAAAAAGCATAGTATGATTCTGGCCTGTAGCTGTGTCCATTGTTGTGTCCAGTTGATGTTTCCAGTGGCTGAAAGTCGGGCAGTTTCTGATGTTTCTAGCAGCATCAAGCTGCTGTTTGTACTAAATGCTCACACCCTCTGAGGCTGGATGCAGATTAAATAAAATGTAACAACTGTCATTAACATGCTTGAAATGGAGGACCCAAACGCAGACCAGAGACAAGAGAGGGTTCAAACAAAGGATGTTT
>JAUMHF010000001.1:5612754-5638147 GCA_032359275.1 Microctenopoma steveboyesi
AGAGAGAGGGGAGTGGTTAAGTTGAGGGAGGAACAAAAGACACATGAGGGCTCAAAGAGACATGACACTGACAACAACAAACTGTTGTTTCTTGTTAAAATGCTACAGAAGAGTGTGTGTTTATGGTTTATCCTTCATATGACTCAAGTATTTACATAAAACACAGTACAACTGCAATGAAATGCTGCCAATTTGTCAGTTTGCTGTTTAAACTTAGATTAGAAACACAAAGCAAATATTTTGATTATTGATCACTTGCATGTTTATAAAATCTGTGCAGATGTTATTTTAGTGATCTGAAAGTAATCTTATGAGGGACTGTGAAATCTGAAGTGAAGCTAAGCTCATCTCTGCTGTGTATCTCAGGCTCCGCCTCCTCTGAACACACATCCCTGCTGAAAGCTTTACAGCCCTCATTACAGAACACAACAACCCTACAAAGGCATTACCGAAAGCTTCAGTTCCAGCTCCTCCCTCCCTGGTTTATGGGAGACACAGGTTGATAAAGCCTCATCTCCATGACTACACAGCTACACGAAGATGTGCAGCCACCTTTTCAACTGTTTAATTAAAGTTAATGAAATATATATAAAATGTATAAAAATTGTAATGTACTCTTGTCGTCATGTCATGTTCCACATTCACTTTTTGTAGCCCATGCTTACATCCCAAGCTTTTACTCCTCGGTGAAACGTTAAGATCTGTGCATGCGTTTTTATTTGTGATTGCTGTGGGTTCCTACTCTGACAGGTCTGCACAGCTCTTCCAGGAATCTCATGAATATATTTAGGACTATTAAACCATTTTTAAAAAGCTATTTTGCATGCATGCAGTCTAATCATTACAATGCAAATGAGACTGGAGGCATGGTAAATAAGGTGTGACTGAGAAAATGGAAAATGGATAAGGAAAACCACTTGGATGCACATCTGTGGGGCCAGCCATATTAGTTTGGATGCCCATTACAGTCATGTCTTTTGTGCTTTTGTTATTTTAATATAAAGCATATAGGCCCTTATCACTAGGCAATGTAAATGTCTGTAATAGTACAACTTACCTGTATATATGTTCCTGCCACATACTGAATACTCCTGCAAAATGTTCCTGGCAACGTGCACTGAATTTGCTAGTAGCTCTTTTTGAGTCTGTCACTTTGATATATATTAATGGTGCCATTTACAAAACCAACAACTATATGAAAATGAATAATATCCTATTAGATGTCCTGTGTGACATTATTTCCGCTTGAGCAGTCTGTTGAGAGGAAAAAACCTGAAGTGACCGTTCCTATAAACCACCACAGCTCCTGAGACACAACTTATACACTCAAACAAAGATGAGGAGCTGTGAGTAAACCTCGTCATCCATCAGAATTTACAAACACAACTCGTGCGTGTGTGTTTGTGGAGGGTTTGATGTGGAAATATACAGCTCTGTTAAAGAGATACGTAGGGGGTGTTTTATAGATGCATATGCTATTAAATCAGAAGTATGGTCCAATAAAACCCCCAAGAAAACATGATGCACAATATGCAATAAAGCCTACAGGGCTTTGTTATAAACTGACGTTCCAGCATCCTGGTGGCACAGGTGGCTAAGACACATACTATGTGAGTGAAATGTCGTTGGCTTAAGTCCATGTCCAAATCTTTGGTGTCTGCATTTTTTCTAAGAATTGGGAGGTATTTGTAAGCGTGGGGAAATTCTTTAATTAAGAACAATTTATGAGCTGATTGCAGTACGTTTGGTACATTTAGAGCCACTGTAGTCATGTATTTCTATGTTAACAATGAATCATGTGACTGTGGTAATCCCTCATGGTGACCTGTGCATAGAGAATTGTCCCCCCGACTTTGCACTACCCTTCTGCCGAGCTTTTTGGCTTCTTTAAACTTAATATTTTAGGTTTATAGTTTGCAGTCAGTCACTTCTATACATGGTCATTTTTACTAAAAAACAAAAACACTGTACACCCTTTTTACTGCACCAATAAACCAATATGAGACGCATCTGGTGAACACAGTGAAGGATTTATCATCGTAAACGTCCAGACATCACAGTATGCTGCTGTTTCTGCCAGCAGTTGGCAGAAGTAACTCTTTAGGATCAGTTGGGAATGGTTGCTGACCACCTTCTTCAGTCTGTGTAGCATTATGTGTAATCAATCGAACATGCTTTGCGAAGAAATTTGAATATCATTTGAATATCTGTGAAGGTTCTCAGTCACCCAGGTCATGGTTACATCAAAAAGGTTTTATCAAAGCAACAGGACTTGTTTAGTTTCTTGACGAGTCAGACTTGAGAAAGCCCTCTGGAATGGAAGGTGAAATGTCGTCAAGAAACCAAACAAGCCCAGCTGCTTTGGATAAAACCTTTTTGAGACTGACCTGAAACATGTTTCTACATGTACATGGAAGACTTTCTCAGGACACACAACCCCGCAGACTCGTCTCACAACAAAATATAATTGAAAGTTTACACCCCTTTGCTCCCAACTCCACCTCTCCTCTTATAAACAGACACTGAAACAGAGCCTTTTTGCCAATTTTACTCTCTTTGTGGAGACTGAAAGGAGAGTCAACAATGACACTCCATGCCAGTATTGTACCTCTATACAGGACTATGGGGCAGTAAATCGGCTCAGTAATCCCACCTTCAATGTGCAGCAGTGTAAAAAGAGGTATAGAGATAAAATACCATCCATCCACCCATCCATATACCACTTACGTGGTTAAGGGTCATGGGGGAGCTGGAGCTGATCCCAGCTGTCACTGGGCAAGAGGCAGGTTATACCCCGAACAGGTCTATCACAGGGCTGACATAGAGAGAAAGACAATCACTCACACTCACACCTACAGACAACTTGGGGTCACAAAGTAACCTGTTCTGCATGTCTCTGGATTAAAGTCGAGTAACAAGCAGGTATGAAGAGAACTGCTCAGGGTGTCCCTGTTAAATTGGTCAACAAGCCCTAAAATCTGTCTTATTTAGTCTGTCTATGTCAAACGTAATTCAATACAAACATTTAAACATTTACCAAAGGTCCAAATATATCACTGTCAGTATATCTTTATGTTTCCACACAGTGTAACTGAACAGTTAACTCAATTGTTAACAACTAAATGAAAAACTAAAAAAATAATGAAATAAAATTGGATGGGTGATTATTGTTTTGAGTTTTTTTCTGCCGTGCTTTGTTGCTTGGAAATACATTGCATAGTTTGGCATCCGTCTATACTGTTAGATACAGTATGATACTCTCAGATCAGAGACAGGTTTCTGGTGATAAATTAGGGCTGCAAATGTCCCCGACTGCACACACCCAGGACACTATTAATTAACACTCTTTTGCGTAACATCAAACCAATGATCTTGCCCTTTATCCATTTTAATTAACAGAACTATCACCATGTGTGTAGATTAGTGACTTCACTTATCTAATCTCTTCCATCCATCTTACTCTATACATTAAACCATTACACAGTGTTGTGGTCCATTTGTTTTCATATTGTAAACGCCATCATCTCTTTACACGCAGAAGAGTTTGATGTTACTTTATGAGCCACACTGAGATGCTTTTTGTGTATGATAAATACATTTCACTGCTGCCCCATTCAGTCGATGACAGCCCATCTCATTGTGTTTTATTTTTCAACTTAATTTCATGGTACTTAGTGAAAGGGTATCCGGGGGTAGCAAAAAAGGAGATGAATGGAAGATGATACTTAAGAATATGATAGAATGCTGAAGAACATGTATTATATTGTGCAAACCCAAAATGCCAGTGGAAGATTGTGACAGTGCAGTTCAGTTCATACAACAACGTGTCCACGGACACAGTCCACGTACAGTGTGCACTGCATAAATATACAGCACAAAAAACGTGTTTATTATATGGCCTGCCCAAGGGCTTTCTGTATGGACTATATATGCACCAGTACAAACTAAAATTAATTCAGTGTTGTATGTTTTTAGGCCCCCGGAGGTCTTGTGCCCCTGGGCAGTTTCCCACTTTGCTCAGTTGGTAATCGAGCCTGATTTAGATCACTGGAAATAACCCCCTGAGGGCTACAACTCAAAAGGAGCAACAGTTTTCCATGTAAGACATGTAAAATATACAAATGCATCAAGCAGATCACATTTAAATAGGAACCACTCATGTACTGTGTGGGAAAATGAACTCTGCGGCTACATTTTTGTAGATGGACTGATCATTGAATATTCAAAAGAAGAAGAAGAATCCACTTTATTTTATCAATGAGACATTTTACAACGAAATTTCTTCTCTGCATTTGACCCATCCCCCCTTGGGGGGAGCAGTGAGCAGCCAAAGGCAGCGCTCGGGGAGCTAGCACTGGGTGTCTCACTCAGGGACACACCTGGTATGGGGGATACGCTGGGTGACTAAACTGGGAATCGATCCTGCTATTCCTGCATCCCAGCCCTCTGCTTTAACCACTCTGCTACCAGGCCGGCAAACTGTTTGTGTGTCATCCAGTTATTTTCAGACTTAATGCACAGACCAGTCAGGCTGGTTAATTCTCCCGGTGCACTTGGCCAGTTAGTATTAATATCATGTTAAGGAAAAAGATTCCCACATATATAACCCACTACAGGCTGTGCTCACCTCTGTCACCTTCAAGCTCTTTCTTCTCCCACACTGAGAAATGTTTCCTCTGTCTTTCTGAGTCAGGTCCAACTCTCTATGTTATCTCTGCACACACAGCAGAGCAAAAGTCTCAAGATGATTTGGTCCAATCAAAGAATTATTCACTATGTGTCTGTAGGATTGTTCTGCATACGAGATTCACAGCACGATTGGATTTTCCACCTACATACTTGCCTCCTTTCTAATTTCAATCACACCAACACTGTCGTAGTGTGTTGGCCAGCTCAGTATTGCCATATTGGTATTTTCCTTCCTGCCTGGAGCAAGAAAAAAACAAGTAAGGGAATATTCTCCTTGTTACTCTCAGCCAGCAGGTAAGAAAATAACAAAGCAGATTTTTGTTTTGTTGACAAAAATACTAAATGGCCTTTCTCAGCACGGAGTAGACTGTCATAGTGTTTTCATACAAGCACAGTCACATATAGAGAAACAAAGTAAATTGTTACCAATCATCAATTACGTAGCATCTCAACAGCACCAGAGGCCTATTCACTCTCCTGAGAACACTCAAAATGAAGTGCTGTTCAGTTGGTGTTGTTCCCTAATGGATGTACCTGCAACACATAGTTTTCTCACTGACTGTAGAGCGTGTTCAAGTGTGTATTCATGTGTCTGTGTGTGGGAGGAGATAATCTGACACAACCACAGTGTTTCACTGAAGGAGAGATTCGTTCAAATGTAGATTCAATGCCTGAACTTTACACTGAAGTGCTTTCAGACGTCCAACTAGAGAAAAACCAACACAGACTACCAAGAAATTACCAAGTACCAAGTAAGAGCAGTTAAGGTGGAATTCTTTCTCAAGAGAGGTGAGTTTATGTGTCTGACGACAAAGGGCCAAATTCAACATTGGAAGCCTTTCCAAGGAACACCTTTTTCATCTTATAGGGTGGGGCAATGGAAATATATTGTAATCCATTTTACTGAGTTATAGCTCAGCTATGCAACTCCCGTAGTTTCCAAAAAATAGAAGCAGCAGAACATGGGCAGGCAAAGTTAGCAACAAGCAGGTCAAGAAAGTCAAACACATTTTTTCAGGTAAAAAAAATTAACATTATTATTTCATGACACATCACTATGGTGGCGCTAAACCCCAATATGTTATTCATAAAGGCACAAATAACACAATACAACAAGAAAAACTTGCGTTTCCTCATGAGACCGCAGACTTCAGTCATTCTCAATTACTTGTAAGTTCGAAACACTCATCCAAGTAGCTTTGCTGGTCTGAAGTTGGTAGAGACCCCAAATCTACCCGCCAGGTTAGTTTATTTTCACCACTGCCCCAAATAGGCTTGTTAAGGGAAACAAAGAAGGAGAAGGGGTTGAGGCAATGTAACAGTCATACCCTTGGTAACCCCTCCCACACTCATTTTGTGTGGTTGTAACTGTGAATTGGGCAAGACTTGTAAGGGGATGGATGAAAGGGCAGCATGAGGCATTGACTCTGTCCAATATGTAGATATTTGAGGACAATAATGTCCTAATATAATTCTAATCACACCTGTCTCCATGTCCCACACTTATCTCCATCTAAAATCTTTCCCTTTCCATCTCATCCACGGGTCCCGCTGTGCTCGAGAGGCTGCCTTTGCACATCAAGCAGCTTTTTCTTGTCTACAATGAGCTTCCTCCTGTGAGCTACTGTTGCTTTTTTTCACGTAGTCTGTGATGTGTTTAGAGCAAAGCCACCGCATTCATCCCATACTTGTCCTTTACTGTTTGTGTGTCTAAGCATTGCCTGAGCCTGCAAAAGTGTCTCCTTCAGGTTCCTCCGTTTTCCTGCTGAGACTGTTGGTGCTGTGCTTCATTGGTATATTCCTGGATTCTGACAGGACCGTGAGCAAACTAGTACCTTTAGACCTCTGTTAGACTGACTGTTTTCACCATTGTTGGTAAAAACTTTGTCCTTGAAGAAGCTAAGACAGCAGAATGGGCCAAGAACTGTGACTGTTGAGTTTATGTATGTTTCATTTCAAAGTCATCAGCACATTTATATTTAACTTTGACCAGTTGTTTTGACCAATATAAACTTTAAATTGCCATGATGCCAATGATATAATGACACCAAGCTGCTGGAGTGATTTGTGTAAACAGAGCCATATGGTTGTGCACACCTCCTCTTTCCTCCAGCCTGTCAATGCCCACATAAATCCATTCCCTACTCAGCTAATAAACTCATGGTTCAGCTTTTTTTTCACAATGGTGGCAGTTTATGTGGTAATATCAGACAACTTTTGTGACACATATATTCATATATTTTTATTATACATTCATGCTGATACATTGCATATACTGACAAAAAAAACATCTCCCATATCTGCAGTTCCCAGGTTCATTGTTTTGTTTTGGGGTTTTTTTTGGTTCATCTTAGCTTAGCATCAGGTGGAGGATGTAGCGCTCATAGTACAATATGTAATTTCTTACTTATGGCTAATTTCCAACAGTACATAGGTAATAATTTGGTAGCATGTTAGCTGATGATTTGGTGGTACATGTGAATAGATATGGTAAGGTGCTCAGACATCAACAAAGAGCTGTGAGTGTAACCTCTGCTTCTATTTGCTGAAAAGAGCCAGGTGAGGTGGTTTGGGAATGTGATAAGAATGTGCTTTCCGGACACTTACTTTTACAGGTTTTCCAGGCATGTCCATCAGGGAGGAGACCTCAGGACAGACCCAGAACATCCTGGAGGGATTACATTTCCCATCTGGCATTAGAACACTCCACTAATCCTCCCAATGGCACTGGAGGACTTGGTTGGTGAGAAGAATATCAGGGCTTCTGGAAGGAATGATGGACGTGTCATATTTTAGTATGTTTCTGCCCCCTAGTGGCTACAGATCTATGCATGTAGCTTTAAATCCTAAAGAGATTAAGCAGCCTTATGACATTTAATTACTATTGTGTAAATAGTGATGGGCTACGTAACTCAGCTGCACGTCATGATGCTGACCATGGTCTTTGGCCTAACTTAAGGTGTTTGGTATCATCTTCAAAAGGAACGTGCAGCACTGTCTTGCGTTTATAAATCACTGGCTTGATTGCGGCTGACTCTTTGAGGTATAATACCAAGAGATAGAGAGGGCAGAGAAAATATTTCATTCACGCATCAGTGCAGATGCACCAACTTTCTAATTTACTTAACTAACTTTACTTTCTTTTCTTACTCATTCTGCCGCTACGCTTCCCAGTCCCTTCCGTCCTCAACCATTCCTCTGTAGTGCTTTACACATTTATACTTTCTCTCTGTCCCATTTACTTATTCTCCCCAACCCTGTTCCCTCTTCGTCCTTTTCCTCGCTCTCATCTCTCATCTGTGTCAGTTTAATGCCTTGCCAATCAGAGCAGCCCCTTTAGAATACTGAGAGGGTAAAGGAGAGACAGGACAGAACCAGAGAGACACAGAAGACAATGCTAATTCGTTCACAGATGACAGATGGGCCATATTGGGCTTGCTGTTGTGCAAGAGAGGTGGAGATAAACAATAAATAGATTTACTAAAATACACGTGCGAGATGGAGAAAATCTTTCTTTGCCCTGTGAGAAATTTGATCCCAAGATTGAGTTTAAACATCAGTAAATGGTGATTCAGAGGGGGATTTTCTTCATTTATATAGTTCAAGTTTAAATTCATTATCATGGTCTCACTATTAAACACATTTCACATTCACTCATAGCGCTATTATTTAAAGTACTTAACACATTGTCACTGATTTACCTGATTATCTGTGTAATGCTCAAGCAAACATCAACATGTAGAAAAAAATTGAATGGTATCAAATCTTCTCATCTAAATTTGAAGTCAAAGGAGGGAATAAACGTATGTTTCAACTGCTCCTTTGAATTTAAAACCTGTATGTTGCTGTTCAGTTTCCTCTAACAGTACTTGAGGTCCGGTAAGGTTTTTTTAAAAATGTGTTCCTTATTTGAATTTTAATGTAAGCTTTGCTTCACTCTTCCACATAGAGAATGTTTCCTTTTTAAAGCAGCAGACTTGAAGTTGTAAGGAATGAGTAACCAACCTGTGGCCCGTGTCATGCTGTCTCACCTCAGCGGATGGTAATGAAAAATATGCCCTGCATCATAAGCACCTGTGACCCTTGTGCTAAGACTCGATTGGCTCCTGCATGGTCCCCTGGGTGTCCTCTGAGCAAGGTCCTGACCGGCCACTGGTCCGACCTGATGAGAATATTCATGACCGTGTATGTTTAAAAAGCTTACATTGATTTGTCTGAAATAACCTGGGCTGCTGCTTCCACGCCAGGATAAAGCAAGATAAATGGGCCAAGAACCGTGACTGCTGTATTTATGTATGTTTCATTTCAATGTCATGATGTACCAGACCACTTATATTGACCAGTTGTTTTGACCAATATCACCTTTAAATTGCTGCTGGAGTGATTTGTGTAAACAGAGCCATATGGTTGTGCACACCTCCCCTCTCCTGCAGCCTCTCAGTGCTCACATAAATCCATTCCCTACTCAGCTAATAAACTCATGGTTCAGCTTTTGTTTTCAAAATGGTGGCAGTTCATTAGAAAATCTTTGTGACAGGTGGTTTTAAAGTATTATATTTTTGTTTATAACAGTAAATTCATGCTGAAATACGTGTATGCACATATATTCTATCTATCACTATATATGTGTATTTACAACATGTATTAAAACGTATTAATATTTTATCATGGGTACTTTGTACTTTGGTGAATACAAATCCACTGTGTCTTGTACCCATGTCAACCATAATAGGAGTCACACATCCAAGCTATATCTGAACTTAGAAGTCTCTCAAAGCTCATGATACTACCTCTGGGTCCTTCATATACTTTAGCTTTTTTGACTCTGGAGGAAACCACCAGTTGTTGTTATGTAAAATATAAAGATTTAATTCTAGGACACTATTAGTGTATGTAGGCTCACACTGACAAAGTGAAAATGTGATCTCCCAAATCTGCAGCTCCAGGCCTGCACCATGTTTTGCCTTCTTGCAGCTCATTGTTTTGGTTTTAATTACCCCATTTTTCTTGTTTGTTTGTTTTTTTCAGTTTCGCAACTGTCCATTTAATTAACGTCCAGCAAAAGTAGAAAGTGTTTTACACTAAAAGTGAGCATCTGTTCATCATGGAAAATCCCTGATAAGTCCATTCTGAGCTATATACATGACTGACAGACCAAGGTGAGAAACAGAATGATCATAGCGTAATCGTAGTGGAGCTGACAATGGTCAGAGCAGATCTAAAGGGAGGTTTGATCACTGAAAATGTATTGTGAACTTCTCTGGTCAACAAATTGTGTTTACGTCCCTCCAATTATCATCAAGACATGCAGAAGACATTGTTAAAGTATCCCTGAGATGTCTAACAAGAGCAGTAAGTGAATTTTTTTCCACAAAGCAGATTTTCCTTTTAACCTGTAGGCCTACTGTTCACGCTCATATTTACAATAAAGTAGTCTTTTTGTTTGCACGTTGCTGCACATCTTCTGAATTGTAGAATAATGTGAAACCATTGCATCATGTGTTTCCATGTCCCATGTGTAAAATAAAAAAACTGCCTCTATTACATGAACTTTAAAATCCCATGGGGTACCTTTAACAACCCGATAAAACATCAGTGTTGAATTTTCAGTGTATTTCACAGCCTCCGTGTGGCTATAGAATGAGTAAAAACAGTTTTAAATCACAGCCAAAAAATGAGAAAAGATGTGATTAATTTGTTAATTTAACCTGTCACTTCTCAGTGATTATTCACTCTTCATATAGACCTGTAACCACTGTTTCACTCAACACTAATGACTGTTGACAGCATCTTCAGCCTACATTTCCCACAGTTGCATCAGATATCAACCATGGTAATTCTGATCAAGTTTGACATGTGGACATAGCAGGAAGTGAGTGGGAAAAGTTTATGTTTAAACAGCTCTACTAAGCAGATACTGCAGTGTCTTCTCTGGTATTGTTCTTATTGATAATAATAAACTCACCACGCGAGATATACATTCGTTAACGACGCAATTATAACCAACTAGGTCTCTGACAAAAGCACCGCTGTGCTGTCACACATCATTAACTCCAGGTCACATCTCCTGTTCTGTATGAGATGTGGTTATTAGCATATCACATTGATTTTCTTGAAATTCAAGGAAAACGCGTTAAAAAAAGAGATACAGAGCACAGAGAGCAAAGGGAAAATCTTTCACTGTTATTGAAATGTGTGACTTTCACAAGCTCACAGCTGTGCCTTCTTGTGTATAACAAAATGTGCTTAAATGAAACGCAGAACCCCAGAGGACAGTTGCCTATCCTTTAGTAAGTGTGTCAAGAAAACAGCCAGCATAAGATCTTGAAGGGCTTGTTTCAATACAAAGGTTGAAATTATCACTAGAATTTGAATATTCTTCCATATATTCATGTCAGTGCTGCTCCAGAAGAACACAAATCTGGTTGGGAGTCATTAAGGGGTACTGGAATACAGAGTACCATGCTTCACTCAGTCACACATTCGCAACGCCTCAAATGCAAATTAGTGTATTTGATCCAGTGGCTGTCATTAAGAAGACACTGTAGAGGCAAGGAGATTGGTAACTGGTTACTGATGCTAATAATTAAAAAAAGGAAGCCCCTTCCCTCTGTTTCCTACATTTCTCCAAACAACAGAACAAATTTCTCCTTGCACAGAATTATCAGAGCTGTCAAAAAAAACAGATGAGTAATGTGTGTTAGTTAGGAGGAAGGAAAGGCAACCATTGGTTCAGAATGTCAAAACAAGATGGTGGCTTGCTGCAAACCTCCATTACAGCGCTCTACTAATCCCAACATGCAAATCAGTGTTTAGAAAGTGCCTTTTGTTATTCAGATTGTGTTCATTCTATCGCCATTTGTATGGGAATAGGATGGGATGAGAAGAAAAAGACTGGTGGCCAATGCAGTATCAGCAATATACTGTGTAACATCATTGCTGCTTATGGGTGTCGAGGAGCAGTGGTTTTAACTAGAACAAGTGGTAGAGGGGTATTTTCAGAACCATTTGAGTCCTTGCCATAGTGAGTCCTCATCTACTGCCACTGAAAATTGTGGTTAATAAGTTCAAGCAATCTGCAAGGAATTCTGCATTGATTTTCCACTTGAACTGTGTCAGTGTTGCTGATTATTTTCTAACGGCACTGTGTCTGACTGCAGGGAACAACATGACATTGCCTGGTCCCATCAATACCTCAGTCCTCTTTAACAAACATGCTGCAGTCTTAATTTAACCAATGAGCTCTAGAGCTATCATACATGTCTAAAGTAAGAAAGGAAGAGACAGATTGGAAAATTTCTATATACATAGCACATCTGATGGATGAAGCCAATTCATGAGATTTTTATAATGCATTAAAACATATACAAAATTTTACATGTAATAAAGAACAAAACATATATCTTTTGCCATCACTGCCTGTTTTAAAAGGGTAATTTGAGCTCCTGTTTCTTTAAGGCCTCTGCTCCTCTTTGGCCCACTCTGCTCTGACTGACTTGCAGAAGCATGCTGCTGAACCAGCTGGAGTGATGGGAAACCTACCTGAACTGAATGGGTACGGATACGTACTTTGTAGACCGGTCGAGCTAATTCTGAGGTCAGTTTATATACTGATGATGTCATAGAACTGTCCAGAACACTTTGGGAGGAGATCTGAGAAAGTCTTGCAACAGAGCTCACAGAGCAGAGAGACACAAGATTTACTTTTTGTGATTTCTACCGCATAATATAACATAGCCTAAAATACTACCCGTGGTGAAACCAGCTGTTGACATATTATTAAAAATAAATGGTGTAAGTATGTTCTTACACACACACGCACCTGAGAAAGTGCTCTTGTGAATGCTGCACATATTTGTTTACAGCTATAAATAATCTGATTGTACAGTTGTCATAAGTGTATACTGCAAAGTTAGAAATCTGCAAAAATATTTCTATGTAAATGTTTTAGTAATATGTTGATGGAAAGTTGCATGCATCTCCACAAAGCTTTTAGCTCAGTAAAACAAACTGAAACTGCATTTCCACTCTCTGATTAGATGCATATAGTAAATACAAAGGATTTGTCTGAGTGTGCTACACTCAGAGTGCTACAAGAAGTGAGTTTGATATCTATTCATTCATCATATTCATTGTAACATGTATTTATAAACAGTGACATTGTCAAAGACAGCTGTACGCCAACAACAATACCATGGCTTATTTTCTTTGTCCAAATTTGGATTGTTTGTGCGACTGTGTGTAGCGCGCCAGTGCTGCCACAATGTGAACAGACCCATTGCAATATGTTATGAAGAATACCTTGTAGAGCACACAGCACTCAACAGTTCATTATTGCATGATTACCATATGCTTTTGAGACTGTGGGTTCAAACCTGGTTCAGATCCATCTGGTGATTCATGCCCCACCTCATTCCATCTCCTCTCACTCCACTGTGAGCGTAGCATACAGTACTCTGCATAATAATCAGAGGTGTCTCTAATTAAAGAGACACAGTATCTTTAAATCTTACAAATTGTTGAGATAAAAGATAACAAAGAATATATTTTGTCTTTTGTCTCTTTGCACTGGTCATTTTTGGAGAGTTAAAACCACTGATGGATACAACAGATTGTATAGCAGGTGGTGTCAAATTGAGTAACTTCTTTCTGTTGCAAAGACAAGAGGAAAACAAGAGGACATCTGTGCTTGCTTTAGAAGGAAATGAACACAGACGTACAAATCTGACTTTGCACAGATGTATGTGTGTGTGTGTGTGTGTGTGTGAGACCATCCAGTGTATTTGCTAACAGGCAGTGATTCACCAATAAAAGCCTACAGAGATGTGCAGATACTAAAAGATTAACAGCGTGTCAGTGTCATATGATTCAAATTTCCCTGCATTATAAATGTAAGGATGAGTTTAAAAATACACAAGACTGTGAATTATTTAGCCACTCCCCCCACATACTGGGGAGGCTTTTTGACTTGATGCTGCAGAGCAGCAGCAAGTAAGAAGGAAATGACTGAGGAGACAACGAGTGAGTTTAGATACTGGGAGTGAAATGTTAGATATGAAACTGCATTTATGTTATTCTTAAATGCGACAAAACATCCAGTTGTATTTAATTATATTACACAGAGAAGCAATTAGTGTATTAATAGCACAGGAGAAAATATACCACCTGTGGAGTGAGTAAATAAGGCTATTTATTTGCCACCATGCAGCTAATCACTTGTGTGCTTTACTGTCACTTAAAATAACAGGAAATGATTCTAACAAGGTCTTACAGACTTTGAACATACTCTGGTTTATACTAAATCTAAAAATAAATTTGTATTATTTTACATATTTTGTGGATTAGAACCACAACTTTTTTCAGAAAGAACCACGTTTTAATTATTATAGACTCTCTGTCCTGTTTGTCTGAATCATACATGTATTCATGACAAAATATTTGTTATTGATTCAATATAAGATGCTGTCCATAGTCCACACCAGCAAACGGCGATCAGCAGGGAGCATGTCATGGTGGGCATTTGAGGGCTTGAGCTTGATGCACAGAGACGTAAGTGTATACTGCCACCCAGTGAAAATGTGCAAAACTACTAGACTTCATGAGTCATTTATGCAGCCTGACTGCCTTTCTTGGCTTTGCTGCAGAGGGACCCAGGTTGGGTAATAAATTAGTCTCTTTTAACATTCACAACTGATGGAAGGCAAGCTAAAGGTCTGTGAAGACGGTGTTGAAAGGACCGAGTAGAAGGTGAAGAGTGTAAAAACAGGAGGAGGTGGGTGACAGAACGAGTGAAGCGGGGATCTAGGGTGCTCTGAAGTAATAACAAGACTGTAGAAGTCAGTGGAGCAGAGCCACAGACAGCAAGCACTAACCCACCATGCTGTCAATGATCCAGACAGAGAGACGTATACAGGTCATCATTTTCAACTAGGAAAAATACACACATGCAATAATCTTGTCTTGCTATATGTAGCCATAAAGATTTTTTTACCAAAAAAGTTTGTTGTGTTTTAAGAGGTTCGCAAAATGACAGGTTACAGAGAGTTCCTAATTAGACAGAAGCCAGTGTGCTTTTTATAAAACCTGGCATTGAACACAGTCCTCAAGGGCAGCAGGCTGTAAAAGCCTGTAAAGGTTTTTAACATTTTTTATTTTCTCTATAACCTCAATGAGTAACATATGTTTTAAAGAGGCCATTGCAGCATGATGGTTTATGTTTTTGGACTCTTAAAAGGACGATACAGTATATGTTTGCCATTGTAACACAGTCTGATCCTGCTCTGCATTACACAAAATGACGTTTTGCCAAATAATTATGGCAACTGGATTTATTTGCCACTACCAAAAAGTCAATATAAATATTTCAAATTAAGCCATACATTAAAAGCTAAATGCATCATGTCACTCGTGTGAATTACGATCTAAAGTAACACAATAAAATACAGTACAAAGAGGTTTAGTGATAAAAAAGAGAAGCAATGGGGAAAAAAGCCAGAGAAAGGGGAAAGGGTAGAGTTAAAGTGTTACCTTGAACATGGTGCTGAAAGGAAATGTCACAGGTGTTTATCCATTTGCAGAACTCCTCTCTTCCATAACCCGCAGTGAAATTGCCATAAGACCTCTAAATGACTGTAGACTGTAGTCAATTTCCAGACCCAGAGCTGCATGAAGTCAAGTAATACTGCAGTCCAGTCCACCATGAAACGTATTAAGCCAGGCACTCTATTCATTCTAGGATAAATAGCTCTCCTTGCACTTCTCAAGTTAATCTTTTTAATTGTGTGTCCTTTGTTAATAAATGTTTTTGTGTCCATCATTTAATAACAAAAGAATAAGTATGCATCTTAGGTACTTTCTCTTCCAAAGAGCCTTCCTTTTCACAGCCCACTCCATCACAACCTGAGATACAATATTCGATCACATAGCTGCCAAGTGACAGGTAATAGCAGTCAAATGAAGCCTGAATAAATTACAGAAACTTACATGATATTATTTCTAAATAATATAATGAAACTATCATTAATGGATGATAAATGAGGTTCAGTAATTGTAATTAAGCTCTTAACATGGACCTTTATTTACTGTGATTTATTTCACATCGTACCTAAATGTGATCATCAGTTAAATGAAATATATAATGAAAATAACTATGTTAGAGGAACCAAATGACTAAAATATGCAATGCATTTAAAGTTGCCACTTGTCCGACACCTCACTCTCCTCCTCAGGAAATTACATCATTACACAATTTTTAACAATAACTCCTTAGGGCAGGAAAGTGCTTGATCCATTTTCATCTGACTGTCTCTCTCAGATGTTGTTCACATCATAAACTCCAGTAGTCTGTATAAACACGCAGTAAAACCTGAGGAAACACATTGTGAAAGAGCGGTGACATTGACAAAGTGAGAGCGTGGCCAAAGTGCAATGTAACAGCACGCTGCCACTTATGAAAACACCTGCTCCACACTGTCAGAAACTTAACCTCCTATCACCTAAATCCCCACTGGAGGATTACGTGTGACGATGTAGGACAGGAGGGAGTCAGGGAGCATGGGTGACAGGGGTGAGGTGGTGGTGACAAAAGTGACTTCATAAGTAAAAAGTTTTCTGGAGAAGGACGGAAATAGAACAAACAAGTCCACGAGAGAAGTAATTAGGAAAGGTGTGAGACTGGAAATCACACACTTGTCCAATTAGCTTGTCCAATATAGCAACATGTGGGAGCCATTTATGTTGCCTAAATATATAGCACGGAGTCATTAGTGCTGCAGAAAAAAGCCCTTTTCAACTTAAGTTATGGCCAAAATAAAAGTTTTGACCAAATGAAGGCATAAGATGAAAACTTACAGATACAGGCAAAGTTGTGGTTAACAGAAGTTTCTGCACATAATAGCACAGTAGCAACAGAGAAGGTGTCAGGGAAACCTTTGAATGTCTCAACCAAATTTTGTGGAAATGCTGAGATATTTCACTGGACAAATGGAAACTTCACAAGCTCGAGCTGAGAAGACGGTGAATTATCAGGTTTTTATAATTAGTCCAACTGACTGATCGTTCATGCTGACAAAAACTGTCACAGGAGTTTTTAGAAATCAAAGAGCAAAAAAATGTAAATATTGGCAGAGAAAACGTTTAACCACCAGCTGGCAACCCAGTTTGATTTTGGTTGTAGGTGTTTACACAGCGAGAGCAGGTGATCCTCAGAAAACACACCTGATTTAATTTAGTGTTTATATAATAGAATTTGCTTTTAATCTGGAAAACTCATTTTAAAATTAGTCTGGATCTGTCCATCATAGATATATTTATGTGACCCTCACTTAGGCACTAACTGTGGTTCAGATTGAGTGGGATTTATTCACCGAAGAATGTGAACATCTGCGTTAAGCATAACCTTAATATAATTCATTTTAGCCAGTTTGGGTTATAAAAACAAACAAGAAGGCTATTTCACCTCAACACGAAAGAGTTAATTCCTTGCTAACGCTGTTGTGCGTTTTGTACTGTATATATAAAGGATGATAAATGTGGTTTTTCACAGTTGAAAGGCAGCTAATGGAGCAGGCACACTTGTTAGACAAAAGGCACTTTAACAAGGACATGAAAGACACAAAGGGCACAGAAGTTTCCTGAATTAACTTATCCCTCACCAGATGACAGAAATAACATTTAAACTTCAAGGGGTGTCGTACCACCGTTTGAGTATTTGCATAATGTGCATTGTCTATATGTTGAGAGTAAGAAGGGTTTTCAGTCACTTCATCAGGCTTGACTTTGAGATGGCAGCGCATTACCACTGATGTTATGATGTATATAAGATAAATTCACAGATGACAGATAAATAATGGCTGTTTTCCATTACTCGTTATTTTTCTGTGATGTTATTTTACAGGAACTGTGCTAGAATATCATTTCAATAAATCCTTTAATATCCAAACTGTAAGCAACAGTAATTGTCAGGCTTTGCTTAAAGAATTCATTGCTGTATGATGTTGTTTTGTTAGATTAGTCCTAATTTCTAATATTTTTATTCACAGATAATAATGTAAACAATGTTTGTTAATTCTTTGGGGAATATTACTCAACTACTAATAACTTAATTTCACTGTGAGTCCATTAGCAAAATTAAACACCAATTCATTTAATATGTATATATATATATATATATATATATATATATACAATTAAATTCTAAAAATCCTATGCTGCTGTGTCAGAGAGTGGCACATTTATATATTAGTGTGGTCTTTTTCCTTGTGGGTCTATTGTACGAGCTATACTGTCTCTGTGTGTGTGTGTGTGTGTGTGTGTGTGTGTGTGTGTGTCACCATTTATCTCGACACTGTCTTCCCTCAGCTCTTTTTAAGTACCTATGCATTTAACCACTCAGCTCTCTCAGTACAAGTTATGACTGTTTAATCCCGTCGACAACAGGGATTGGTGTCAAAGTATCACTGAATTTGAGAAACGGCATAAAGAGTACAAGGACAGGTCAGTGTAAAATGTTGATTCATGACTTCTGGAAACCCCACTGGAAAACTTCCTTAAAGCTTACAGGCCTTTTTTCACTAGATAAATCTTCCACACTCAGCCGTTCCCTCAAGCAGAGCAACACTATGACTCTCGTTGGGGTTTTACAGTACTTTTCTCTCCTGCATTAAGACTTATTTTGTGCTGGAGTCGATATGTCTGGCTGGTTTTAGGCAGCCTCCATCAGTTTTTCTATAGCATGGGACACTTTTTCTGTTGGATGATAGAGTTCTTTGTTGTTTTCTGGGGTGGCCAGATAGGACCAGCATCTGCCTAATTTGTTTTACTTCTTGACAGTGTGCATAAAGGATTTATTACCTCCCGCCACATGCATCTGATTGGACCATTCCCGTTTAATGAGGCAACAGAGTCATAACAATATATATCAAGATATAAGGACACCATCCTTGAGGTCAGCAGCTGTCTATCTATACAACTGTTTTTTCAAGTTGAGGCAAGTCTTGGTGGTCTGAAAAAAAACACATTATGCCTTTTAAGTGTATGCGTTGGCACAGGCAAGAAAAGACAAATGAACCTTATTCAGTCCCAATACTGGATCCCTATCCACCAAAGGAAAATACTTTTGTGATCTATGATGTGCAATTATTAAATCTAAAATTTGAAAGATTTGAAGTAGGCCTAAATGTAATCCAAATAATTAGGCCAAATGACAATATAGTATACTGTCATAAAGTATAAACATAATATAGTATAATAGATCAATTCAAAAATTCTTCAGTACAACTTAGTATATAATACACTTTTTGTATTTGTACTGTACAAGGGGTACAAGGCACGTAGGCCTACAATATATATAATATAATATTATATTATACAATATATTAGCCTAGAAATGAATAGAATAGAATAGAACAAAATGCAGTAGAGTTTACTTTTATTGTCATTGTACAAGGAGTACTACGAAATTGGCGGTGCATTTACGAGCAGAGGAACAGCCATCTTTACACTACAAAATACTTTTCTTTTACTTTTGAATTTTACAGTATATTTCTGTTGTACATTATTGACAATCTTTTTATTTTTATGTCACTCTGTGCAATGTTTGGATTTTACACAGGTTGAACGCACGGATGAGTTTAGATTTTTATACTTCAAAGTACAGAATGTCCCTCCACGGTTACCGTACTGTCCCTCTATCCAAGTTGTATTCAGTGTTTGTTAGTGTTGTTAGCAGTCGTTGAACAAATGGCTGAATATTCACATGTGAAATCGACTAAACTGGTTTTGAAAGGTCAAAACAAAGGGTAGGTTTCACTTAACTTCTAGTACTAATCGCTTTTGTGTAAATTGTAATGGCTAAGTTAAATAGGCAATGTTTATTCTAGCCCAAGCTAAGTAGCAGAGGCTACCATTACGACTTAGCGTTACCAAACTGTAGCAATGTTAGCGTTACTCTTTGCACTGCTCTCGTTTAATGTTCATTTAGTTAACATTTAAATATTTATTAACGATAGTTATGATTTCGCAGACTAGCAAGCTCAGCTGTTTAAACGAGGCTAGCTAACAGCGAATATCTTCTTTAATATCTTTAGCTACATAGCCACAGTAAGCTATGTGGCTAACATGTATGTTTTAGAGGCGGTTTTATATACATGAATTTAAGCACTAATAAAATTATTACATTTATAATTAACAACATACAAACGATTTGTCAGATTCCAATGAAACATTGGTACGAACAAGAAACTCTTCAGACAAATAACTTTACACTTTACACCATCTTTACACTATGCAAATATTATACAGTAATAGATAAACTTCAAAATAGTGTCAGATTCACTTTGACTTGTATTTTCATTTGTGAGTAAAAACGTGAATCGATCTTAAAGTGTGACTGTGAAAGTTTTTAATTTTCTGCAGGAAAAAGAAGAAGCACAAAGATAACAAGAGAAAAGTCACAGATGACGCAGAAAAACAAGACATTATTGGTATGTGCATGTGCTGTACTTCTAAATCTTATAAGATGTAAATTAATGTGTCTATTAAATGTGACTGTATGTATGATTATTATTAATTATGGGACAAATGGTCAAAGCTTCTGTTTTTTAAGACGTATTAACATTCAGAAATGTTCTATGATGACATTTGCATCACTAGAATCATATGTTTCTCGTTTTGTGGAGTTTGGGAAATAACTGAGAACTTGTGATTGTATTAGGAATCACAGACTAACAACAGTCTGCAATGTTGCTTTAAGTCATTCATTTCCTAATGTGGCTGGTAAATTAAAGAGCTAATGTAAAACGCCCAAATAACACAGTTATGCAGGGTTGAACATATATTTAGAAAATCTGTTAGTATAAGAGTACCATGTTGTTTGTTCTGCCACTCTTCAGATTAAGACTGCAACTAATTATTTCATTATTTCTCTTTTATTTATGTATTCATAACTAGTTGATAAAATATATTTTTTAATTTGTTTATTTGTTAAGTTACCAATAAATGACACTCCTAGTCTCATAGCCTTTGTTATCACTTATTTTATCTAATCTATGTAAAGTTCAACTTTCACCTTTTCAAACCATGGATCAGAGAAGTTAAGGTTTGTGCACAGTAGGACTAATTGGAAAGGTTTTCTTTTATTAAATTCTGCCACTGTGGTGCTTGAGGGGGAGCAGTGTTTTGGGGCTCTGTTTCTGAAAATGTAAATGACCCACACTCGGTACTGTCTCTAAATGCACATTGTCGAATATTGTGTTCATATTGATACAGAAACGTATGTAACACACCTTTAAAACGTCCTGTATAGTACAAGTGCTATGTTGTAGCCTTGATCATTCTGTGTTACACTGAGTTTAGACACAGTGAGGAGTAATGTCTGTGAATACAGGGCCATGAGGTAAACATGTTTTCAGTTTACTAAAGTTCCAAATCGTGATAGTTCAGTTACTAAGTCGAAGCTCAAATAACAAGTTTTATATTTACAGTTTACTCCACAAATCTGCCTTACTGTTGCTGTGGCGTGCGGGCTGTCACAAATTTAAATGTGAATTTCTCTGCTCACCAGGTGGTTGGTGGGCCGTCAACGGCTTTGGGGAAATTACTGGTGCAGTTGCCATAGAGATGCAGAACAACTCATACGTCCATGCCCTGGATACTGGGCTCTTCACAGTCGGTGCTCCTCACAAAGGTAAGACAGCGTAGTAGGATGACCTAAGAATTCAAGCACTCATGAGGAATGCCAGGGTAATGTCTAGGAATCTTAAGGTCTGTCTTGCAGTGGTAAATATTAGTGTTTATCAGAACACTGAATTAATGTTGTACATTGCAAAGTTGCAAGGAGGAAACCACTACTTTCCTGATTAGTTAATACTGATTAGTATTATTTGCAGTTGTATGCTTCCAGCAGCCAGTCAAGATGCAGTTTGCACATACATATTTCATGCTACCCCTGGACCAGGACAGCTTGGAGCCACAAATTCTCAATTGTATAAGCAATGATGGCATGAAGGTTCAGTGGCCAGTAATACATACAAGTAATTCTAACAACTAACGGTTAAAGCAGAAGAAATTAGATGTTTTGAAATGGCTGAGTCAACATCCTGTCTTTAATCCTATGGAAATGCAGTGGAACCTAAAGCAGGCTGTTCATGCAGGGATGCCAGGAGAGATCTCTAACGTTGAAGTTTTTCTGTATGGAATGGGTTTAAATCCCTTTAAGCTGATGTGCAAAGCTGATGCACTAGAAATGTGTAGTTGCTGCAAAATGGGTCACATCAGCTACTAAAGGCATGGCACACAAATATTTAAGACTGATTCTGTAGGGAATTGTATAAAAATAAAAAAAAAATTGAAAAGTTTATATAAAGGACCTTTTCCTTTTCCTGCATGAAATTTCAAACTAATATATTTAGAAATATTACTGTGTAGCTGTTGTGCATTAAATTTTGCATACATTTTAACAGCAGTTTAATTATCCACACATTTGTTGCACAAACCTGAACAACTCAATTTAACCGTAATGTTTGCTGTGGGCTATAGGTGTTAAGGGATTAAGTGGAGTTAACCTTCAGTCCACAACGCAGCATTTAGGTAGTAAATCCAGACACCAGACTGAAAAAGCTGAACAGAGATTGAACTAGGAGAAAAGGCAGCACTCATATCTGCCTTTAGGCATTTCTGAGGGAATGGCACTCATTGAAACTGTCTGCCCAGACAGAGACACTAACAATTAATTCAGCCCACATCTTGTAAGAATAAAATATCCCAATTGCCTTAGTGGGTCCTCATCCTCTGTATGCACAGAAGCTTGTTTGTAGGAGATGAAGGAGGATGTGCACAACGGTATAGGAGAGATCTTCTCCTCTACACTCTGGTTTTCTGCAGAGGCACCACACTGTGGATGATCTAGCCTTTTACAAATCTACAAAAACATTCACATTTACCTGCAGGGTCGAGGGAACATACTGATCTTCTCTGACAACTCAGAGGGTCACGGTCTGACATATTCCATAAATAATCAGCCTTCTGCCACATTTTACCTCTGCTTTATGAACATTTCCCTCGTTAGTGCCTGCTGGACTCGGCTCTTCCTTCACCACGTCCCTGTGTAGTACATAACAAATTGTGCAGAGCCTTGATTTATTTTAAAGGTCAGGAAGTGGCCTAATCACACGCAAGTCACAGTCTTGTGAAATTATGGGGAACTCAGAAGATCTCTGTATGAAATAAAACATTTAAATGCAATGCAACACTTCCTTTTGTCTTTTTCTAAATGTCTCAGTGCTGGTGAACTGGACCCAGATTAGCACATCACTGCATAGCCAGGGGGTTTACATTATTAATTAGTAGGATGCATAAGTAAAATATGAACCACGTCTCAAGGATAAACTTGGCGTGAGAGGAAATTATGCACTTTTAAAAAAATAGCACATGATGGCCACGGAGTAAGTAATTAAATACCACGGAAAGTGGTTACAGCTTCATGATCTAGACATCCATTAATAACACAATTGACAGTGAGTATTTAAATTCAGCTGTTGGCTTGGTGCAAAGTTTTTTTAAGATGCATACATTATTCATTATGTCAACAGTTATTTACACGGTGCTCCGATTAATGCTGTTCATGATAGTTTACATTTAGATAAAACTGAGAAGAGATCAAGAAGCTCATTAAACCAACAGTTATAAGCACTAAACGCAACAATGGGGTTTAAATCTAATTTAAGTGAAATAAACAAGATGACACTGTGTGTGTAGAAATTTGGAAAAAAGAAAGAAAACATTGTTTTGTATATTTCAGATGATGAAGGACCAGACCCTCCAGAGCAGTTTACCGCCATCAAGCTCTCAGATTCACGGTGAGTATGCAAAGACAAACTGCACATTGTATTTATATTCACACATAATTCTTCACCAAAAGATTTATTAACCGGCTTCTGCATTAAATATCGAGGATTTGTTTTTGTTGTTTAGGCACAGAAATAATTTACACTTCCTGGAGGAGGTGTTGCTGGTTGTATAGCTATTTATTTTCTGCTAGTTTTAGATTCATTCTTAACTGTTGCCTGAAGGAAAATCCGACGTGTCTTACATGTTAGATAAGCTTTTATTAGATTGTCTCTTTGAGGGATGAAGGTAGATTTTTTTTGTTGTTGCTGCAGAATAGCCCTAAAGTCTGGATATGGCAAGTACTTGGGTATCAACTCTGAGGGTTTGGTGGTGGGACGCTCTGATGCCATTGGTGCCAGGGAACAATGGGAACCAGTCTTCCAGGATGTGAGTAGATGTTCGTCTGTTTAAATGTACGTGGCTGTGTCTGAAAATCACCCCCTAATTACTATGTAGTGCATTAAGTAGGCTGTTTGCTGTGTTGCATGTGTGAACCTATCAGCTGTAAAGTACACTCAAAGCTCCCACGGTGGAACTAAAAAGTAGTCTATGCAGAATGTAAATGACTTTCTGATAACAATCCCACAGTGTACTTCTCCCTGTTTTAGAGATAAGAAAGTCACTGTTGCAATGTTCAAACGAGTGCTGAATACAGAGGTGGTTCTTGGCATAAAGCAAACAAGCCGGGATTCATCCACAGCCCTGTTTCATGTCACTCCATGTAACTGCATGTAATGATCGTGACTGGTGATGGTTAGAATCCAAAAAGCAGAAAACAAAAATGCGCACAGAACCTCTTATTGTGGAAATGTTCGTATGCATCCTTTCCAAACACACAAACAACTCTCCATACAGCTGGAAGGTTCCTGACTGTACCAATGGGATTTAATGCTAGAAACATAACAAGGAAAAGGCACTAAAATCAAAGAAAGAGATGGTTTTGTTTGCTGTGTATCAGCTGACCAGTTTAAATGCGTGTGAGAAATCCTAAAATGTGGCCCTGTCAGATAGAATCAGTATTATTATTGATATAGTGTTTGTTTATGTTTGGTTATAACAAGTCTTGGACATTATCCTCAATTTCAGAACCCAGTGCACATACATCAACCTGTTTATACTGATGTGTGTGAATGCATAATGCACTCTGAGTCAGCAGTGGTCAGCTGGCCTTTAAATGGGCTCAACGGCAAGTTAACCCAAAACTCAGATGTGTCCCATAGACAGAAACATAAAGAGACACAGTGAAGCTCACAATGCTGCTGCACAGGATCGCTGTTTACAGGTCTGCACCACATTTATTTTATCCAGTAAAGAGTCACTCGTTTTATGGCTTTATTTTAACAGACTCTATGTTTTCATAAAAAAGGAGCTTTTACACGCAACCTCCTCAAAGCTAAGTATATCATAATGACCTGCAGTGTTTTAATATTCTGTGTGCTGTGGTCAGTTGCGCTCCATTTTAGCACCATAGTCACCTTTAATCATATAAAACTTAATTTCCTACCAACAATGGTGGCCAGTGAAAATGCTTAGTTGCCAGTAACTTTGGCAGATGTCATTTTCTGGTTCCATTTATGGAGGGTTTGTAATGATGGTGGTCGTTCAGCAGGTGCAGCCACAACCACCGCTAACAATTCTGTAGCTCCTAATAGGAATAAGTGGTAATGTTAGTGGAAGGCTGCCACAGCTGGCACTGTGCCACCTGCCCTTTCTTCTGATGGCATCTGTGCATGTGTTGTCTTGATTTAGAGTAAATCATAGCACAGAAACGGCACTTGTCAAAGTGACCAATGATCTTCTATTAGCATCAGACAGCGGA